>OU896712.1:23999164-24385227 GCA_918026855.4 Phaedon cochleariae
CTAAAATTCAAAAAATCAGGAGATTTCAACACAATTCTTTGGTTTCGGTGAAACTAACCTATCATACTTCCATACTTGACATATTGGCGAAAAGTAAACAAATTCGCATGGGAACACAGAGTGACGTCATTCACGCGGTCGCTGATTGGCTGGAAATTTATAAGGCAACCTATTAACTAGACGGACCTTGTCCTTAGATCATCATCGTCGAACCAACAAGCCGAGTATGCATGAAGAAAGGTGTGACGTCATTTTGGTCATCAATTCTGATTGGTTCAGATAGACATCTGGGAAGAATCAAGTCACTGGAGGGAGTAGCGATAACGTCTTTTATTTTGGATATTCAAATTTTCCGCCAATTTGAAAAGCGGAAACTGTTAAGTTGTTCTCGAAGTTTCTGGAAATTTGAAGAAGGGATTTCCTTTCTGGTCGTGAGACAAGAGCTCACTTCAGAAAAATTCTTCGTGGTGGTCAAGTGCCATTTTTGTGGTGTGAACCGGCTTCTGAAGTCCTGTACCGCCTGGCGTTCTGGATCACATCAGGATATCCTGGATTTGCTGCTGATCTACAAGGACTGCTGGACTCTACAGATTCTTCTGGTTTTGGTATAAGAGGCAGGATCTTCATGGTTCATCACCCAGGCAGCCACGTGCCTACCTTCATCGTCAATTCAATCCCTAACCCTTCATAGAAGGTGAGTCTCGCATTATTACGTTTTTTCTCTCTGCAGTCCAGAAATTCAGAACCTCATTTCATGAATTATTTAAGGGTTTTTTCACCGGGAGTTTTCTACTGGCAGTTCTACAACGGGAGTTATCCTACCAGGAGCACTATTCTTCCCAGGAGTCATTGCTCGACCAGGATCTGTTAGTTCTACAAGGCCTTTGGTGGCTATATAGTAGTCTGGAATCTGGAATCTGGATATCGTCCCCTGTTTGTTCCTGATGATGGTTTTTCAAGGTGGAAATACGACAGCTCTGTCAATGTCATCTGACATCAAGGGATGTGAAGTCAGCACCCCGCTCTCCGCCAATCTTCCCCTCAGAAGCTTCATTTGGTGGCACTGAAGCCATTTTTATCAAGGATAACTGGTGTAGGACACACCATACAGGTTTTTGACATAAAAATATATTTTTATTTTTCATTTTTATTCACTCATAATGCCATTGCTAGTGTGTATAATGGACCATTTTTAAATCATAGCCAGGTCATAAATTGATGAAATCTCACATGAAAGGTATATACTTCCCCTCCACATAGTATACTATGCGCTGGTAGAATTCCTCCACATTTAATATTTTTTTAAATCTGCTATGAATATAAAACGTCCTTACAGGAGCTCTTGACTTTTCAAGTACAATATAAAGTTGATTTATATATATTTTCATCCACATAGTAGCAGGCAACAGTGTAGTTTCTGAACAGGAAATAGGTATCTAATATTCTTTTGATTATGCATATTTGTCAAAACCTGTGATGTGATATAATATGGTCCTATCATCAAATTAAATGTTTTGGGTATTGTATATGACTGTTTTATTTGTTTATTGACATGACACTCCAACTCACAACATCTCTATAAGGTAAATTTAGGTCTTTCAGTCTGGGATAACAACTAATATTATTCATCATCTGGTTGCTCAACTTTCCAGGTAACTTTTCTTTTGAATTAAAAGTTGCAGTGGCGCCCCATCTTTTTTGTTCAACCTTATGATTGCTAGATAACTGAAATTTTGCTATTTTAACTCATTTTGATAACTCGAACCCATAGTGCCTACTGACGAAGAGCTGCCGTTCGCAAATGCACCTATTTTTCATAAAAGTAGGGCTGCAAAGATGACGTCCGAACGTGGGGGCCCGAGTTTTTAGTTAGGTTATTAGTAATCAACAGTTGTGAGTGTCTTGTTGATGAATGAATAAAATGTTCATGGTTTGGAAACAGCTGATATAGTTTGACGGAGAGCCAGGAGAGTTGTTTTTACCACATTTTGTTTTGGTAGGTAAAAAATATATGGGTTTTTATGAACTGATTTATGGTGAGTATACACATATCAGGTTTCATAATATTTGAGAATCCGGTTTTGTGATTTAATATTTAATTAAATCAGTTTGACTGCTTCTTGCTTCAGACAATACTACGTACAGTGTTGCCACATTTAAATAATTTCCTTAGAAGTTGTAACAACAGTTTTGTTAATTGATTTTGAACTGATTCAAAATGGATCAAAATTTTAAAGCTAATCACTTGCTGCAGGCTGAACTGAATTATGAGTTGAGAATTCGAGGTGTAATTTCTGAACGGAATCAAGATGAAAAACTTAAAATTCTTGGAAGACTTCTGTTTAAAGAAAAACAAAGTGGTACGAATGTAATGACTTTAGTTGATGAAGCTTATAACTTTGATACAGAGCGAGTAGAAATTCAGTCCACTTTAGATTCCATAAAATCACTTATTGAAGGTTTTGAAGGTCCTTCATCAGATTCTGTTTACAAAAGAGCAACCTCTAGAATAAATCATATCAGTTTTCGCATTAACAGAATTAAGTTACAGCGGGAAGATTTAAATTATAGGGACGTATTGAATTTTAAAAATGAAGCTTATGCTACAGCCCTGCAATTTGATGCTGAATTAAATGAGAATGTTCAGGATGCTGATGTTAATGTCACTATTTTAACAACACAAGCTAGTGCTTCTACTACTGCTAACACCTTTAGTAATACTATTGTGAATTCTCCTAAGTCAGTTCCTGTCTATAAATTGAATATTCAATTCGATGGTGAACCGAAAAATCTCCTTTCATTTATTGAACGCATAGAAGAAGTAGCTCAGGCAAGGCATGTTAGTAAAGCTGAACTTTTTGAATCTGCTAGTGACTTATTCAGTGGTAAGGCTACATTTTGGTTCAGACAAATCAGAACACAAGTAGATAGTTGGGAAACTTTGGTCATAAAATTGAAAAAGGATTTTTTGATGTCAGACTTTGATGATGAAGTGTGGAACCAAATAAAATCACGAAAACAAGGAAGAAATGAACCTGTAGTAATTTTCATAGCTTGTATGGAAACTTTATTCAGTAGACTCAGTCGTGGAGCCGCAGAGCTCACTAAAGTTAAATATATTAAAATGGGACTACAGGGTGAATACCTTAAAAGACTTGCACTTAGTGATATTGATAGTGTTTCTACTTTGAGTACACTTTGTAAAAAGCTTGAAGAAGCTGATATTCTTAGCTTGGCATCTGGTTCACAGTCACATCATCAGTATCAGAAACCTTTTCAATGTATGATTGATCCTGAGTTAACACATTTTTCAGATACCCTTTCAAGTTCTACAACTAACAATCAGAATTCTCGGAGGAATTTTCAACCTCGAAAGCGAAATTTCAACCATAAGAAATGGAATAAAAATGTCAGTTCAAATAAACAAGTTAATGTTACTAGTTCAAATGTGAAATCAAGTACATCAGTGTTATGTTGGAGGTGTTTACAACCAAACCATACTTTTAGGAACTGTAGGGCTACTGACAATATCATTAAGAAATTTTGTTTTAAATGCGGTTGTGCAGATGTAACTTCAAAGGAATGTACAAAATGTCAGGGAAACTAGTAAGGGAGGTGAAGTATTACGACTCTTGTTTCCCTCCATTACTCAAAAGAGTCAACCCATTTTCAAGATCAAATTTTTTCAATCCCAAGGAATGGAATGATTGGAAAAATACTGTTAGAGATTTTTATAAAAATTATGTTTTCCATAAAAAGTTGAATGTCGCACCTCTTTTTGTACAGAAGTCACGTGATAACAGACCATATATTTCTGTAAAAATTTTTGATCAGAAAGTAGTTTGCCTTTTGGACAGTGGTGCCAATGTTTCGGTTTGTGGTCAAAAATCAGTAGATTTACTGAAAAAACTTAATCTGAAATGGAATAAATCCTTTTTGAAACATGTGACAACAGTTGATGGAACTGAACGGGAAGTCAAGGGTGTTGTTGATCTACCAGTTTGTGTAGATAACATTGTTCAGGTTGTTCCTACTATAGTAGTGCCTTCACTGCCCCACTCAATTATTTTTGGAAGCGATTTTTGCAATCAGTTCAAGATCAAGATCGACTTCAAAAATAGGATTTGGAATGTGCATAGTGCAGTAACGCATAATTCTATACAGGTTGTCTCTAGTCATGTTAAAGAGATTGAAACTTCAGATTCAAGTAATTTGTCAGATTTATCTCCTTCAGAGAGTGTTCAAGCAGAACAAATTATAGAGCATTTTGAAGAAATTAGCAGTGAAAGTCGAATTGGTCTTACAGATAAAATTAAAATGACAATTGACACTGGTGATTCGAAGCCATTTCGTGTTAAGCAGTACCTTATGTCACCATTTATGTTGAAAATTTTAAATAGAGAACTTGATGACATGCTGAAGTTAAAGGTGGTTGAACCATCTCAGAGTCCCTATAATAGTCCAGTCCTTTTAGTAAAAAAGTCATCCGGTGAGTACAGATTTTGTTTTGACGGGAGAAAACTCAATGAAGTAACTAAGCACGATAGCTATCCACTACCTCGCATAGACAGAATTTTGAATTTGCTCAGAGATGCAAAATACATCTCGAGTATTGATCTACGTAAAGCTTTTTGGCAAATCCCTTTGGATGTGTCGTCACGTGAGAAAACTTCATTCAGTGTGCCTGGTAGGGGATCTTTTCAATTCACAGTCATGCCCTTTGGCTTATGTAATAGTGCTCAGACTCAGCAGAGGCTCTGTGACGCTCTATTTGGACCTAAGTTTGAACCGCATATTTTCACATATCTGGATGATATAATTATTACTTCAAAAACTTTTGATGAACATGTATCACTTCTTGCTGAGGTAAAGAATATTTTAGAAAATGCAAATTTAACAGTGAACATTAAAAAATGTGAATTTTTTAAAACATCCCTCAAGTACCTTGGTTATGTTATTGATAGAGAAGGACTCCGCACAGATACTGATAAAGTAGCAGTCATGGTCAATTATTCTCGCCCTACTACCAGCACTGAAATCAAACGTTTTATCGGAATGTGTTCATGGTATAGAAGATTCATTGCAAATTTTTCAAGTTTGATAGCACCTATCTCAGGCCTCCTTAAAGGGAAAAAGAAGGGGCAACCAATAACTTGGTCTCCAGAGGCGGAAGATGCTTTCATCCGTGTTAAAAATGCTTTGATATCGTCTCCTATACTAAGTTCACCAGACTTTGATCAACCTTTTGTAATACAGTGTGATGCCAGTGATTATGGTATTGGAGGTGTTTTGACTCAGAATATTGATTCACAAGAAAGAGTTATAGCTTATGCTTCTCGTTCCTTATCTCGTGCAGAACGTAATTATACTGTGACGGAAAGAGAACTTCTCAGTTTGATATTTTTGATAGATAAATTTCGACCTTATGTAGAAGGCACAAAATTCAAAGTAATCACTGACCACAGCAGCCTTTTGTGGATCAACAATCTCAAGGATCCTTGTGGAAGACTTGCGAGGTGGGCTGTGAAGCTCAGACAACATAATTTTGAATTAATACATAAGCCCGGAGCTTCAAATGTCTTACCTGATTTTTTGTCTAGAATTCCTACTAGTGATTTGCCTGATGATTACCAAGAAGTTTTGTTGATAGACATAAAGGCCGAAATATCTGATTCATGGTACACTTCACTTAAGAGGAGAATTTTAGAGAAACCTGAACTGTTTCCACAATGGAAAGTTTCAGGAAATTTGCTTTTCAAATTTATTCCCTCAAGGGGCATAATTCAAACTAATGAAAAAGAATGGAAGACCGTTGTTCCTAAGTCCCAAAGGAATGATGTTATTAGAAACTCTCATGATCCACCTACATGTTCACATTTTGGTTTTTACAAAACTTTTAGTAGAATTCAGGAGAATTATTATTGGCCAAAGATGCGCCCTGATATTTTGAGATACATTCGTCAATGTAAAGTTTGTCAATCACAAAAGTTAACTAACACCTCACGTTTAGATTTAATGGGCTGTGAAAAGCAGGTAAACTTCCCTTTTCAAGTCCTAGCTGTCGATCTTATGGGACCATTTCCTCGATCACCCCGTGGATTTACATATTTACTTGTAATTGGAGACTGGTTCTCAAAATATACCATTCTATGTCCCCTAAGAGACGCGACAGCACCAAACATAGTTAAATTTTTAGAAAATCAAGTGTTTTTAGTATACGGTGTACCTCAGATTATCATTGCGGACAATGGTACCCAATTCGCACGGAAAATCTTTAAAAAGTTAACAGATACGTATAAAGTAAAAATTTGGTTTACGCCTCGCTATTCAGCGCAGTGCAACTTTGTTGAACGTAATAACAAGACAGTTGGACAAGCAATACGTAGCTATATAGTTGAACATAAGGATTGGGACAAAGAGTTATCTAAGATTCAATTTGCTATTAATACATCTGTACATGAAGTGCATAATTATGCCCCAGCATTTTTGAATTTTGCTAGAAATATTCCTCACTCAGGTAACTATTATAGTAATATATCTGATACAGTAGGGATAGAGTTAAATCCTCAAAGTAGATCTGAGTTTGTAGAAAATATTTCTAATTTAGATACAATTTTTGAAGAAGTAAAGAATAAATTGCATCAGGCTTACCAACGAAATTCACGAGCATATAATTTGAGAAAGAAAGATTTTTCTTTTAATATTGGAGATAAAGTTTGGCGTCGAAACAAGGTACTATCAGAAGCTGCAGTAAAATTTAGTTCAAAACTAGCACCCAAATATGTTTTGTGTGTAGTTAAAAGAAAGGTTTCACGTTTAGTTTATTCTCTGGAATATGAGAATGGTAGTCCAGCAGGAGACTGGCATATTAAGGATTTGAAACCTTATTTTGGGTCTAACTCGGACATTTCTGTCGGTTAGTTTTTTGAGATTTTTTTGAGATATATTTTCGAAATTTTTTGTAAGTTTTTAGAAACTTTTTGGTAGCTACCGTGAATGTGAAAGTTCACAAAAACACCCTTGGAATGTTCTAAATTGTGACATTCAGTATTTTGTATTTAGCATTTCGAATTTTTTTGAAATTTGAAAATTTAGCCCCTGAATTGAAACTGTTAGATTGTAACAGTTCTCAATTTTTCCCATTGCTGACGAGTAATGAGATTTTTTCTTTTTATACAGTATTTAGAGTTAGTTATGTAAATATTATGTAAATATCTCTGTTCCGGATAATTTTGGTTAGACTTTCCCGATTTTGTAAATTTACTCGATTATGAATTTTACCGACTTAGACTTCCCGATTGTGACCTCCCTTAGGATGTTTAGTACGCATAGCTACTACCCCAAGTTAATCTCTGAATAGAGGTATGCATTTGATCTTTAAGGTCATATTTTTTGGGGTAAAGGTTGGTTATCCCTGGATTATTCCTACAGCTACCTGAACTTGGACATGTTCCCAACTAGTGTTATCACGGCAGTAACACCGCTGTTATTTATTTCCACTGCGTTATGTGGACAGACATAACCAGTGATGGTCCAAATACTGTTCCATTTCTTTTTCGGTCGGGCTAAGAGCTGGTTATCCCTGGAATTGTTCCTAAAGCTACCTGGACTTGGACATGTTCCCAGCTAGTGATTTAATCACGGCAGTAACATCGCTGTTTTTTATTTTTGCCACTGGTTATGTGGACAGTCATAACCTGTGATGGTCCATGCACTGCTCCAACTTTTTGGAAGTGATCAGCACTTTTGATGCTGATACTTCACATTTGCTGTGGGATATTATTCAATTTTTGATACTTACATTTCCCACAGTATTTTTGAGTAAATTTTGAAAAGCCAAGAGCTATTTTTTGTCTGTAGGGACCTTGGAAGCGTAGGGGTCGTGGACAACAACGTGATGTGGGTCGTCATAGTTGTCTCATGACAGGTTGGGCTGACGAGATATATGTCTTGTTGAATTTTTGTTTAGGCGGGTTCAATGGGCATATTTCTCGAAAGTACCGCTCTTTTGCTTCTGCACTTGAGTAGTCTCTAGGGACGCCTTAACTCTACGTGAATGGGAATACTCCCGAACGTTTTTTGTTTAATCTTTTTGTTTCAGGTTTGGCCTGTTTAAGGTTGGTGGCCGTATGTCACCCCAGTTGAACGGTGGACAGCTGGTTAAATCAAAATTTTAAATTTTAAACTTTCTTTTTTTTTCCACCTTGGGATTCTTTAGTGAGTTGCCTTCGTTCTTTTAGGAGTTGACATCTCACTGATTGATTCTAAATGCAATTTCAATATTTGGATACTGATATTCGTCTCGGTGATCTGAAGTACTTATCCCTCTGTATCCATTGTTGATATTGTAATTTTTTGAAAATTTAAATCACTCCAGATTCAAATTTTTTCTTGGGAGAGAGGTGATGTAGCATGTAAATTTTCACTACTGTATATTTTGTCTGATTCTTTAATATTCTGTAATGCTGAGCACATCTGACAGGATATTTTGTCACAATAACATCCCAATCTGCTTCATATTATTTAATTATTCTCAAACCTGATATGTGGATACACACCTGAGATTTCACACTGTACATACATAAAATAAAAATACAATTTCTATAAATACACTGATATCTCTTGCTATATCTGCTTTGTTGTGATCCAAGTAGAAGGATGATTCAGATGGTTTTTACAGGAACTTATCTGAAAGAGATAAATAATATAAAGTGATATGAAATACAGAGACATTGTCATACTCACTTTTCACACTGCTATTTCCACTTGAAACTTCATCACAGTAGGACAATAGGTATTGGATTTTCCAGGAACGCTGATGCGGATGGTTTCACTAGGAATCGACCATGGTGAATCAATTAACTTCGTTTGGCATTATTTTCTTGATTGATGCATTTGATAAATTCAGGTTGATGTTTTGATTTTGTTGATCATCTGTTATTTCGCTTTACGTCAATTAGCTGTCGGTCATGACACCATGTCAACAGTGTCAAACTTGTCATGCGCCAAACGCCGATTCGGATTGATATGTCCTTAGATCATCATCGTCGAACCAACAAGCCGAGTATGCATGAAGAAAGGTGTGACGTCATTTTGGTCATCAATTCTGATTGGTTCAGATAGACATCTGGGAAGAATCAAGTCACTGGAGGGAGTAGCGATAACGTCTTTTATTTTGGATATTCAAATTTTCCGCCAATTTGAAAAGCGGAAACTGTTAAGTTGTTCTCGAAGTTTCTGGAAATTTGAAGAAGGGATTTCCTTTCTGGTCGTGAGACAAGAGCTCACTTCAGAAAAATTCTTCGTGGTGGTCAAGTGCCATTTTTGTGGTGTGAACCGGCTTCTGAAGTCCTGTACCGCCTGGCGTTCTGGATCACATCAGGATATCCTGGATTTGCTGCTGATCTACAAGGACTGCTGGACTCTACAGATTCTTCTGGTTTTGGTATAAGAGGCAGGATCTTCATGGTTCATCACCCAGGCAGCCACGTGCCTACCTTCATCGTCAATTCAATCCCTAACCCTTCATAGAAGGTGAGTCTCGCATTATTACGTTTTTTCTCTCTGCAGTCCAGAAATTCAGAACCTCATTTCATGAATTATTTAAGGGTTTTTTCACCGGGAGTTTTCTACTGGGAGTTCTACAACGGGAGTTATCCTACCAGGAGCACTATTCTTCCCAGGAGTCATTGCTCGACCAGGATCTGTTAGTTCTACAAGGCCTTTGGTGGCTATATAGTAGTCTGGAATCTGGAATCTGGATATCGTCCCCTGTTTGTTCCTGATGATGGTTTTTCAAGGTGGAAATACGACAGCTCTGTCAATGTCATCTGACATCAAGGGATGTGAAGTCAGCACCCCGCTCTCCGCCAATCTTCCCCTCAGAAGCTTCATTTGGTGGCACTGAAGCCATTTTTATCAAGGATAACTGGTGTAGGACACACCATACAGGTTTTTGACATAAAAATATATTTTTATTTTTCATTTTTATTCACTCATAATGCCATTGCTAGTGTGTATAATGGACCATTTTTAAATCATAGCCAGGTCATAAATTGATGAAATCACACATGAAAGGTATATACTTCCCCTCCACATAGTATACTATGCGCTGGTAGAATTCCTCCACATTTAATATTTTTTTAAATCTGCTATGAATATAAAACGTCCTTACAGGAGCTCTTGACTTTTCAAGTACAATATAAAGTTGATTTATATATATTTTCATCCACATAGTAGCAGGCAACAGTGTAGTTTCTGAACAGGAAATAGGTATCTAATATTCTTTTGATTATGCATATTTGTCAAAACCTGTGATGTGATATAATATGGTCCTATCATCAAATTAAATGTTTTGGGTATTGTATATGACTGTTTTATTTGTTTATTGACATGACACTCCAACTCACAACATCTCTATAAGGTAAATTTAGGTCTTTCAGTCTGGGATAACAACTAATATTATTCATTATCTGGTTGCTCAACTTTCCAGGTAACTTTTCTTTTGAATTAAAAGTTGCAGTGGCGCCCCATCTTTTTTGTTCAACCTTATGATTGCTAGATAACTGAAATTTTGCTATTTCAACTCATTTTGATAACTCGAACCCATAGTGCCTACTGACGAAGAGCTGCCGTTCGCAAATGCACCTATTTTTCATAAAAGTAGGGCTGGTGAATTGTATGGAGGTTACAAGGTATATAAAGAATACACATATTTTTTTATCTAATGTAAAAACTTCACAAACGATAAGATTTCCACAAAATTTTTAAACACACGACATGTTTCGCTAACACAGTAGCTTCGCCAGGTGATATAAAATTAAAAAAAAATTGTGGAAATCTTATCGTTTGTGAAGTTTTTACATTTGTCATGGATTTCCATCAAGTAACGGCCGAGTCAATTCAACATTTTTTTATCTCTTGGAGCGCATGAAAATGAATCTCAATAATGTTCGAAGAACATCGTGCGTTCCTATAGGGAGGATCAGAAGAGGAGGTATTGGTTTTCTTCAGCTTTTAATTATATATATGAGTATTTGCAAATAAACTGGTCAACATTGATAACATCGTGGTCCAAAATATAGCCTGAATTCAAAGTAGAATAACTCACGAATTTCCTTACCGATTTGAAATCGGTCTCCACCGATGATCAGCCTGATGTCTTGACAGTTTGTTGTGACAATATGGAACTTCTGTAATTTCAGATAACATTGCTACAGGGAGATAATTGAATGGGTGTAAAATTTCTTCATGATCGTCACCTTACCGTTTGATTATATAATTTTTTTTATTTTTTTTCTCACCTGTTTTCACTTGATTGATGCGAAGAGTTCTCGGAATTTTCAAATTCAGAACTTTGACAATCGTTGAAAAGGAATATTCTCAGATAAATCATGAACATATAAAAATGGATATATATTTATATAAAGCAATACATTGAGAATTCGCATTCTCTATGTGATGAGAATATTTACTCTTTTTCAGTTAATTCAATAGAAAACAACTACTTTCCTGGCTATATGCCACGACGAACATTGAATTATATCTATTGAACACACACGATAAGAGTTTGAAAATAAAATATAAAAATTTCTGAAATTGAGAATTTGCATTCTCCTTCAGACAAAAAATATGTATATACACACATCATTCTGAATATTCAACAGAAAACAACTACTTTCCTGGCTATTTGCCACGTCGAACATTGAATTATATCTGATGAACATTCAAAAAGGGAACATGAAAATTAAGAATAAAATCCTCCGAAATTGAGAATTGACATTCTTCTTCGAATCGGATGAATAATATGAATTAACTGAAAAAGAGTAAATATTCTCATCACATAGAGAATGCGAATTCTCAATGTATTGCTTTATATAAATATATATCCATTTTTATATGTTCATGATTTATCTGAGAATATTCCTTTTCAACAATTTCATACCCAATCAGGGGGTTCAAACTTGAACGATGGAAACTTGTGATTTTTATAGACCTCTTATCGCAGATTCGTGATAGAGTCTCAATTCAGAATTCATTTCCACGCCCTGTATGATGAATGTCAATTTATCATACACCCAAAAGCATTTGACAATCGTGTTACAAATATTCATTCAAAATGATGCATTTTTTGACGATTAATTGAATGGAATTGGAAGTTGGAATTTTTTTTCGAAGAATCAACGTTGTATGTATAGTCGTCGGATATGTGATTGTGTTCGAACACAGAAAATTCTGAAGTAGTCTATACAAAGTGATACTAGAAATACTGAATGATGGAATGGAGAATATCGTAGTATTCAGTAGATGGAACATAATTTTCTCTGTGTTACTTCGTTGAGAGGATGTCTGGTGTCTGACCTCGAAATGGTTTTGTAATTTCTCGGATCGAAGGTCATATAATGCAGGTACGCATTTTCAATCAAAATGATGCATTTTCGTTAAGATGAATAATAAAATTCAAAAAATCACCAATGTAGTTCCAGAAGAATGAAATTTATATTTATTCTTGACGATGGCCGGATATACAAGGTGAGATAAAAAATATGTCGGCAGATTGTCTCGGGATGAAGAAGAATATTTCTGAAGGTGATGAAAATCGCTATGTTCCAAAAAAGAAATATAGTGTCGGTCATTGTCGAGCATTAAGAAATGTTTAAATACAGTACCTTTTCATGAGGTTTATACGAGGAAATATTAAAGAGACTGCAGAATTGCCATATATCCGATAAAATGTTCTTCATACTAATGAAGATAAATACAGTATGTCCTCATGAGGCTTATACGAGGTAATATGAAAGAGACTTCACATGTTGGAATGAAAGTCAATCCAATATGCAATTAGGATTTATTTGGCGTGAGAAAAGCAAAATAGCAATAATTGTAAGTATAAGTTAGGCTACCTATTTTTTTTTTCAACAGAATTCGTCAAATCTATAGCAGCAGGTAAGATATTATAAATTCCTTATGAATCACCCTGTGGAAAAGATGATGCGGAAATGAACATTCAAGAGTAATTCTCCATTCAACTTCACACTGAATGACTATGAGGAAATGTGATTGTAACAAGTAGGTATGCACGAATATATGGCAATTCTGCAGTCTCTTACATATTTCCTCATATAAACCTCATGAAGAGTTACTGTATTTATACATTTCACAATTTTCGACAATAACCGACACTATATTTTTTTTCGGAATATAGCGATTTTCATCACGTTTAAACATATTCTTCTTCATCCCGGGACAATCTGGACAAATTTTTTATCGCACCTTGTATATCCATTGTCAAGAATAAGAATAAATTTCAAACTTCTGGAACCACAATGGTAATTTCTTGAATTTTATAATGTATCTTGATGAAAATGCATCATATTGATTGAAAATGCGTACCTATGACCTTCGATCCGATAAATCACGAGGTCAGACACCAGACATCCTCATAAAAAAGTCACACTCCATTATTTCACTAGTAACACAGAGAAAATAATGTTTCATCTACTGAAGACTACGTTATTCTCCATTCCATCATTCAGTATTTCTTGTATCACTTTGTATAGACTACTTCAGAATTTTCTGTGTTCGAACACGATCACATATCCATCGAAGAAGAATTCCAACTTCCAATTTCATTCAATTAATCGTCGAAAAAATGCATCATTTTGAATGAATATTCGTAACACGGTTATCAAAGCTCTGAATTCGAAAATTCCGAAAATGTTTCAAGAGAAAGCATCAATCAAGAGGATACAGATAAGAAAAAAAAATAAAAAAAGTTATCTGTTCAAACGACCACGATGCAATTTTACACCCATTCAATTATCACCCTGTAGCAATGTTATCTGAAATAACAGAAGTTTCATATTTCCACAACAAACTGGCAAAAGATTAGGCTAATGATCGGTGGAAACCGATTCCAAATTGGTAAGGAAATTCGTGAGTTATTCTACTTTGAATTCAGGCTATATTTTGGACCACGACGTTATCAATGTTGAGCAGTTTACTTTCATTTACATGAATAACAGATAGAAGTGAAGCTGAGAAATAAGAAGATACGCTATGTGCATGATGAGGGTTTTTTATCACCAATCATAGACGTTGGAATAAAATCAACATTGCACGAGAATCAGTAAAATTTATGCAGAAAAAGAAGTTTAATTTCACTTGTATCGCACGGTACAAGAATATGTCATTTACTCTATATGTGCATTGTGTCATTCATGAATTATGCATTTATCTCTGTAGGTATACCTCGTGCAATCTTGGGAAATTCCGAGATTTAAGATGCTAAAGACAATGTTTATGACACTCTCGAAATACCTATATCGAACTTCTGATATGAACTGATCGTGATGACTGCTTGATTTATTCCTTCAAAACGATTCTATAATTTTGCCATTTTCATGTAGGTGGTTTATATCAAAATTCCACGATATTGCCATTTCGAAGAGAAATATTGAACATGGACGGCGATCACAATTCATGCAACCGAATATGTAGGTATATACGAAACAATATGATGATTAGGATAAGACAAATTATTTTTATTATCAAATTGAAGCAAAGTCAGACGTTTAGTGTTTTATCGGAATAACTATTCAAAGAGCTCAGAAATTACAGGGTTCTTTGACGTGCCTAACAATTTCTTCAGAAGTTCATAATATTCCAATTTGGATGAAAATCTAGAAATTCCAGATCAGATGTATTAAACTAAATTCATAATAAAATATTTCACGGGTATTTCTTTCGACATTATCCAAGACATTCAGTTGGTTGGTGATGGCACACCTACTAATTCTATGATATCAATGGAACACCGTGGGAAAGTCGGCGACTTTTCACTGATACCTATTGATTCTTTCACGAAAAATGTTAAAGAAACTCGAACATATGGTGGCCAGGTAGCCGTGCGGACAGAGTGTCTATATATTCTAATTCGCATTCGCTTGCCGGTCGTGGGTTTGATCCCCGTCGACTGCAGAAATTTTTCTGATGGCCCAAGAAAGTGTTTGGGATCACACGTTAAAAGGTAAGGCCCCTATCATTCCTTGCTCGCACAAGACTTTCGAAGACTTTTGAGGGTTGCTCGTAAGGGGGCAACCGAATGACGGATAGAACAAATTTTAGAACAAACAAAAAAAAAATATCAGAGATTTTCTCTCTGGCGCTCCAAAAGATACAAATAATATTCAGACTGCGGAAATGCAGTGACGACCATTTTTCCTAATTGAACCAAATAGTGCATTTTAAGTTTAGCACGAATCATTTCCAACCATTTCTTGCAGTTCGAATACTACCCGTAAGGAATTGTATCTCGAATTCATATTTTTTGAACACAAAAGAATATCTCATTGTTACTGACTAGAGATAAAGCTTTCGAACGTGTGCATGGTTCACTGAGCTGCATATCGCAAGCAAAGATGCACGGCTAGTTTTGACATTAAAGTCAGGACCGTCGCAAGCCCGGGGTACGTTACTGTCGTTAGAACATAAACAGGGTATAACTAAATAAGTGAAAAACATTCAAGGAGGTGATTCCTCAGCGGAAAAAAGATAGGTTCTTTCATATAAAGAAACTTCATTGGAGCATCCCATGTTAAGATACAGCCCCTTGAAGGGGGTACATAAAATTTGTTTATATAACAATTTTTTTCACAAGCACTAAAAAAGTTACAGTACCGAAATTAACCTGACATTTCCTACAACCAAAAAGACACTTAGCCAGTAATTTTGTTGGTTCCCCACATAATTGTAAGGGGTGGAAAACGCAACCTCTTAATTATTTCACAAAGAGAGAAACTCAAAGTCATTACCACAACTAGTTCATAAAATGAACGACAATGGTAGATAACGAGAGGAAAACAACTACTTTCCTGGCTATATGCCACGCAGAACATTGCATTACATCCTCCCGAAACCTATGCGATAGTTCGTATAGACGAATAAAATCGCAAGTGTTTCCTTCCTAAACGCTGAGCTGCGCTTAAGTGGTTCAGGAACGCTGACTACCTGCAGACCGGTTTCGAGCTCTTGGCTCTCATCAGTACAGGGCTGTCCCAGATAGCTTCTTGACCGCTATCTGGTGCGAACCTGACCCAACGTAAACGCATCTCAGCATTTATACCATACGAGGCGTACGACGTCTGCGAAATGAAAACGCGAACGCCGAACGCCACCTGGCAAGGAAAGAAACACTCCAAACCAAAATCCCACTTCAGGTGAAATGGGAGTGGCTGGTTGCCCGACTGGCATGTTTTCAACTAGGGAAAAAGCCAAATACTCAAAGTGAAATGCATTGGTCACAAAGAGAGAAACTCAAAGTCATTACCACAACTAGTTCATAACATGAACGACAATGGTAGATAACGAGAGGAAAACAACTACTTTCCTGGCTATATGCCACGCAGAACATTGCATTACATCCTCTCGAAACCTATGCGATAGTTCGTATAAACGAATAAAATCGCAAGTGTTTCCTTCCTAAACGCTGAGCTGCGCTTAAGTGGTTCAGGAACGCTGACTACCTGCAGACCGGTTTCGAGCTCTTGGCTCTCATCAGTACAGGGCTGTCCCAGATAGCTTCTTGACCGCTATCTGGTGCGAACCTGACCCAACGTAAACGCATCTCAGCATTTATACCATACGAGGCGTACGACGTCTGCGAAATGAAAACGCGAACGCCGAACGCCACCTGGCAAGGAAAGAAACACTCCTAAACAAAATCCCACTTCAGGTGGAATGGGAGTGGCTGGTTGCCCGACTGGCATGTTTTCCCTAGGGAAATTCATTTCCGATAGCCTGTTTCATTCTAAACAAAACATTTTCCTTGATTTTTTTGCCCAAAATAAACCAGTTCGCAGCAAAAAATTATTTTATTTCTGACAGTGACATTATAAGCTTATATCGTCATAGTTACGATATCTATAATGAGGGTCATAATTCACTTGGGATGTTATAGATGCTATAATTCCCTCTAGCTAAAATTAAATAAGAAATGCATAGCAACAACCACGCAATAACGTAGCAATAAGGAATCTCCTATTCGCGGTAGTCAAGATCATCATCTGACGTTCTGATGACATTGAAACTATACGGAAAAACATGTCTAACTTCCAATCGGGAAGGTATCTAATGAATGAAATCAGTCAGAAATAAAATTATCTATGTATCACGGGAATTATAGAGCCTTAATAACCTCTGGCAATTGCTGTCCCTCGGGCCAGAGGCCCTCGGGACGCAAACTTTGCCATCGGTAATTAAGGCCCTCATAATTCCCTTAATACATAAATAACTATTATGAACAACATACATATCGCCATAAAACGAAAATACGAAACTAATTTAGTAGGCCGCTATTAGCGATAGTGACAATTAAATTTTTAACAAGCTGTCAGATTGTAAATTTTTAAACTTGAAGTACACAATATTAAATGTGTATTGATATTCTGTTCTTAATTTGTTACTTTAATATTTCACTTGTTATGAAAATGGCATACACAAATCAGCAAATGGCTGATATGCATTAAGTTTACGGTCTGTCGCAGGAAAATGGGTTAGAAGCTTCTAGAAGATATGCTGAAATGTATCCTCAACGGCAGCATCCTTCAAATAGAATATTTTCCCGACTTCATCAACGATTACGAGAATATGGTTCATTCGACAAAAGAACGCAGGATTGTGGTCGCCATCGAGATCCATTAATCACATCAGAGGTTTCACATTTTGGTTCAATGCAATCGGTGAATTCTGTGATGGTATTGCATCTGCTTCACAGAAAATGTACTTTTGGATTCGATTTCAATAAATCTATTAATCAATCAATCAACCAATCAATCATTCCATCAATCAATCAATCAATTGATTAATTTAATTTATTAATCCTTCGGAACTTACAAGAGATATAGGACAAGTCATGACGATTGCGTCAGTATTTATTAAAAGCATGTGTAATAATTTTATCTATATTGAATCCATTCTTATTTTTCATTTTAAAATTGTGCTCAATGACAAGATTGAACATTGGGAACATTCGAACTGGTTGGTGCATTGTTATATTGAATAATTAGGTATATATTATTTTTGATTTGACATCTTCAATATCATGCTGTCCATAAAATTCACTGTTTCACGATTTTTCATTTTCTCTGAGCGCAAGAAAGCAACTCTCTATTATATTCGAGAAACGTCATGCGTATTCCTATATAAGGACGATAATAACACAAATCAGTAATATACTTATGAAGTGGAAATGATCCTTCTAAAAATCCAAATGCATAAATTTTATTTCTCTACACTAATGTATCTAATTTACGGTCATCTTTTTGAAATTGATGATAATTGATCATTCTAGAACACGTGATTTTGACATGGTTTCTTGAGGGGCACACAAACTATCTGTTAGAGGTTACCTTTGATGAGCATAGCCCTGGCCATCCCTGCCACATCTACAATATAATAACAGTTTCACCAAACACAATTATGGAATTCTTTCATAGTTCCAACTCGGATTCCAAGGAAAACGATCCCACTTATTCTGGTTTCATATCACATATCTTGACAAAATACAATGTTTGCCCCTCAGCTACCTGTCAAATGACGTAATTCTGGAATGATTAATAATAATGATAATTTTGTTGCCATTGCTTTTCTGAAAAAACATGAGCAACGTCAGATGCAGATAAATAATTAAATACTTAAATTACAATTATTGCTAGTTTTGTATTATGTAGGTGAACAAATGAGGAATTTCTATAAATACTGATTTGTTTTGTTATCATAAGTCTTAGTGAGATATGTTGAGACACAACTATTTATAAGTAACTATGATGGCATGCAGTCGGCAGACGGTCCTGGTCGATCAAGAGGTATTTCCAAACTGATTTCATCGAGGTGTTTCCATTTGCTGTCAAGGTGTAGCCATGTGTTTCAAGTATTCTTGTCTCAACCAATTATTGAGTTCAGTTGGAGTTAACTAAGATTTAAAATATCTGCTGCTATAGTGTTATCATACATAGGTACGTGATGTGAAACTTCGCACATTGGTTTAGTCAATGGAGGACCAAATATCAGTTCGGTCTGCAGAATCACTTTTATAAAATAACTCATTTCAATTTTAACAAAAAGTACCTAGGCTAAAAATTATTACGTCGTCGCTGGAGAGTTATTGGTTGATAGTATATTACATAACAAGATTACCTCGCTAACGGCCCAGACTCAAAGTTTTCCACATATATTCTGTATTTTTGATAAGCCTTTGATATATTGCACAATACGTCAGATAGCATTGGGCGAATATTTTTGAAGGGCGCAATAAGTTAATTTTTTTTCAATTTCATGAAAATAATAAAGAATATTCACATTGCATATACTTGCCTATCCTAAGAACCTGTGAGATTTCTTCAATTTCCTGATATCGACCAATTAGTATAGTAATTTGCGTTCCCAATAACTGATGAACAAGCACCTTTGCTTTTGATCAACCCAATTCTATAATTTGACTACTGTCACCATCTCATTATTTTCAAGTTCTCTTAACATGAAGTCGTTTCTATTTCAAACTAAATTGTCTTATGAATATAGATCTGAATTAATCTCCTCCATATACATTCGATACATATTGACATTTCAAATTGTATTCAAATTCTAGTCATTTGACAATCCCATGATTCTAGATGAAACTGTCATACAATCAATAGATAATACCGTAACCATCAGTTAGGAACGAGGTTAGGAAACGTGTCATTTTGTGTAACGATGGGATTTTGCGAGACGAGCAATTCTGAATAATTGATATTTTACTACAGATATGTAGATGATTGATTGTTATCGTTTGATGGTCCCATTCCGGAAGTTTCTGATTTTCTCTACACCCCAACATTAAATTCACTTTTGATCCTGAGTCTAATGGTTCTTCACCCTTTTTGTACCTTCTCATTACAAAAAATTCTATTCGCGGTAGTCATCAGGGTCATCTGACGTTGCGATGAAATGAAAACTACGGGAAAACGATCCTAACTCCTGGCTAGAAAACCATGCAACAGCTACTGATACTGTTATTCCTTTCAATTATAATCGCCCTTTTTCCTACAAGTTAGTATGCAGTTCAGTTTTCAATAGCATCTTTCACAGAGCGTTACCGCTATATCTGCAATCATGCTTTAAAAAAAGAAATTAATATAATCAAGGAAATCGCGTTAGAACAAATAATGAAACAGGAGGGGTGAAAGAACTTACAGTCACAAATAAAAATTCATTTTAGATTCTACCCTAGATTCAGATTATCTTCCAATGTCACTCTCAGTCAACCATTGGACAGATAGATCCTTGAATTTTTTTAGCAGTATACACACAACCTCTTGAACAGTTGCTTGTTGATTCCAAGAATAAGACTCCTCTGGATAAATAATCAGGGGTTTATAGATTGCATTTTGATGCGGTTATAATGCCGCTTATATTGTTCAAACAGTTAGATGTTTCGATATTCGTTTTTCTGAACACAATCGATTGATTAAAACATTTTTGTCCGCGGATGAGTCGAATTCCCCCTATCCCCTTGTCAGTTAATTGACTCAGATCAGTCTCTCAATGTTTTTAAAAATTTTGATACTCAGGTACTAGACTCAATCTCCTGGAAATCCTTGAAATTCAGAAATGCATCAACATTTCTCTCGTATTAACAATCAAACTAATTTTGAACGCAATCATATCTTCCGGAAATAAAGTTTCTTTTTTTTTCATATAAATACCCTGTTAAATATTGTCCGGCTGTTTATTCTAGAGATCAATGTCTTTCAATATTCTATCTTTTCTCCTGATATTTTCATGCTCCATTCATTTCTGATCTAACTTCCTTGGCTTCCATCTCCTTTCTTCGTTTTCTCCATCAAACTTCATTTCTTCTTCACTTATTTGCCATCACAAATCTTTTTCTCTCTCTTGAATTCTTTTTGCAATCTAAGTTGGTGATAATGCGTTATTCTGTCATACAGCAGTTCAAGTTTTATGCTATTCGTTCTTTTGTGTGTCAACTTATCATGTCAATTATTTGATTATTTAATTATCTGAATCAATTTTTTTCAGTCAACATGAGACGATTTGAACTTGTTAAGAACTTGGTTTTTCAATGTTCAATCTTATCAGGTCCAGATTTTTATGGATCTTCATGAAATTTACACCCTATTTTATGATAACATCAATTTTCGTAGTATTTATTGTGACTTTAGTAGGGTGTTTTTTTCTGTGATGATTATTCTTCATATTCGCTACTTTCATTGTGTATTTAAGGTATTACAGTCTGATGAGGCCATTGTGCCGAAACCGGTTACTGTTTAAGTTATAATTTTGTTACAAAAATTGTGGTCGACCGACTTTGGGTATTTCAATTTCATTGAAGACATATTTGACCACTCAAGGATGATTTCTGCGGTTCATATTCATGGCATTTTCCATAAGAACCCGTTATGTGTTAGAGAGAGACAGAGAACAGATTTTAAATAGGGATAGGAAAACACCCTTTTCGAATAAGTGCGGAACATCGTCGATGTCAGGAGATTGGAAGCTCTTGAAATACATAATGATAACTACAGATCCGTATTATAAAAAACAGAGTTGATGATGACAGCTCAATGACGAAACGTCAGTTTGAGGATCTGATAACACCATCTGGTAGAACTGAAAAAGTAGCAATGACAATATGTGTTTTGTTTTGTTACATCAATTCAAATAGAATCAGGAATCAAATGGAAATTGAATGACGAATATTTGTTTTTTTCCAGAAATCTTCTGAAGTATTCGGAACTTCTGAAATTTCAAAAAAGGATTTTGTTGGTTATAAAATTGCGCAACTTTACCTCCATTCAACCCTCTCTGTGGAGCTCTTACCGTTTCCGAGATCCCCTTGCATCTATTCGATTTTCACTCACACGGAACGGTCTCTCTTTTATTAAACGTCTGGCAACATTGCGAATCATTGAAACTTCCAGTACCTTCTGAAATTCGGGTTTGGCTGTTGAGCTCTGATCGATGATTCACATAAATTCCCGAGAAACTCTGGATATCATTATCTTCCAACATATTTTCTTCAGACTAAACTGTACAGTGTGTCCAGTTTTCGATGCTTTTGCATGATATCTCAGTTATCTGTGGAGATAGAACCTTGCGGTTTTCGCGGTCCTGTGCCACTTTTTTGTGAAACTCAATATGACCTCATCAGATTTTGCAGGACTGTTTCCGTTTATGAGATACAAGGCGATTTTGAAAATTTATACTTTTTGGACGAAGTTTATCAACGATAATGTCAAATCAAAATCTTAACCCATAGAGAATTTTATGCAGAATCCAGTGGCGCACACAATTTTTTTTTTTCGGGGTATGGTTTTGAAGAAACGACTCAAACGTATGATTTTTTAAATTGAACACCCTGTATTTTATAAGCTCATTGAATTCCTTATTTTTTTCCGCTCGAAATGATATATGATGTATATAACATTTTCAAAAATGTTCAAAAATCACTAAAACATTGAATTTTAATAGTGGGCTATGGGTTTTTCGAGGGATTTTCATATAAAGAAATTTCCAATTGAAGGAATATTTCCTTTGATTGTTTCATGAAGGGGAAAATAACAATTTCAAAACTAATTCACTTGCAAAACACAAGACTTAGATACCTGATATCCACAAATATATATTAATAAAAAATTTATGATGAAAAATAAGCACCTGATTGAATATTTACTACAACAATTGAATTTCGAAATTATTCGGTGATTCATTCATTGAATTGTTCAAATTGATGTCCATTTTCCATCACAAACTTTCTCAATACATATTAATCATTGAAAGATGTCTCTGTAATTCCTGGAAAACTGCCTCTGTTGTTGCACAAAGTTCTTCAAGTATGTTGGGCCACTCACTGTATTAAGAAGTATTAAGAAAGTTTGTCAACTGTCAAAATAGATATCAATT
Organism: Phaedon cochleariae; assembly: GCA_918026855.4. Lineage (NCBI taxonomy): Eukaryota > Metazoa > Arthropoda > Insecta > Coleoptera > Chrysomelidae > Phaedon > Phaedon cochleariae. The sequence goes on from OU896712.1 coordinate 24,022,127, forward strand.
TGAACATGTCTATGAATAAGTTACTGAATAATTGTTTTAGTAAATATTTAATCAGGTGCTTATTCTACATTATGAACTTTTTATTACTATTTATTTGTTGCTATCAGGTACCCAAGTTCAGTGTTTTGTTAATTCATAAGTGTTGATATTGGTTTCGACCTCTCCATGAAAAAATTCGAAGAAATATTTCTTCAATTGGAACGTTTTTTATAAGAAAAATCCATAAACAACTATCAAAATTCAATATTTTAGTGATTTTTGAAAATTTTATATTCATTCGTTATATATCATTTTGGAGACAAAAAAATAAGGGATTTAATGAGCTTATGAAACACAGGGTGTTCCATTTAAAAAATCATAAGTTTGAGTCGTATCTCCAAAACCATACCCCGAAAAAAAAAAATTAAGTGCGCCACTGGATTATGCGTGAAATTTTCTATGCGATAAGATTTTGATTTGACATTTTTGTTGAGAAACTTCGTGGATATAGAGGGGGGCCAAAAAGTATAAATTTTCAAAATCGCCCTGTATCTCATAAACGGAAACAGTCTCGCAAAATCGGATTAGGCCATCTTGAGTTACACAAAAAAGTGGCACAGGACCGCGAAAACCGCAAGGATCTATCTCCAAAGATAACTGAGATATCAGGCAAAAGCATCGAAAACTGGACACACTGTACTTTCATTTCGTTTTGTTATATGCCTTCTCTAATTCTCTTATAACTCCAATTCCGAAAAACAACTTTTTTCTTCTCACATACCTAAATGGTATTCAGCCTACGGATATGTATACGACGTTATAAATGATCGGATCAATCATATGATTTGTCTTAACTACACGTATATTGAAATAGTATTCATATTTTTATATTTTTTATTTTATAGAGACGAGGAGAGAAAATCCCAGAAAATCTTGAATAATAAACTTTCAGTAGTTTGAGTCCTGTCCGGCTTGTCAATTGTATAAGAACTGTGAACTGTCATTTAGAAAGATTCAAACAATTTCTGTTTGTATCAGAATTCTTCAATGAAAATGTATGCGAAATGTAGACGAAGTCGTCAATTAGAAGATGATGTTTTAGGTAACTCTGTGTAAAAATAAAGCTCTCATCTTTGTACCTAAAACACAATATTTATATGAGCAAAAATCATGCAATCAGAATATGGATACAAACCAGATGAATCGAAAACTTTGATATACCTAAGTCGCCTCAGCGAATCGACGAGTTTTTTCATCTTCTACGTCAGATGAAAACTTTTTATTCACAGAGGTTAATAAGCAAACCATTTTAATAGAAATTCATGTATGCTATGGACTGGATTGGGTCTAAGAAAATATCGGTATATCGATAAATATATCGATATCTCGATACGGAACAAAAGCACTTTTTTTCTGTAAAGAGGTGTGGATTTTCATAGTCCGAGATGACATTTTCGGAAAATATTCAGAAATGTTTGAGCAATGGTAAATAGGTAGCTCTACCCTATATTATACTCATGGGAAGTTCAGTTTTTCTACCAAATTACATCATTTCATCACATGGCGTTTTGGAAATATGCAAGAAATATCATCTTCAGGAGCACCCTCTCGGGGAGCCGAACAGCTCCATAAGGAGACATTTTTATTACTATATTTAGTCTATATACAGTAGGGAAACATTTCATTAACTCAATAAATGAGGATTGCATAACATAAAATCAATCTTTCGATCAAAACCTCATTACTATTTAATTAAACTCCGAAGCGATTTCAAGTCCTTTCGAATTTGTCAATCACATAATTGAATGAGACACTTACTTTTACTCGCCTCGAAAAATAATAAAAACCTAATCTATATTTATCGAATCCGTTCACTTGTAATACCTCCAGTTCTCCATGGTTATATGAAGTCCACGGTATAAAGCTAAAGTGTCATTATACTACGAAGAGAACTAATATTCTCAAATTTGAATCTTGTTTTGGACTTTCAATTTTGCAGCGAGGGTTAACTATGAACAATAGATATTTACTATACAAGGAAAAAAGTATTAGATTTTAGCTCGAGGTTGTGTTGTCTACTGACGCGTAGCGAAGGAATAAAAAAAAAACTTTCCGTGGGATTCTAGTGGAAGTATTTTTCGCGAAAAACCGAGACCTAAATTCTAATATTTTCACGTGTATAATACACTATTTTCTTCTGTGGCAAGAAAAGCGACGATTCAATATTGAAAAAATATTATATTTCGATAACATCACAAAATTATCGATGTGAAATTTGAAGTTTTTAACTGGTAGTACACCAATGTGTGCAGGCATCTTGTTGAAGACATATTTATTGTTGCTATGGAAACCTTTTGAAGTAATCGAATATGTGTCAATTTAATTCTGTGTTTCGATTTTGAAAAAATCCGAAGTGAAATAGAAGATGAAAAGGACTTTCAGTTCTTTCTCGGAGACGGTATTATTGGCTTATTTTTCGAAACCGGCACAACAAAAGCCATCAATAGTGCACAACAGCATATATCCAGGAAAAAAATACTCACTTTTTTCCCATGACATTTTGTAACCTGTACACAGAGATGAAATGTTGAACATTTTACCCCGACACAGAAAAAATGTTGATTGCATGGAAATCACCGATTGGGACACCATCAGAATGAATGGATTGATTGAAAAGAAGAGACATCATATTGACCGATGAGATATTTTTTCTATATGCCGCTAAATGCTATATGAACTTGGAAAAAGAAAGAATTGAAAGTTCACAAGGAAACAAAATGCCGGCCATCGATAATTATCGAGGATATCGATTTTTTGATAATATCGGTAATATCGATAATATCGATAATTATCGAATTAAAATTTTCGATTATTTTCAGATTTCTCTTTGATTATTGATCAATATCGCCCGCTCCCATAGTTCCAACTATAAAGACTGCATGGGAAACCTTCGCTCTGATTGGTTAATATTGGAGGTTACAATACAGGGTGTTCCTCAATGATATGCTGTAATGAAGTGTTTTTGACCAGCTTCAGTACCTGAGCCTGATTCTAGTTGAATTTCACCTGTTGGAAAGCTCGAAACCTGAAACCCTGAGAGAGCTGAGTAATGCATTGATTCCTGACTTCCCACAGCTTTTCCTGATAGTAAACTCTGATGAACATCATTACAACCCTAAAGACTTCAATATTTTCCAACCCTTTGCTTATGATATGAAATTAGATGAATTATCTATCTGTTGAAATGCTTGATGTTTGACTGCTCATAACTTTGTTGTTATTGAATATTTTCCAGCCAAATTCATTCAGTAGCATAAGCAAAGGTAGTACATTCTGTTTCTGTGCCCATTTAGGGTTGATTATTATTTTTTCCGCGTTTTGTGTTGGAGGTGCACATGTGCTTTCCAACGACAGATCTAGTGGCCATGGCCATGAGCCATGACAAGGTGGGAGTTTTGACCAATGAGATTCCAGATTTATTTGTCCCTGTGTCAAGGCCAAAGTAGTGCATAAATACTGAAGACAGCCAAGGATTCAGGGCTCTCTACTCTTCTCCACAAGTCTGCACTACCTGCTCGACCTGCTCTTCAAGCTCTTGGTTCTCTTGCTGATTTCTTAGTGCTCTCATAGTTCATTCAGAACCAGTGTTTTCCTGTTGCACATGTAAGTTTGGATCATAGTTTTCACCATTATTATTCATCCTGTTTATAGCTTCATTTCATTCCTGTTGTTTTTCACACCGATACTCACCCGACCTGTGTAATGAATCCAAAAAGTTGTTATAAAATCTATATCTTTCTCTAAAGTAAATATCTCTATTTCAATCGTAGAATCTTTTTAATCTCTTGACTTTTACAATCATAAATTCAATAATAATTCTGACACTGTCATCATTCTTCTTTTTAACAATATACAAAGCGTATAGAAACGACTAATATAACAAAAATAGATAATCTTCCTCAACATTCTACCCCCTGGTGAAGACTTCTTCACAAATTCCTTTGTCCGTTAACATCCAATTTGCAGAGTTTCACGACAGGTCGTCGATAGGCTTCTACAACTCTTACGATGCCATCGCGTCCAGGATAGGTATTAGTTATTTTCCCAAGAGGCCATGTATTTCGAGGTAGGGAATTATCTACAATAAGAACAACATCGTCTTTTTTCAGATTCTCGACTTTCTTGATCCATTTTGACCGCTTATTCAACTCAGGCTTATATTCCTTCACCCATCTCTTCCAAAATAGCTCTGATATAACTTGTACTGCTTTCCATTGTTTTCTCATGTCGTAATTGGGATCTTTTATTGTGTCTGGGAAAGAACCTTGCGAAGACCCAATAAGAAAATGATTCGGGGTCAAACTTTCTGGAGCATTAGGGTCTTCCGAGGTGAAAGTTAGGGGTCTTGAATTTATCATATGTTCAATTTCTACGAAAGCGGTTTGTAATACTTCATCTCGTGGATATTTTTCTTTCATGATAACTTGCAGACTTCTTCGCACTGATCGGATTAAGCGTTCCCAGCAGCCGCCCATATGTGATGCTGTGGGAGGATTGAAATGCCATTTTATTCTTCTTGAAGACATTTCATTTTCGATGGCATCTTTGTCAATATTTTGCACAAGTGTGGAAAGCTCCTTATCAGCTCCATGAAAGTTGGTACCATTATCCGAGTAGATATCCGTCACTGATCCTCTTCTCCCAATTAGTCTCTTGATGGCCATTATTACAGAAGCTGTATCCAATGACCATGTAATTTCTATGTGTACAGCTCTAGTAGTCATACAGGTGAAGATAGCACCGTATCTTTTCTCGTGCCTTCTACCAACTGTCACATACAATGGGCCAAAGTAGTCCAAGCCAGTTTTCGTGAAAGGTTTTACAAATGCGGCCAACCTTGCTTCGGGAATCATTCCCATTTCTGGAGAAACTGGCTGTGCTCTCCTATTTTTACAAAACTGACAATTTCTCCATATTTTCTTGACACAATTTCTCAGTCTAGGTATCCAAAACTTTTGTCTAATCTCGTTCATAACATATTCATATCCATTATGCCTCGATTTCCGGTGGTAGTCCTCGATGAGTAGTTTCGTGAAAGCGTGTCTGGCATCTAAGATGATGAGGTTCATTGCCAAATCTTCATTATAAGCTTCTCCAGGTATCCTTCCCTTCATACACAAAATATCGTCTTTCATAAATGGTGATAACTTATAGATAATATTTTCTGTTCGGATTTCTTGTCCCTTTTTCAGGCTTACGATTTCTGCTGCATAGAATTTATTCTGAACTTCTTGGTACCAAAGTTTTTCTGATCTTTTTATTTCTGTCACAGATAAACAGTTTTTATTCTTCACGTCCTTCGTACAATTTTCAATGAATCTTCTCACCCAAGCAGTGGTTCGAACTAATTTCTCGTAAGATGAGAATCTTTCTATTTGGGGTAGAAACTCTGGTGTCTGATAATGATGCAAAACCAGCAGTGATTTCTTGATTTCTAACTCTTCTTTGGGAATATCCATATCTATACCATCTTCATCGGGCCAGTGAACTTTTTCCTTCTGTAGAAAATACGGACCGTCAAACCATCTTTGCGAAATCTTCGGTTCCTTGTTCAACCTAGTAGCTTCATCAGCAATATTCTCCTTGGTCGTAATCCAATGCCAACTATCTTTCGTCGTTAGATCTCGTATTTCACCAATCCTATGTGATACGAATATCTTATACTGGATGTTGTCAGCCCTTATCCAGTGAAGAACTGTCTTGGAGTCTGTCCAAAAATGAATGTCCTTTATATCTATTTCCAATTCCTCCAAAACCGTATGTGTCAATCGAGCCGCCAAAAGGGCAGCTTGCAGTTCCATTCTTGGGATTGATATGCTTTTTAGTGGTGCTACTCTGGTCTTTGCAGCAACTAGGGATACTTCGATCTTTTTTTCTTTGTGGAGCCTCAAATAGACGACAGCAGCAAAAGCTCTTTCACTCGCATCACAAAATGAATGTATCTCTGCACTATCACAATCCTGCAAACTTATAGATTTTCCATAACATCTCGGTATTCTTATAGAGGGTATTAGTTTTTGTAGGTTGGAGACCCAAGGGCACCAAAAATCATTTAGACTGTGTGGTATTTCGTCATCCCATCCAATTTTCATTTTCCAAATTTCTTGAAGGAGAATCTTGATAGTTACTATAATGTTTCCTAAGAATCCCAGAGGGTCATAGACTGACATCGTGAACTTCAGAAGTTCCCTTTTTGTTGGAATTTTCTCTCCATTCAAAATATTCATATTTACTTTACTAAAATTCAATAGAAATATGAAAACATCTACCTCTGGCATCCACTGTAGTCCAAGTACCCTTTCTATACTGCTCTGAGTAAATTCAGTAAGATTTTTCATAGATTTCGATCTCAAATTCTCTGGTATACTATCCAATACTTTTCTAGAGTTTGAAGTAAAGTTGCAAATCTCAAATCCTCCTCTTCTATGAACTTCTATAACGCTTTTTATCTGTTTTATAGCTTCGTCTTCTGTACATTTGCTATCTAAATAGTCGTCGACGTAATGTTTTTTTAGTATAGCTTTCGAGGCATCACGATACTCTTTCTCATGCTCTACAGCATTCTTGTTTTTAATGAATTGTGCTAAACATGGGGAACATGTTGCTCCGAACGTCATAACCATCATTTCATAGACTTCAGGATCCTTCTGTCTTTCGCGTCCCCTCCAGAAGAAGCGTTGGGCAGTTCGGTCTTCCTTTCTTATAACCACTTGGTGGAACATTTCCTTTATGTCTCCAGTGAATGCTATCTTGTTTTGTCGAAATGTTATAAGCACTCCAGTCAGTGGTCTCAGTAGGTCTGGGCCCTGTAATAGTTCGGTATTCAAACTCACTGACTTAGTTTTGGAAGCAGCATCGAATACAATCCTCAGTTTCTTCTTGTTTTCATTGAATACTCCGAAGTGTGGTAGGTACCAAAGTCTTCGGTTGTCTGTAGTGATTTCTTCTTCGCGTAGTTTTCTCGCATATCCTTTCGTTACATAGTCAGCTATTTTCATACAGTATTCTTCTGCAAAGCGCGCATCTTTGTCCATTTTTCGTTCCATACAATATAATCTGCTAAGGGCGTTATTCCGGTTATCTGGGAACTCGATATCGTCGGTTCTCCACAGTAGACCTGTCTCAAATCGGAAACCAATTCTTTTCGTGGTGTCTTCCATTATCCTTTCGCACCTTGTTTCTTCCTTTGTTTTTGTCAATTTCTCGAGAATTCTAACTCCAAAAGATTCTGTGCTGAATGATGTTTTGACTAAACTGTGCAGTTCTGCATATTTTTCTTCATTGCAGATGTGATATAGAAATTCTTCTCGATTTGGAGAATCTACTTGCATCCTACCATGAACCGTCCAACCTAGCGGAGTTTCCGAGATGATTGGACCGTTATACTGCAGTTCTACTATTCTTCTTGGGTTAAGCAAATGGCATTGATCTTGGCCAATAAGAAGTAGCGGTCGTTCATTGTAGTACGGTTCGATGTGGTCCAAAAAAGGTGTATTTGAATATCTTCTTTTCAGTTCCCTGATATCTAGTGTTTGTCTTGGCAGTTTCATGTTCTTGATGGTTCTAACTCCATTCAATCGAAAATACTTGGAAGGATGTCGTGGATCGGATATGTCAAAATCTACCTTTTTTGAGTTGTCTTCTTGATGCGTTATACCGTTTGTCCATTGGTAGCATAGGGATTCTGTTTCACCAACTAGTTCCAATTTTTCAGCAAGATCAGCATCTATCAAGGATACTGTCGATCCATCGTCATAAAAGACATATATGAACATTTTCTTTTCCTGGTATTTTATTTCAACTGGCAGGATCTTCAGTAATACATTATAGTTATCATTTTTCGTCAAATTTACATGTTCTGTTCGAATTTCTTCAGGGTTTTCATATCCGTGAGGTGAATTCTTGCTCTTGTGGAGTAGAGGATGATGTAATCCGCTGCAATTATCGATTCCACAACAAGTTTTCTTGAAACACTGATGCTTGAAGTGATTTGATCTGAGACAGCACATACATAACTTTTTATCTGTTACAATTTTCCATCTGTCATCTTCTGTCAGTTCTTTGAATTTTTCACAATCGTATAGCTGATGATTTTGTGTACATTTCGGGCAGTATTTCTTGACAATCTCCGTCTTTGGTCTGGATATCGATAAAACGGTGTCTCTGCGTGTATACGCTGAGGGACCTCTTCCTGAATTCTCCGCCCTCACCAACGGACTATCAATATAGCAGGAAATCTTGGCTTTTTCTTTCAACCATTCAGAAAATGTTTTCAGATTGATGTCCTTTGGATTCTTTATGAGACGCTCTCCCCAGTCGAGCCGAAGGAAGTATGGCAGCTTTCTCGATAATTCATCTAACAACTGCATGTTATTCATGTGAGACTCTGTATCGAGTACCTCTATAGTGGATGTTAAGTTCAGAACTGCATTCGAAAAATGAATTAGTGAATCTGTTCTTCCTTTTCCAGGTGATGCCACTTTCTTCGCCTTCTCTATCAACATGGAGATTATTATGTCAGGTCTTCCAAAATTCATTTCTAAAGATTCCATAATGACGTCCAAATTTCTAGAACTGATCAGCAGTGGTTTGACTATTTCTCTTGCACGACCACGAAGGCATTTCTGGAGTCTTATTAGATTTTCCTCTTCTGAAAATTGACAGGATTTTGTTGATCTTCTGAATTGTGATATAAATAGAGGCCATTCTTCCGGATCCCCATTGAACAAAGGTAGTTCTCTGATCGACTGTCGAGTAAAAAAGGTTTCTAGCTGTCTATTGACACCCTTTTCTGCAAATTTTTCACGATCTTTATCCGAATTATCGGGTATCATATATTCAGTGTGGTCGAATTTCAACTTATTTTCGTCAGATTTGGTACTTTTTTGTTCTGAAGAGTCTCGTTCATGTTCAGTTTGATTGGTTTCTGGGATTCTTAACCAATTCTTCACTTTCTGATTACCGTCTATAGTACCTTCCTTGATATTCTCAGAGATACTAGATATTTTACTACCTGCGGTACTAAGTTGCACATTCAGCTCCATATCTATCAATTCTTTCTCTCGGAGATATCTACGTTCTTGTATTTTCAATTTTTCTTCTTCCATTTTTTCTTCTAGCGCAGCTTTTTTCCTAGCAGATTCCAAGCGTAGTTGTAAAATTTGTCTTTTAGATAAACTGGTGCACAATGATGAACTTTCTTTCCTGGAGCCTCCTATATTTTCAATGTGTGCTTCTGGAAATCCAACTATTTCCTCTGGTATCGGTAATTCTCTTCCAATTTCACCAGAAGGACTTCCTCCTTCACCACATATAATAATATCTGATTTTGCTTCCTTGTTTTTACCAGTTTCACTATTCTTATCATAGTGTACTTCCACTTGAATGATTGATTTTCCAGACATTTTCTGTATTCCTTAGGGCTTTTCTGACTTTCTCGAAGGACCAATATAAAATCTATATCTTTCTCTAAAGTAAATATCTCTATTTCAATCGTAGAATCTTTTTAATCTCTTGACTTTTACAATCATAAATTCAATAATAATTCTGACACTGTCATCATTCTTCTTTTTAACAATATACAAAGCGTATAGAAACGACTAATATAACAAAAATAGATAATCTTCCTCAACAGTTGTAGTTACGAATAAACGGTTTTTTTTGTGATTGCATATTCCATATTTCTTTCTCTGTTGTCATTGTTTTCAGTTCCGAATAGTTCCAACAATTTATTTAATAGCTTTCAATATTTTCATTTGTCAACATTGCAGATTATTATTATTGACTGACGACTGACACTGACAAGCCAGTTAACAATTCTTCTTCTTCTTTTCCTCGAGAAATCCTGTCCTGTGCATCCGGGTCTCTGTGCTTTGTGTCCCGTCAGGCGGTGATCTATTTTTCATGAAATATTGACATGAATGGAAAAATATAATTAATTATCCTCACTAAAATTCCGATATTAGAAAATTAGAAAATCGAAGGGAAAGAAAAGGTGAATAGAAATTGAATCTGTTTAATTCGTTTGGAACTGTGTTTCCGATCCTCCAAGTAGAAATGATGAAATAGTATAAATAAATAATTTTCCCGACCAAACCTCAAAACACCAGAGTCCCGAAAGATATTTTTTTTGATTCCTGTAATTATCCAGACTAGAAATAGCAACCAGTATTCCAGGCTAAACCCAGGGTTTGTAATTGAACCCTACACTTCCTTGGCCACTTATTGATTCCAGGTAGATTCAATACCATTGACCCCTGGTTTATACTGTAGGTACCGAGGTATGTATACCTCCTGTACCGTTCTCTACTGTTGCTACTTTGGGCCTCTGTACAAGAAATATTTTGTGCAGGCAGGTAGAGTAAACTACCTCAAAAACAATCTGGCGCTCGAGAATTCCCCCCTGTCAAATACCAGAGTAGTCTCCTGTCCTGAACAGAGCGTCAAAGTAAGGGCTGCAGAATAAAGACCCTTACAATGCTAATATTCAAGGGGCCGATTCTTCGACCCATTTCAAGAAAAAAATTCATATGAACGTTTTTCGTAAACGTCCTAACTTTTGAGATACATGGTGTCAATGTTGAAAATATGCATGGATTATTTTTTTGACCACCCTGTATAGCTTTTCGTGATGGCAGAATTTAGTCTGCTATGTGACTGAATCGGTATACAAATTTCAAAATGTTACATACTGTGGTTATCTCGAGAGTTATCCAGTAATGGATGTCCTGAATGGAGAAGGTACTCAGACATCAAAATTTGAAGTCTGGTCTCGTTTTTCCGTTTTTTCTCGAAAACGAAGCGTTCTTTCGAATATCAATCAACGAGAGTTTTCTTTTTAAAATGAGTCAAAGAATCACCCCCTCGAATATTAGAATGTCTTCAAGGAACACCCTGTATATCCGTAAAATACATTGACTCGGCGAGAAGTTTGAAGTTTCTTTCATGGAAAGATTCACATTTGTCGTATTTTTGTTTCAATGAATCCTGAGAATGAATCCAAACTCGAAGTGCACGTCAGTCAATAGAATTACCATGCGTCATATATTTATTTTGAATATAGTAGATAGTAACACGCCTGATGTTCTTCTCGTACATCCCAATTATATGCCGCGGTGACAAATAACGTGACAGAAGATTCTGGAATGTTCTGGAAACAATCGATGGAACAATTAGAGAGAGAGAGGTATTGTTCTAAGAAGCTTCTAGAACAAAAAGAACGATACGGAACACCTTCGAGAACGTTCGAGAAACAAAGCCTACTAAGGCCTCTCATATATAGGACGGCCGAACAACTGCGTCAGTCGTTTTACATGAATAGTAGTTATAATTTCGATATTGATTAGTGTTTCTTTAGTTCAAATAAATCAGTTCGAGAATAAATAGTGTCGTTTTCGCTTCTGCACCCGAATAACGTAACAATACCATCAGCCCATTCAAATCAATCCGTCCTATATAATAATATCCAGAATATCCGCGAGGTAGGTAAATAGTGTTGCTACACTGAGAGAAACTGGATATTAAAAATATCTACCAGCTCTGATTGTAATAACCTTTATAAGGAAATCTCCTATTCCTGATCATTTTATTATTACAACAGTATTCTCTCCATTCTGTAATTATAAAAATCGATTTCTCAAATCATTTGTAATACCCTTGAATGGACATTTGCTACCACCATAACGCAGGTGTGTTATGACATTATGAGAATTTTATAAATTCCAGTCTATTCAGATTTTTTATTGACATAGCTCGTTTTGTGAATTATGCTCATTGGCGAATTCAGATAATGTTTGTCCCAATAATCATAGCTGTTTGGGTTTCTAGCATTGTACGTTGACGAATAACTCTAGCAATTCACATGTATGACGGTTATTAGGCAATCATTCGACAATCGTAATTCTGCTCAGTTCACTCTAGTGTTTCATTAGTATTGTGGCTGAGAAAGATACAGATCGCGTTCATTTCTCTGTTCTTGGTCATGGGTGCCCGTGTTCAATTATTGTTCAATGGTTTCGATCGTCCGAATCGAAAGAGCCGTGTCTTGTTGGTGAATGTCTGTGATGTAGCAAAGTTTTGTTTTAGTGCTGGCTGTGAACCGATCTGTGGAATACACCGTGCATTGCATTATTGCAATGAAAAAAGTATTCTCCATACCCACTTTTCAAGGCCTAAAATTGGTTTATTTCAAAAACAAAATGATCGATGAGATTCTGAATCAAAATATCTGGGTTTCTGTGAGGGAAGTTTTATTGACAATTCTCATCATAACTCCGAAGGAAGGGTAAATATAAGTATTCAACTTCTCATTTCTTAATAAATTCGTCAGTAATGCATATAGATGATATTTCTCCGAACAACTCAATGAGTAATGTCAAAAAACTTCCACAGATACTCCAATATTTCAATTCAGAGACTAAACGTATTTTTTTGTTTTTTTGATAACAATAACTTTGGATCATGAAAAGTGATAGTGTGGATAGGATATTTATTTTCATTGCAGTAATTCAAAGCACGGTTTCATAATGCATACCATCGAATAATGTTGATAACCTTATTACCACTGTTTGATGAATATACTAGAGTAGAAAAATATTGGGATAACTGTTGAAAATGAGCTACATTACAATAGCATGTCGAAATGTCAGGTTTCATGCAGATATCAGATAACTATAATAAAATGAGACGAATTACTGCGTTACCTCAAGATGGTTGTGCCAGTAATAAAAACATGCTGTTTTATGTCGATAGTCTAATAACCACTGTAGAGTGGAGAGTTACTGCAACACTTTATGGGAATAATTCCTATTCGACATTCTGTGTTATCATAGAAACTAGAACAAGTAGTAGTTATTCAGCAGCGGTGTTTTTATATAAGTTTGCAAATTGAATAAGCTGCCATAACTACAAGTCACCTGAAAATTCACTTCATCTATGGTAGCACATGAACACATCTGTCCCCTATTTATTGCAGATATCGTAATAACGGTTATCAGATTTCCAATTATGATAACTCAAGTTTTCTCTCAGTGTAGTTCATAAAAATTCCTGTATTCTTTTAATCCTCTTTTCAGACTCATATCGAGGTTGTATGCCCTCAAATTGTTTCTAGAATGTATACAAAATTTGACAGTATCAGCTCTAGATATTTATACTATGAAGATCATGTTTCCAGAAGCTGTGCGCAACCCTTGGCACAACCTCAAAACTGGGATAGTAAGCTTCCTGGAAATATTGACTATTAGAATAACTTCACGAAAAGTATGGCATTAGTGAATCCTTAATCATTATGATTTGGTATATGAGGTATTCGATGAACCCTGGGCAACATAGTCATCCAGGTGTTGATTTCCTCTGATTGAATCCTTCAGTTTCGGTGGAGATATAAAGCTCATTTATTTCTACCTCATCATCTGCAGCATGTACTTTCCTGTGAACAAAATGGCTCGTTCCTGTGAAACTTCTCAGTGTCGAATTTTGTGTGACATTTTCATATTCAATTCGCTTGTCATTATCAATTGTTGATTGCTAAAATAACAATAAATGACATAGTCTTTATTTCACATTATATTGGTGATAACGATGAAAACTGTGCAACTATTTATAGTTGAATGTGAATTACGAATGAAGATCTCAATCCTAACCTGATAGTTAATAATAAAGACTAGTAGTGTTATTTATTGTTTATGATTGCATGAACTTCCTGAAATATGTGTGAGTGAATATGAACATGGATATTTGGATTTCAATGATCAATTCGATTTCTCTTCTGGAATTGAACAACAACAGTTTTGAAGACAGCCGAAGAGCAACATTCAGCTTTACTCAAATAATGTGATTCATCTTGAATCTATAGTGTAAATATAGTGTACAAAAAAGTGTAAAACTTATAGCAATGAAAAATATTTATATAAATAATTCACTTTCACTCAATACAATCGGTGAAATCACGAGTTTTGCAAATGACACAGTGATTTTTTACAGGGACTCCAAATGGAATGATTCGAAATCAACTGCGAAAATTGATATGTGGAAAATCATAAAATGGTTCAGCTCACGAAAACTGACAATAAATCTTGAAAAAACAAAGTTCATGCTCTCGATAGAAATAAATAACGAATCAATGGAAATACTAATGAGATAAAATACTTAGGTATAACAATCGATCACCATCTCAGATGGGACAAACATATACAAAATGTAGTGAATACCGTTAGAAGCATATGTTATACAGATTCAAAATATTCTCAAATATCTTAGAAATTCATTTCTTGAAAATCCTATACTATGCTCTATACTATACTATGAGTCTAGATTGCAATATGCATGGCATACTTGGATGGGGCGGAGCACTAGACGATCATCTGAAAAAACTGATGATACTACAAAAATATTTTCTGAATGTAAATTCATCACAAAAAAAGGAAATTATCCCACCAAAAATGAGTTTAGTGAAACTAAATTCGACTTGAGACAACTCTCCTTTTATAATCTCCTAGTCTATACGTATAAGAACAAAAATGACATTCTACAAACATTGGAGCACAATTACCAGACTCGTCAAGAAACACAATTACACACAAGAACGAACGCGCCAAAGAAAAACCTTGGACGAAGAAAAATTAATATAAACTAAAACATACTCAGAGTTACCAATGCTTACTACTTCAGTTTCTAGTACAAGGAAAAACAGATGATATTGAATTAGAAAGATAAAAAACAGATACTGAAATTATATAGGAAACAATCTAATAAGTTTGAACATTAAATAGTTTATTTATCCATTTACCTACATAATATAACCGTCATATATATGTCTTAACACATAACTAGTTTATAATATCTACACGTAGAAATAGGAATTCCATGCACAACTTAGAGTTTTATGGGAATTTCATGTTTGTTCATTGTATGTATCTATAACTTGAAATGTATATTCTGCATTGATATATTGTACCAGATAAATTACTATGGTTATTTTATTCAGATGAATAAACATTATTATTATTATCATTATACCATCACTCCATGATCTCTATCACTCATTAATTCCACTTCCATTACCATTACCATCAGCCCATTCAAACCAATCCTGCATATATTATGAACAGAGGCATATAATATATCCAGGATATTCTCAACAAAGATTCACATTATTATCTGAAACAAAATGGCCCATGATGAATATTTGATCAAACAAAACAAGTTTTACTACACTTTGCCTGCCTCAATAATTTCACTCCAGAGATGGGTAGGTGTAGTTAGGAACTATAGTTCATGTATTTCTCAATACAATAAGTAGCCACGTACAGGGTGGCCAACTAAGACAACAGAGAAATCGAACTCTGGAGATACAAAAAAAGTCATGTATCAAAATTGAAGAAATAACCGAGCTGCACATTTCAAAACTATTTAGGAATATACAGGGTGTTCCATGAGGTAACAGCATATCAAATTTATGTTTGTTTCATATGAACACCCTATATATTATTTCATTCTTGGATTCTCCCTGAAGAGCAGATTTCAACATCTCATCATCCTTGGGGTCTAGCAGTAGGTAATATTTACTGAGATAAAGGGTGTGAAAAATCAAGATTTTCCAAGTTCAGGACCTTTTTTGTGTCGAAACTATTCATTATTCGTCAAAACGGTTTACATGTCCCTATCTCAACTTTCCACTCACTATCAATTGGTGTTCAATTGAAATTGATACAAGGTGGTCAAAAAATCTGAATTTATAATTTGTTTTAATTAAATGTCAATTGAACACCAATTGATAGGGAGTGAAGAGTTGAGATAGGGACATGTAAACCGTTTTGATGAGTAATGAACAGTTTCGACAAAAAAAAACATTCTGAACTTGGAAAATCTCGATTTTGCACACCCTATATGTCAGTAACTTTCACTGCTAGACCCTAAGTATGATGGGTTGTTGGAATCAGATCCTCAGGGAGAATTCAAAAATGAAATAAAATATAGGGTGTTCCAATGAAAAAAACATAGCTTTGATGTGCTGTGACCTTACGGAACACCCTGTGTATTTCAAAGAAATTTTGAAATGTGAAGCTCGGTTATCACTTGAATTTGAATGCAAAACTTTTTTTGTATATCTCAAGACAACAGAGGTATCGAACTCTGGATTCTTAGTTGGCCACCCGGCCTGTACATACATATATTGTACCAATGATGCATTCAAACAGGTATCAATTCTCCTTTGAAGATATCAAAAACTATTTCTTTCGAAGTGAACAAAAATTAAGAGTAAGTCAAGGTCAGTGAGACTCATATTGATGAATGATTTTCAAAAAAAAAACAATAGTCGTAGAAGTGGAATTCTTGGCTTTTATTAATCACTAATAGTAGAAGATCCGAACCTAAATCGACCTTCACGGAGCTGATAATAGAACGAAATATATTTTATCATGAATTTAGTATATTAGAAAACATATTAAAAATGGGTTTGCTAAAAAAATCCTGGGCAGACTATTTTTAATTATTTTTCGAAAAATGATTCTTAATTAGATGTTGCAACATCAGGATAATAAAAAAATTTTGTCCTGACTGAAAGTATAAAACGTATAGAATGTGCAGCCGTTGGGTTGTCTACTATTTACCTGGGCGAACTACTGGGTTGTCAGGTAATCACAGGTATATCGATGCCAGTTACTTTCACTGGATTGGATAATTAAAAAAAAATTATATCATCATAAGCGCTGTTTAATTGCAAACACGTTGATATAGGGTTGTCTGCGAAAATTCCGGTCCTATTAGGGGTTTGCGAATTTTGAAGATTTTAATTTCAACGCGCGTAGAAGGATGTGACAGAGAGATCCGAGGTAAGTATACTGTGTAATAATAAAGGACCCAACATCGCAGTCGCTTGTGATGGGACCCTGAATAGTAGAAAGTGCGCATGCTCGGTGTGTAAACTATGGATGGTAGAGGTTCCTCTACTACCCTTCATATAGTAAACAGTGCGTGTTATTTTGGAACAACTGATATTTCAGTAGCAAAAAAAAATAATTAATTAATTAATTACATAATAATTAAATATATTTAATATAATACTAATATATAAAAACAATATAATATCAATATATTGCGTTATAACCATAATAATATATCTATAATCTATAATAGACGATAAAAATATCAATTACTTACTTTGAAATTCTTTTGCTCTTTCTGGAAATAGAAACAAAGTAGACCGCCAAAAATTTTAATTAAGAAATAACAAAAAAGATAGACTAGACATCTTGTATCACGATTGTAAATGTTATTAAAAAACAGTATAAATACAAAAATAATATTAATAAATAATATGAAAATTAAATTCCAATAAATATTTTCTATTCAATATCTGATTCATCAGAAGTATCATTTTGACTCTCGAATTCGTCTGATTCATTAGATTCTTCCTCATTTGCTTCCATTTCGACAATGTCCTGGATTTTCAAAGGAGTTTGAGCTCCGATAAAACCTGTTGGTTTTAAGAAATCATCAAAATGCCAACCATAGTTTTCAGGATTTGACTTCGCACACTTCGCACACTTTCTACTATTCAGGGTCCCATCACAAGCGACTGCGATGTTGGGTCCTTTATTATTACATAGTATACTTACCTCGGATCTCTCTGTCACACACTTCCACGGGCGTTGAAATTAAAATCTTTAAAATTCGCAAACCCCTAATAGGACCGGAATTTTCGCAGACAACCCTATATCAACGTGTTCGCAATTAGACAGCGCTTATGATGATATAATTTTTTTTTAATTATCCAATCCAGTGAAAGTAACTGGCATCGATATACCTGTGTTTACCTGACAACCCAGTAGTTCGCCCAGGTAAATAGTAGACAACCCAACGTCTGCACATTCTATACGTTTTATACTTTCAGTCAGGACAAATTTTTTTTATTATCCTGATGTTGCAACATTTAATTAAAAATCATTTTTCGAAAAATAATTAAAAATAGTCCGCCCAAGATTTTTTTAGCGAACCCATTTTTAATATGTTTTCTAATATACTAAATTCATGATAAAATATATTTCGTTCTATTATCAGCTCGGTGAAGGTCGATTTAGGTTCGGATCTTAGACTATAACCTATTACCTACCGACGTATTATGAAAAGTGTGCATGAAATAACTCAATAAAACTACATTTTCAAATTCACAAAATCATGCTCTACATGCATTTCTTATGGAATATCGATTCGCAGTTCTTTCGTTGTTCACACGAACCTCTGGCGCCTCTTAGTGTGTAGATAAGCAGATTGGTAGTAATAAGGTCGGTCCATTGGTGAATTTCATGTGGTAGGTACCGTTTGAAATCTATAATAGAGGTCGCGATTCAACGTATATTCCAGTTCATGGAAATTCATTTTATTGTAGATGCCAGTGAGCTAGTGACCATAGTGATTAAGTAGACAAGCCCGTAACTGTTGAATACGATAATAGTAGGAATAGGAATGTTTTTATGAAGTGTACTCATGCCCACATATTGTGAGTTGTGTGCACACATACACCAGATGGCTTACATCGGTTTTACCAAAACTGTGAAGACACCTTAAAATATAAAATGTTTACTCAGAGACCATGGTTTGTATGAATTATGAATGGTGGCATGCATTTTAGAAACTGATTGGTGATTTTGCAAATGTACCTATTTGTATTTGTTTACTATAGGTACCTAATCATTCACACTCTCAATAGATTTTGTGAACGCCCAATTATTTCACATAAGTTGAAAATTACCTTGATCAGCTTACAATCACTACGAAAAATATGTTTTCAGATTTCATTTCAATAAACAAAACATTGTTTTTTCGTCTTCTATTTGATATACAATATACGATATATACAGTTAGTTTCAAAAATACATGGAATATTTTTAGGATTGTGACAATATAATCATGCATACTATTTTATCAAGAAATATGTCATCACTGAGAAACATGTTTTTCCTGATTATAAGTGCAATTTTATATTGTCAAAATAGTAATTTGTTTTACTAGGCAGAAAAGTAGTAGATTGAGTCAATCTACATTTGCTGCCGTGTGAAACATTGAATTTTTTCTCCAATAATATAAAACCAATTTTGTGTAATTTTTTCATCGAAAACTCCATCATTTTGTGTTCACCCAATGTCAGTGTCAATTTTGATTACTAATTTCATGAGAATTTCTTGGAACGTTGCAAAGCAACAAACTTTTTCTGCCTAGGCAGTAAAAGTACACCTTTTCTGCCTGTTGAGCGGCAGGAAAAAGCCACTATTCCTGCCGCTTGGAGAAAATAGTTATTTGTTTCACTAGGCAGAAAAGTAGTAGATTGACTGCCGTGTGAAACGTAGAATTTTTTCTCCAAATGATATAAAAACAAATTTTGGTAATTTTTTCATTGGAAACTCCATCAGTTCGTGTCACCCAATGTCAGTGTCAATTTTGATTACTAATTTCATGAGAATTTCTTGGAACGTTGCAAAGCAACAACATTTTCCTGCCTAGGCAGTAAAAGTAAACCTTTTCTGCCTGTTAAGCGTCAGGAAAAAGCCACCATCCCTGCCGCTTGGAGGAAAAAAACATTGTTACGAAAAAAACAAAAAACCTATTGTTGACTACCCGACAATCTATTAAGTCTCCGTCCGGAACCTATAGTAATCTTGGTTTAATTATGGAAGGGAACAGTTCGTAAAAATGTACTGGTTTATAGTTTATTCAAAGTCAGTTCGCTTGGAGACCGTGCAGGTGGCGGATATTCTTCGCTCTAGGCGCTGCCTTTGGATATAGGTACTATATCTCTTATACTATATAGGGTATTTCAGAGTTGTGGTGAAAAAACCCTAAGGCAGATTCCTCTCAACGAAATATTAAAAGAGTGTACATCAACATGGGTCCAAAAATGCTCCGTTTCCGAGATATAGGGTGTCGAAATTAAAAAAAAAAGTTTTATACGAGGTTTCCTATTAATATCTTGGAAAAATATTTCTCACAAAATTTGAAGATCGTAAGATTTGTGTGTTCATAAATAATTATGTGCAATACATTTTTGGATGATATCTGATCATTTTTATTCTTCCTTATGGATTTCAGAGATATGGCGAGGTATGGTATTGTCCGTTTTCCTCGAAAACGAAGCGAGATACGAAAAAATAGGAAGGAATAGAAATTTCTAGTGGGTGTAACACCTTCAAAAAGAGCTAATTTGCTGGATCAAATCTAATTGGTCCAGTGAATGTCTTATAATTGTGTGAATGAAACATACAAATTTCATTCTTATTGGCTTAAGCTTTTTCAAGATATTGATAAAAAACTCATATTCATATAAACTTTTTTCCATATTTTGTTGGGAGGAATCTCCCCGAGGCTATTGTCACCACAACTCTGAAACGCCCTGTAGATTAGAATTTGGATATAAGATTTATCCGAAAGGATTGTTGTTTTTCCCTCAACCTCGATGAGAATTGCTTTCATTTCTTATTATACTTCCATCGTCTGGAAGGTACAAGAAGGTACAGGTACAGGAACAGAAAATGTTGGTGATCCTTCCACTCGGAAGTTTCCCAAATGGAAGACGGTCAGAAGCAGAAGTTAAGAAGCCCTGAAAGAATCGAAAGCACTTCAGAATTCACTGGTATATACTACTACCATAGCTACTGAGGGTTATTGAGAGATGAGTACCCTAAAGGTAGTACAAGAAACATATGGAATACTTTTGATGGTAGATGTGCTACACGTGATGATGAAAATGGCCGGGCCGGCGAACACTTTGTCAAGGTATTCTGAACGCAAAGTATAGTCCGGCTCGTAAAAGATGACCGGCGGAAAGAATGTGAGCCTAGATCACAATATGAATGATGCGATGATCAACTCACTGTCAATTTGAAAACGAAATCCCATAAGCGCTCGCTAGAAGGTCCTAAAACTATCCGAAACCAGTATACCTACTCTCGAGCATGAACCGTTCTAGGATTATTTTTGGCGCATGCTCATTCCATTTAGTTTTCGATTCTGTCTGTTGTAGCGTAACGTCATAATGATATATTTTTGTTTATTTCAACGTTTATTACTCTTTTCAATAGTACATTCATTCGATAGTAATAGATAATCATCTTCAGGAATCAGTGGTGAAGGAGTTCCTTGCTGAAGTTGCTGAAAATATTGTGCCTAATTTGATAATTCTCGGTCGGTACAAGGGACAAAACATATTGAAAATCTAGCTACGAATGCTATGATGGAATATTTTCACCATTCCTCCACAGAGAGTTTCCAGAGATATAGTGAATAGACTCAAAGGAGAGTTGAAGCTTCAGAATATTATTCGAATGAAGATACAGGTTCCAAACTATTGTTTTTTTCGCGAATTCTGAATAGAGGTTATGTTCCCAGAGAGGTTCTCTTCTGCCGCGTTCGGGTTTTCATAATTCGTGAACCGTTCTGAAACTGTCCTAGGATTCGAAACGACTCCGCACTATAGCTCTACGCAGTTCTGAAATCGGAACCCTAATAAACCTATACTATAAGCTCAGATCATCCTCTCCCTTTCGTCCCCGGTCTTCTTTGGTGAATCGAACTATACAAATTTAATATGATAAGAAAAGGATGCAGTCTCTCTTGAGCCCTCTACAAGTAGTAGAGAAGTAAACGAAATACACGTCATAAACAGCAATAAAATAAGGATCGTTAGTGAAATGGAAACAACCATTGAAAAGCGGCAATCCGAATTAATCATTCTATTTGACTTTGAATAAGATTATCTTAGGTCTGCACATCTAAGCGAAGTGAATTGAATTTTCATCACTAGATTCGATTACAACATGAAGTCATTCCGACACATTGAATCAAATTTCTACCAATTTGATTGTCGAAATAAAGCAGAGAGAGAGAGAGGCGAATGCACTCGCGAACTTGATCGATAAAAAAATGTTACGGGTCATTTTTCGAGTCGTTTTTTAATAATTGCATGTTATTTGAAAGTTAATTCTGGTCGAGTCGGTACGTGCATCGACGCCCACTTCTGGCCATAGGTATGCTAATCCAGCCGTCGAAAACATCATGTTGGCATTTTCGTGCCAGTAGTTCGTGAAATGCTCATGCTAAGCTGCAATGCTTGGGCATGGCTTCCATAAACTTCAAGGCTTCGTTATGTTACCGACAACAATTTCACTAAATACTCTGTGTTCACTAAAATGCACTTTCCATATTTCGCCGGCAGGTATTATGGTCAAATACAGGGTGTCTCGAGATGTTTTCTCTATTATTCTTGGAATATCTTGAGAAATGAATGAGGTAAGGGCAGCAGCACAAATGGTGAAGAAGGTCACAGGTTGGATGAAATGAAAAAGTGGAACGGTTCAACGGTAAACAACGTACTATATATGATATCTCACTGGACGAAGAACATGAAGAAGTAACAATGGTACGTTTTTCTTGCCACTACCGTGTTTTTCTCTAGTGTTGTGTCTTTATAATGAACCATGTGTCGTTAATTCCAAATTCCTAAAAACGATCACATTAACGACGCTGTTTCCGAATCGGATAAATGATAAATATGTTTCATGTCCAACTTCAACAAAAGTGTGAACAGAAATAGGAAAAAGCTCTAATTGTTCCGTTTTGTTCAAATACTTCAGTATGTATTTTTCAGAACACTAGTAGCGCAGTTAAAGCGTAAAACTTATGTTAAAAAAACTTTAATTTTCTCCTGAAGATGCTAACATAGCGAAACACGTGTCGAGGCGTATAAAAAATCGGTTTGGTTAGTATGGTAAAACAGTGTAGTGAAGAAAACTTGAAAATCTATCAGCAGAAATGATAGATGGATTTGTTTTCTCGTGTTCTAGGAATCAGTGAGTCATGAAGTTTCCATTCGTTTGATAAGACACTGCCCTGCCTCTACCAACTAAAGACTCGGTGAAATGAGTAGTTTATAGTGAATTTCTGAGAAGCTAATGACAGTTGATTTCAGATACTTGATGCCGACACATTTTGAGCCCTGCCTTTGATTTAAAATCAGGAGTAGTGAGAGAACAAATTCTGGAAAAATAAAAAATAAGTGAATAAACTTGATTAATTGAATGAAATGAAGATGAATATTGTAATATGATAGAATATTATTTTATTATGATATTAAATATGTTGGTAATACTTTACTAATATACTATGTTTCCTAATACGTTCTCTAATTACAGCAATCAGTTTCACTCATCGAAGTAAGGATGAAATAGGACAAAACTGTTTTATTCCTATTCAAATAATTGAAACTGATTACTGAAGTTTGTGAGAGTACTTGGGAAACGCCCAGTAAAAATGAGTAACAAATATGACTACAAAGACATGGAGCAATAACGTCAGAATAGTGGTAACAGTTTCATTATAAAAGTAGTGGAAGTTTTGAATCAATAACGTCAACAAGAGGAACGTTAAAATGCCGGTAGAAATAATAGTTACGTTAATGTATAAAAAATTGGAAAATGAAGGTTACCTTGATACGATGAACTTCCTGTAACGTTAGGACCTCCGCACACGGGTCGATCGGCGACATGGGCGACGCGATTGCAATGACGTCACAATTTCTGCATTCGTACGATTCAAGAGACGGGAGTGTGTGTCATCCGCATATGGGTCGACGTTTTGTGTAGTCGACTCGCGTCTGATCAACTTACTTACTCTATTTTTTGCTACTTCAAAAAGAAATGTTTCGCTAAAAATGAGCAGTTCCAATGGCGAGGAGGACATATTCATGTTTTTGTGGCACCGGCAGATCAGGAGAAGAAGAAGACAACGAAGTTTATGGGTGCATCCGTATACATTGCACGAAATTTTCACACTCGACTATTTGTTACTGCAAGTGAAATGCAACAGAGTGACACAAAATTTCTGACATTTTATAGAATGTCGAAGGAATCATATATTGATTTAGTGGAAACTCTTGCTCCAGCCATAAATTATATGGATTCAAATATGAGGAAATGTGCCAGCGCAGAAGAACACATACTAAAAACATTGATGTAAGATTCATATATTTCAAAAAATCAAACAGTTCCTAAAGCTGAGAGTATAAATTGGAAACATGAGATTATATGTTCTAGTTACTGAAAGTAAATAACTAAGGTAGGTAACACAAATATTCACATTGATTGAAAAATTATTGAACAACTTTCTCCATTGAGACGCAAGATTCACTCGATCAAACTGCTTCCTTGCTAATCGCGTGAGACTGAAAACGAGATCTTAAATCGTACGTTTCTAGACGACCACTAAACGACCCGTGTGCGGGATCCAAATACTTTGCTTACGAAGTCGAGTAGAGGTGAGACAGTCGTACGATTCGAATCGCGTCGCCCATGTCGCCGATCGACCCGTGTGCGGAGGGCCTTAGGCCCTACCTTAGTTCTTTACTTTCAGTAACTAGAACATATAATCTTATGTTTCCAATTTATACTCTCAACTTTAGGAACTGTTTGATTTTTTGAAATATATGAATCTTACATCAATGTTATTAGTATGTGTTCTTCTGCGCTGACACATTCCCTTATATTTGAATTCATATAATTTATTGCTGGAGCAAGAAATTCCACTAAATCAATATATGATTCCTTCGGTATTCTATAAAATGCCAGAAATTTTGTGTCACTCTCTTGCATTTCACTTGCAGTAACAAAAACTCGAGTGTGAAAATTTCGTGCAATGTACGGATGCACCCATAAACTTCGTTGTCTTCTTCTTCTCCTGATCTGCCGGTGCCACAAAAACATGAATATGTCCTCCTCGCCATTGGAATTGCTCATTTTTAGCGAAACATTTCTTTTTGAAGTTGCGAAAAATAGAGTAACTGAGTTGATCAGACGCGAGTCGACTACACAAAACGTCGACCCATATGCGGATGACACACACTCCCGTCTCTTGAATCGTACGAATGCAGAAATTGTGACGTCATTGCAATCGCGTCGCCCATGTCGCCGATCGACCCGTGTGCGGAGGGCCTTAAAATGTTGAAGGACATTCAACGTCACTAGGAGGAACTGGATACTTCATTGTGCCCTATATCATTCCAAAGAGGAAATACCATCAGTTTCTGATCATTCAGTGTTGAACATTGATGAAGTAGTTATTTGATAGTGGAAAGTGAAAATAAAATATTTCATATTTTCTCGAGATCCTTCAATGCATCAGCGCTTCAAATTGTTTCATACTGATGGATTCTTGGCCGGCGCGATCGCTTGATTAGACACCGCTGGATTTTTTTCATTTGTAATACTCGAAAATAAGTTGAAAACTCTGTTTGCGCAAATAATTTCGATAACGAAACAGAAATAAGGGATGATGTTATAGAAGCATTCAATAAAATTTCTCCAGAAATGCTTATAAATGTCTAAGAAGCAACTTGTCAGATGAGGATATATCTTTGTTTAGAAAATAATGGTTATAATTTCGAACATTTGTTATGAATGTTAATCTTTTCAATTACTGTTCGTGTTGTCAAAGTTTAGTTGTCAAGGTAATTCGTGTAAGAATAATTTGAATTTTCGGTATGAAATAACTGAATCAATGTTCAACACGGAATTATCATGAATGAATGGAACTCATGATATTTCCTCTTTGGAATTTCGAAAAAACATTGATAATGTCTACCACAATCAAATCACCTTGTGTAATACATGGTTCAATACAGAAGAAAAGAACTTTCAGAACCTGTGAACACATATCAGGGTCGAAAACAGGACCGTATTTGAAAAAAAAAACAGTTGATGACGGTTCTACAAATACAAAACGTCGCGTAGACAAATCAATATCACCACGTTAAATCTCATCAGAAGTTGCTATAAGAAAGTATCTTTAGTTTTTTTGTATTTCCAATAATAACAAAGAAACCTTTTTTTCTTCAAAAGTTCACCTTCTTCGAGATCACAACTGAAAAACTGTTAACAATTTGGGAGTATTCCGAAGGCACCTTGGTATGACCGTCTGAATGCGCAATTTTTTTTCCTATTTAACCAAACTCGTATATCTTCTCCCGTTCACGAGATCACCATGCTGTGCAACCTTATCTTGGTAACACTGTATAGGCTGAGTGAATGGTGATCTGCTCTTTCAGGAGGATTACTTGTTACTAGCAATTTTACAAGTTTCCATTCTCTAATTCTATTTGTCTAATTTGTTAGGGGTATTATTTTAATATACATATGTGTAGTAAGGACATTTCACTGCGTTGAAAACTTTTACTATCATAGAGCCTGAGAGAAAGATCAATCGATTGTCACTGACACCTTGGTTTGAACATTGTTGAAAATATCGAATTTCCACTTAGCTCTGGATGTTTCGGAAACGAGAATAAGGAAAACATGTTTCACAAATTGATGGTATTCTGTGTGATACTTAATGTCGATCACCTGATACGATCGCAGAGCCTTCAATCTCTTGTGATGCAGATTCGTATTCCACCGGAATACGGGGAGGTGTTCCTGGTTTTCTCTGTAGAATCTTTAGGTGCTGTATTTCCCTGTTACTTCCATCAATAGTGAAACATCTCAATTTTGAACCAATGCCTGGAGAATCACACTGTATACCTCATAGTAATTTCTGTCGAGAAATACATGAGTATACCCGCACAAAAAATAGCATGATAGCGATCAGCTGTCATGAAGGACTACGAAATAAAATCATTTTGCATTTAATTGTTACTTTATAAACAAATAAGTACATAACTGGAAGCTAATAATTAAAATAGCGAGATAAATTAACAACACAAACATAAAAACAGATAATAATATACAATTAGCTCAAATAGAACAGTAATTCAAGTTTCTGTAACGAGAGTATGCATCAGGCAATACAAACCTGTTCAACGTTGAGACTCGAATATAACTAATGGATAGTTGATATGAATCCGACCTATTGGATTTGATTTGTTGAGGATAAACGCAGAATGAAAGCAAAATGTTTCGAGTTTACCGAGTATAACATTTGGATCATGGTACACTCCTTTCTTTCAGTTTTGAAGATGACTCTTATAAAAAATGTGTTTAGTCCCATAAACCACTTCATTACCTGATAAATCGAAAAAATAAATATTCTCGATGCCGATTATTGAAATATGAAAATAAACAAGGTGTCTTGTGTCTTGACCCGTCTAATGCTAGAAAAATCGGAATCCCGTCAAAAATACTAAATTGCGTTTCTTATGAGCAAATAAAGTTCATCGTAATCGATTTTGGGGTAAAACTCAATTTTTTCAAACGGAACCATATTGGTACCGTGGTACCATTTATTAGTACTACACAGAAAAAAATAATTTAATAGCATTAACAGAACGGGTTCTGTATCGAATTTAACGAAGAATTATTTCAGCGTTACAGAATTTTTTTACCATAAACAGAACCATTGTCACGAAAGATACAGAATGTTGCAGATTTTCTGTTAATTTTACAATAAATTTCTGTAAGTAGTTGTCTCCGATCATATATAATTTCTTTACTATTCACTTATCATTCTATAATATTGATAGAATAGCTAGGTATAAGATCACAGAAAATACTGTTGGTAACAAAGTTTCATCTGTACTATTCATTTTGACATTTTCAATGATAATTTTATACCAAGAATAGAATCTTCTCTAACACTCATGGAATATTTCGTTAGAATTGACAAAAAATCTTTCTTTGAATATTAAAGTAAATATCTCATGCGGATACGAATAGTTCTGTAATATTGAAAGAACATGAGTGAAGTCATTCTTTCGAAAGAATGTTCTTTAAATAAAACAAATAGTTCTGTTTCAGTTCAAGAAACGCAAGAAACATTATGTCATTATTCACCAATCAGATTCGTGCTTACGCTCACCTGATGTCACCGAACATGATGTATTGGTCTATTTTCAAATTTGGTTACCATCCCTTATACCGAATAGGGCATTATTCATTTTTTATTTAGTATTGACAGTGAATGCATCGGTGTTGAGTGTTGTTTTCAATTTTCTTTCCGATTGATAGGTATCAAGGTAAGTGTACTTAACCCTATATCAGCTTAGCGAGATTTGGATACTGATGGGTACCTACCGATACCTGATTGTGTGATATACATTTATCAATATACAGGGTGTTACAATAATATGAGTATAGATATGGTTACATCAATATATTGTTCCTATGAAGTTTTACTCGTAGTTTTCAAGATAAGAAGTTGATCTATCATTTAAAAAAAATCGTTGAAATTAAAGTGGGTGATCTGGTTCTAAGGTCAGAATTGTACGAATTACTCGAAGTGTGTGGGCAAAACGGAATATCTATTACAACAATGACTCATTATAAAAATGATTATATATGTAGGAAAAATTATTCAGTTTACTATAAACAATGAAGTATCTGAAACTTTCGTGGACGAAGAGGCAGTTTTCCAGCATATTGAAGCAAAAGGTTGTATACTTCCGCTTGCATTTCACTTTCTTAAAATTTTTGAGGAGGGTGGATCAAGACACGCCATGGACGGTTGAAACACATTCGACAGAACAAGGAAGATCATACTGCTATGGTATTCTCAAGACTTGGAAGCATTATACCAACCCACTTGGATATTGACTGGTATGTTATTTTGTTCTCACTTTTATCTTGTTTCAGAGGTTTTAGTTTCTTCACTAATGCGTTTATTTTTTCTGTTAATTATTCTTGTACTATTTCAGGTTGACTTTGATTATCAAGAACCGATAAAAGAAAACTCGAATATATTGATGGATTCATGAGAAGATTTTTTCCAGAAATTAAATGAAATTTTCTCAAAAAAATTCAGAGAAACCTTCATAATTAATGATATACAATCAGAAAGTAAGTATTTATTAGGTTAACCGCAGTTCATCTTTCTCCCTTGAATAACAAATATGACTTAATTAGACAGACTCACTTCCAGAAGGAACAATTGCGGTGACATTCTGGTTCTTACAGCCTACCTCAAGCCGACAGGAAAAAAGTTATCAAAGATCCGTCAGGAAAGAAGAATGTCTTGAAGTTCACCATAAGGGACTCCCAAAGTTCATTTTTCCTAGTTGGGCCTACTTTGGCAATATCTGTTCTGGTAATGAACAATTCTATACCATCAATAGAACCATTCTGTAAACACAAATAATTAATAGAACCATTATTCAACCTGTACAGAAATATCTTTCGCGATTATGAATATTTCTTTACCATTGAACGAACTATTTCGTTCCGGTTATGATACATTTCCTATTAATGGTACAGAATTTAACAGAACCATTCTTCAACATATAAATAACTATCGTTTGACACAAGGAACACATTCCGTTATACCAATAGAAATGTCTTTATGACTATCGAACTATTCTTTAATGTTTCAGAATTCTAGCGAATTCTTCTTTCCAGTGTACAGAACTATTTGTTGAGACAACGAACAAATTTTTTCACAATGAATGAAACTTTCTGTAGAAGTACCGAAATGTCTTTTGATGTTAATGAATCTCATTTGGGGATTTTAAAAGAAATGGATTATGATATTCACAGAAACTTTCATTGGCGCTATAGCAAAAGAAGTTTTTGTAGTATTCAAAGATTTTTTTTTATATTTACCTTGTCATTTCTTTCTGTGTATTAATAAGCAATTTATTCATACCTGCTAATAAAATGTGCGATAAATAAAATCAAACTCACAGCTAAATGAAAATAAGAAAATACAATTATTTTGTTCTAATTTAATGCTAAGAAGTTACTGAGGTGGCTTTGAAAAGAATTAAATTATTCCTTCAGATTGTCCAATGAATGTTTGTTGGTTTATCGGTGTTGTTATTGTGTATTGGAAAAGTCTTGACATTTGTTGTTATTGACGTTCAAAATGCCGCACATTTATACAAGGGATGAAAAAGTGAACATGTTAATTATTTATGGGGAATGTAGAAAAAATGCCGTTGCGGCTAGAAACCTTTATGCCGACCGATAACCTGATAGACAATGTCCAGCGAGAAATTATTTTAATCGTCTTGAAAATCAATTCCGGAGAGCCTAACTATGATCCCGAAAAAAACTTCATCATTGACGAAGGAACGGAAATTAATGTTTTAGCTAGAATAGCAGTTGATAAGACCGTTTCTTAAAGGCAAATTGGGTTTGAATTGGAAATTAGTCACCAAACGGTGAGCCGAATCATGCACAAACATAATTATAAATATTTCAATTATCAATTGCACCAACACCTGTACGAAAATGATAATGAACGTAGGATGGAATATTGCAGAATGATGTGCAGCAAAACAATGATTTTTTGGGAAGGATTTCATTTTCGGACAAGTCTAGCTTCACAAATATGGGATTATTTAACCGACAAAATAACAAGGTATTGGTCACAAGATAATCAAAATTTATTACGGGAGGATAACTTTCAAGTGCGGTTCGGTTTCAATGTTGGGCTTGGAATACTCGGTCGTAGAATCATTGGTCCAATAATATTTGAAAGACCCTTGACTGGAGCTAGATACTTTCTGCATAATTTCTGCAAAATGACATTGAGGACAGGTTAACTGAATTACCTGTCCATTTACGACAAAGAATGTATCTCCAACAAGATGGAGCTCCTCTCCATAATTCCAGAATAGTTAGTAATTGATTACCTTCAACAGGCATTCGGAGAAAACTTACTTTCGACGAATGGTCCTGTGCGATGGCCTCCAAGGTCACCTGATTTGACACCTCTTGATTTCTTTGTTTGGGGCCTTTTGAAAAACATTGTATATGCAACCGCCGTTACAACTCGCTGGAGTTGCGAGTAAGAACGCCCTCTTCCAATTTCGACGAAGTAATCAGGACTATTTGAACATTATGAGATTACCGTAAGCCGCATAGGCATCAAACAATAACCAGTACTTTTCGAATTATCTTGAAAACAAATGATTTCATCAAAATTTTACAAGAGACAAAAAATACTCGAAAATGATTGACCACTTGAAGAAAAATAAAAAGGAAGTCATTAGCGCACGTACAAAAAAAATGGGGGTAAGTGTGTACTTGGCCCCCTGTATCTTGAATATTTGACAGTTATTTTCTGTTTTGTTTTCTTCACACGATGTAACTCTTGGTTCTGAAGTAATGTACCAATTTTGAGATTAATATCTTATCAAATACTCGAGTAATTGAAAAAATGCAGTTTTTAATTTCCAACTTTGACACCCTGTATATCGAATATGAAGGGCAACAATGAAAAATGGTATTTAGAAACTCATATTGTTTGTTTTCAAGCAATATATGGTTAATGGATTGACCTCCTTTTAGCGGACACCCAGTATACATGTAGACATTATATCATGCACTCACTTTTATGACAATATCAATCAGAATTGACTAAGAGTTTTAATGAATGATAATTTCATTTCATCTTTATAATGTTCCTCTAGTTTGAATAAGAATTGAAATAATCTATGAAAATAAGAAGAAAGTAAGTGACCACATGCATATACGCTTCCTGCAGTGATATGACCAATACGAAAACGTTTATCGCCTTGTACATCCTCTCGCTCGGTACGACTCCTCATTCGAGAACACTTCGACATCACTCGCTAATATGTAATTAAGCTGTTACAATCAGCGGAAACTTTTCAGCGATACCGCAATTTGCACCTAAGTAATTATGAATGCGAGTTTTATTTTCATTATTCCGCTTTCGGCATATCCGTTTGAAGATGGGCTCACGGCGAGTCTTTACCATCTTGGTCAGTCCTTCGTACCAGACTTTATGAAGGGCTCAGAAAGACGCATGGCGTCCTTTGCCCGAATAAAATCCGGTTTCTTGATTGTAAGTTGAAGAACTTGAAACTACGCAGTGTCTGGATAGGGTTGAGATCGATTTCTTCTGACATTGATGTCTTCAATATTTTCTAGATTTGGTACTCGTTTTGATACATTTGTTCATGATAGAGCGGAGAGCAGGCTGATGAGCCTGCTTTTTTAATTTAGTCCTGAGATCATTGAGCTGTTCATGACATTGAAGCATGACAAGAACTTTTATTGCATTCAATGTTTTACACTCTCCTATCCTCTCGCTATTCTATATTTGTTTCTCTCATCCTCTATAATATTATTCGCCAAATAATAATTCGATTCATTCTTGCAAACTTTCCAACTGGTTGTAAATAAGGATTTTTGGGATACTCTTGGAATAATCGCTTTCTTGTGGCCAAAATGTTTTGAATTTAGTCAATGATGGAAGTTATTACGGATAATACTAATCCTATTATAAACGTAACTCATCGCCGCATACATACAAACATGGAACATGTATTATGGACCATTCTCTGCGCATCAAAAGGGGGTACATGAGTTCAATACTAGGGCCTAAAGATCTTAAGGATTCCCCAAAATATTGATCGAAGATTTGACAACATCTCATCCATCAATTGAACTCGTTTGGAAATCTTTATAGTTTTATGTTTGTCTGTCAGATACCAAGTACCACTGAACAGTACTGGTGATACTAAAGATAGTTATATGTACGTTGTTCATTATGTAGGGCTTTCACGCAGAGTTGATAGTGACGTCAAAATGTCAACACATACTGTGTTGCCAGTTGAAAGAAAATGACTGAATGACCAACCGCCCGAATTTGGATATGTCTAGTGTTACGATCGTCGGACGTTATAATGTTTTTTGGAACCAACTCAGAAGCCGTCCATTTATCTTTGAAAATCAGCACTTGAAGTTGATATATGAACTTCAATATTTGTATTTGAAGAACCATGAACATAAACAACTGAATATGAAATTCAATAATGATGAAATTCTTAAAAAAGGATAATAACTTGAAGAATGATTTATTATGTAACATCAACAAACAATTACAGATATTGAAATTGAAAATACCTCATTCTCCTACCAATACACAATCATGGCATAAATTCATTTTTCGTAATAAAACTGATGAGTATTCACATTTACTGAGTGAAAATAATAAAAACTTCGAATTCAATTTTGAGGTTATCTAATCGTTTCGAATGTTTTTCAATTAATATGAATTGGTGAAATGAAATAGAAATTCGACCAATTGATTTTATTTCCTGGGGAAATAAATAGTGGTGCATCTACTCATATTGGAAATTATGAAATAGACAACAAGAATTGTTATTACTTCAATATTCTCAATATAATTCATGAGGAAAACCCACAAAAACACATGAAACCAACACTATATAATACACTATATAATACAATTCTCTAACCCTGATCTACAGAAATAATCTTATACTAAATAATACGATTTTTTAACCCCAATATCTTATAGCACACTGAAAAATTTCATTTGATCTTCTTCACTGTCATCAAAATCATTCTCACTATCATCAGAATCATCCTCTCCTACATTTATAATCACTCGTGGAATATCTTGTAAATCCAAAATATTTTCTCTCCTTCCTGGCCAACATGATCTCTATAATAAGTGCTGGTGATCTCCCATATCATTTCAATTGGGTTGAGAATACAGTGCTATGGTGGAAGTTTCAGTACCTGACCATACTGTTCTGCAAGAGTCTGCCATATAAACAGGGGGTGGCTTGTTCTTAGGAAGTAGAGAGTATTTTAGCCATATTTCAAATCGCCTTGGCCCTTAGTTGAAGAAAATCCATAGTAATTGAAAAACTTAAAAAAAAAGATCAAATTTACAAAAATTTTAATAAAACACTCATATTTCAATAACAGAGTAAATTCTATGTGAATAATGTCATATGTATTTTATTGAATCTTGAATGAGTCAAGTTTTTTTTTAAATAGTTTCAGTAATTATACAGGGTGTTATTTAAGTATGTGGCCAAACTTCAAGGAGCATTTATTTGGTTGTTTATAATACGAACAATTTATATGAATATAGGTCCTGACATGCTTCGTTTTCAAGATACTGGGTGTTGAAGTTGGAAGAATTGATTGGTGTTTTTCATGATTACCCTGTATAAGATTTTATGATGGCAATATTCAGTCTGGTTGTCGGCTGAAAAATTCTGAAATTTCATTTAGGTTTTTGGGTAATTCCAATCGGTGTTTTGGGGATACCTAAATAAAAATCTGGAATCAAATACATTTCTCATTATTTTCTCAGAAACTATACAAAAACTTTTATAGGGGACAAGAATGTTGTATTTTCAATTGTTTAATGTGATGAAAGGATGAAAGTATCAGACAAAAGACTATGAGGTAGGTACCTTATTCACCTGAAAGGTAACCCACTGTGACGCCATTGGAATCATCATTTCGAATCTAATTACATCAAAGAACGCTTCTTGATACTGTTAACAAAATCAGAACGTTTAATTGAAATTGGAAAACAGAATTTTGAGAAAAAAACATATGTTTAATTGAATCTTTCACTCCCTGTATCATAAAAACGAAGCATTTCTGGACATATGTGTATATGAAGTTTTTGTCTTAGAATTATTCAAATAATCACTCCTTGAAGTTTGGTCACATACTTGAATAACACCCTGTATAGCCTACAATTTGACCTGTGGCTTCAACATTCCATAGTCAAACTGAATTCTGTTGTTGGTAAGCCATTCTTGTATGTCTGTCTTTTTTGAGGCTGCAGTGGAAATTCCGGGAAATTCTATTCATCATTGTACTGTGGTAACTTGCATTATCCATCACAATTGTGTATATTCATTCATAAGAATCACAAAAAATACCTGGAATCTCCTACTTTGTTTTTTTTTTTCACACTTTCGACATTGGAGTCTTGCCATGAGTGTCCTGATGTACCATCCTGAAAGATTCAGGTCTCTT
The DNA here is from genome assembly GCA_918026855.4 of Phaedon cochleariae. Classification (NCBI taxonomy): domain Eukaryota; kingdom Metazoa; phylum Arthropoda; class Insecta; order Coleoptera; family Chrysomelidae; genus Phaedon; species Phaedon cochleariae. The sequence goes on from OU896712.1 coordinate 24,056,923, forward strand.
CAAGTAGAACAAATTGTCTTAAACCTTCATTTTTCAATTGGCAGTATGTCTGCAGGAACGTAGTACACTTCACTGCAATGTGAGGTAGTTCCATCATAATTCCCCTTCGTGGATCATCTTTCCTGAACTTGAAGCCAATATTTTTCGACACTTTCCAGAGAGATGTGACGCCTCCATTAAATAGATAACGTTCAGCAAGTTTATATCTCAATGTTTTTAATGTAATGTGTTCCTCACTTTGAAATCAAACAAATAGGTATAACCTTAAATGACCATCAATTTGCAGCGGAAATACTTACTGTTCTCATACATATCATCGATACAATTCCAAATTGCGATTTGTTCGCCATCATCAAGGTCTAAAATGGGTGTTTCTCTTTCTCAGTTCTTCTTGGGACCTGCCAAATCATTACCATGTTCCATGTACCTGGCAGATATTCTCCATACAGTAGCGCGATACTAATTTTCAATGCAGCAGCTACTCTCTGTAATTCAGACAAATCATATTTGCCATGGATTTCCATCAACCTCATCCATAGAACGGCTAGGCTCTGGAATTCATTACCTGTGGAAGTATTCTCAACAACATATAATCTCCAGAAGTTCAACAACAATTCCAATACCTACCTCCTGTCCCTATCCTCCCTAGGAACACACGATGTTCTTTGAACATTATAGGGATTCCCTTTCGTGCGCTCCAAGCGATAAAAAAAAAGTAACGGCCAAGTCAATTGAAAATTTCTTGTGATGTGTGAAATAAACAAGTTACAGAGGAGACGACGGACTTTTGGTTCTCACTGTATAAGATTTATAGTCTTGCCAATGCTAATTGGATCATATTTCTTGCTGGTTTTGACTTTGGAAATACTGTTATACTACTCATAACTCTCTGGGTTAGAGATATAGATGCATAATTGTATTTCGTATTACCTTCCTCAAAAAATCCTGTTAACAATTTTCGTCTCGATTGTTGTTTTGCTCAGTCATCGCTGACGAATCGCTACAAGATTTGGGCGGCACACGCTATATTATTTACAGTCTTTGCGATTGCCATAATCAAATTGGAGACTGTTTATGGCCCGAGTAGAAAGTGATTAATGGTGAGTAATGATACTTTTATTGATACTTTATAGACGGTTATTTCGTTGTCGCTTTCGGAGTCCATAACCTGTATATAAAATATGTTCGATTTGTTAAAAATATACATGGTCCTTTCACACCTTTCAAGAATAATTACTAAGAATGAGTTCAAAATGTATACTATACAAAGAAAATGAAATATGAAATCAATAAATATACGAGGCTCCAAGTGGTGGTTTCAATGAATTTGAACAGCGATAATGTAACTTCAATGATTAATCTGATTACAATAGGATAATGGCAGTTGTTGTTACGAGCTTGGCAGTTCTTTCATAATGGGATATTATATCGAGTGTTGGAATGATTGAAATCTAATCACTTGCTTAGAATCGTTTTTTCACGTAAACTTTTCCTAAGTGATGAAGGAAACGTGCACTATAGAGGTTCAATTTCATACCCACTCAGGAAGGTCTGGAAATCTTCAATATTTCAAATGAAGTACTGATTAATGCAAAAGTGCCCCCTTGAGGCTCCAGGAATTGACTTATCTAGAAAATCACGAAATTATTTCGAAATGTTGACTGGGGCAATCCACCTGAATAAAGGATTCATAATTTCACAAAGCACATTATTATAGCAGCATCAATATGGGCAGACGATTTCTAAAAATCTCACATTTCATTTGGAAAACGCTCATTTTGGTGTTGTCGGAAGTTCTGCTGCTCTTAAGGCCAGGTGGATAACTTCACTTGGACTGAATTCGATCGTACGTACAGTACGGTTTGACCTGAGAGACCTCTCGATCACTGTGACCTAGAGAAGATCTATTGTGATAACCCTTATCTAGTCTCAGTCCTCTAAGCCTAGACTTCTGATGAAGCCTAGAATTTTCCTGACGGTTGAATTATCCACGTCAGCAGGTGTGAGATAGACCTGTTCTGGGTGATTCAGCCTTTGGCGTACTTATACTTTACATGAGCAAAATATGTGTTCCGCGGTTGATGATGATGACCCAGTAAATCTATAATCATGCTTCTTTGATGAGATTTCGATTTATCAATATTACGAGATTTTAAATTTTTGCCCAATCACTCTGAAAGTGAAACCATAATCAAGACACCAAACAGATTACGAAGTCAGTACTGCCAACTACGTTGAATGATGGCCTACACTGGCCTACAGCGAGTAACCTCACACTTTTATCAGTCGAAAATACGTTGACAATCTTTTTTTTGGATAATAACTGATTTTCTAATTATTTGAAGAGCTTTGCTATACAATACGATGAAAGCGAATTCAGCAAATGTCTATTTTTATTCATATAACAACGCAAATATCAAAATCTCAATGAAGGACTCAGCTATGACAATTGATCCCAAGTTCTTTCTTATTGCTCGAATTTCCACACTTATCAGCAGAACACATAATCTTATATCTTGGAAGAATATGATTTGTAAATACACGGAACATTGAATAATAATTGCTGATATTGAATATAAATCACGAAGCATCAAATCAACAAAATATGGCCGACTCAGCTTCGTGATTCGTAGAGTTCTGTAGACAGCATAGTAAAGGGCATTTCCCCAAGTCTCTTTATTCGTTGGGATGTATAATGAATTCGCCAACCAGATTTTCTTCATCACAGGAGAAATATAGTGGACATGAAGATTTTTGAACCAACTCGTATATTAATAAGGTGATTAATAACTTCGAACATTAACGCGCTCGCTTCTTGCTTACAATTGAATGCCCTTTTTATACAAGCTGTTCCATCTGAACCGCACATTAGACGTATTTGTAGTTCTAGAAATGACAATGATCTGAAAATCTCAGACTCAGTCTCAGGTTAAACTCATCTAACTTTGAACTTTGATAATCAATAGCAAAAATCGAAATATTAGATACGTATTTTCTTGTTTTGTCGTGGAGAAACTTGTTTTCACTATACGGGGTGTTACAGTTCGCATACATTTTTGGTTTTTATTTTCTATCTCAGTTGAAATGAAACCTAGCGATTTGGAATCGGATGATCTATTTTCTATCGGCAATATGAACCGTCCTTATCAATAGAGGGGACTTAGCTACACTGGGTTTTATACCCCTTGTCAAAGACAAGACCCTAGGGTCGAAAAAGTCAGCCTCTGTGAGTTATCAACTACGATCCCTTGGGTTAATTACTATTGACAAACGATAAATGAAATCAGAACTCACCTCATCATGAACGACATACAATCTCCTAATCAAGAAAGGAAAAGCCTCGGGAAAAGCGTACCTGAAACAAAAAAAAATGTTTTTCACAGACTCATCCATATTATTTTTATCGGACAATTTCTATTGCAGTTTTGAAATCATAAACTGAATAGATTTGATTTCATTCAGCAACATATACAGTGTCATTCATAAAGTCGGCATCATAAGGGAAACACTTTTATTAATGAATTATTTTGGAATTCGAGTTGGACGTTGAGTTTTGCTTCAAAAAAGATGAAGAATGGTCTACTCAATCGGGGTCACGTGACTTTCACTACATGTCAAAAGTGACATTTTTTCAAACTAATCGCTGAAATTAGGCTTATTTGTTCGAATATCAAAAAAGTTTACTTGAAAAAGTTGTTTCTATTTCAATTTTACACATGCTTCTTGAATTTTATCTTTCTATTGCAACTTTTCGATTTTGATTTTTTTTTTAATTTTGAGAAATTTCTGTAATATTTGACGAATTGTTAATTCCACGAAACTACTTCATACCAGTAGTTTTTTCATGCTACTTACTTTCAATTACTTATTATCACTGATTATGGACAGAAATATGATTTTCTTCAGAAAATGATAATATCCGCTTCCAAATTCTGTTATGTTTGATGCAAAGTTGATATATCGTCAAGCATTCAGAAACGAAATTCATTTAAACTGATCTTTTCAGTACTGAAAAAATGAATTTAAATGAATTTAGTTTCTAAATGCTTGACTCAAACATAACAGAATTTTGATGTTATGTTTGCATCAAACATAACAGAATTTTGAAGCGGAGATTATCATTTTCTGAAGAAAATATGTTGTCGATAATTAGAGATAATTAGTAATTGAAAGTAAGTAGCATGATGAAGCTACTGGTATGAAGTAGTTTTATCGAATTTACAGTTTTTTTAATATTACAGAAATTTCGAAAATTTTTAAAAAATATTGAAATCTAAAAAATGTAAGGCCCTCCGCACACGGGTCGATCGGCGACATGGGCGACGCGATTGCAATGACGTCACAATTTCTTCATTCGTACGATTCAAGAAAAGGGAGTGTGTGTCATCCGCATATGGGTCGACGTTTTGTGTAGTCGACTCGCGTCTGATCAAGTTAGTTACTCTCTTTTTTGCAACTTCAAACAGGAAGTTTTCGCTAAAAATGAGCAGTTCCAGTGACGAGGAGGACATAGTCATGTTTTTGTGGCACCGGAAGATCAGGAGAAGAAGAAGACAACGAAGTTATGGGTGCATCCGTACATTGCACGAAATTTTCACACTCGACTGCAAGATAGTGGCACAACATTGCTGGCTTTTATAGAATGTCGAAGGAATCATAAATTGATCTAGTGGAAACGCTTGCTCCAGCCATGAATTATGTGGATACAAATATGAGGGAATGTGTCAGCGCAGAAGAACGCATACTAATAACATTGAGGTATAAGATTCATATATTTCAAAAAATCAAACAGTTCCTAAATTTGAGAGTATGAATTGGAAACATAAGATTATATGTTCAAGTTACTGAAAGTGGAGAACTCAAGGTAGGTAACACAAATATTCACAATGATTGAGAAATTATTGAACAACTTTCTCCATTGAGACGCAAGATTCACTCGATCAAACTGCTTCCTTGCTAATCGCGTGAGACTGAAAACGAGGAGATCTTAAATCGTACGTTTCTAGACGACCCCTAAACGACCCGTGGGCGGGATCCATTGCTTTGCTTAGGAAGTCGAGTAGAGGGGAAACAGTCGTACGATTCGAATCGCGTCGCCCATGTCGCCGATCGACCCGTGTGCGGAGGGCCTAATAGAAAGATAAAATCCGAGTCACATATGTAAAATTTGAATAGAAACAACTTTTTCAAGTAAACTTTTTCGATATTCGAACAAATAAGCCTACTTTCAGCGATTAATTTGAAAAAATTTCACTTTCGACATGTAGCGAAAGTCACGTGACCCCGATTGAGTTGGCCATTTTTCATCTTTTTTGAAGCAAAACTTAACGTCCAACTCGAATTTCAAAATAAGTCATCGATAAAAGTTTTTCCCATATGATGCCGACTTTATGAATGACACTGTATGTACAGGGTGGGTCAAAGTGGACATTTTCAAAGGGAAAGTCCTATTCCAATTCACATGACAAACTCAATGGTGAAAACTGCATATCGATATCTATCTTCGTTCCAGAGTTACAAGCTGTTTTTCGAAAATATGAATTTTCGAAGTGGCTGAAACTCATTTTTTTGTCAAAAATTCTTCGTTTCCATGAAAACATTTCCAAAGCATTGTGTTTGTCTTGAAAATTGATCCTCAGACACTGAAATCAGTCACCATATACCTAGTTTCGGAATAGAACTTTTCCTTCAAGAAGAACAAGTTATATTCTTGTAAAAGATAAAGGAAGTCCGATTTCAGTGCTTCAGGAACGATTGTTATCACAAACTCAATGCTTTGCAGTTATCTTCATGAGAACATACAATTAAAAAAAAAATATATTTGTAGCCATTTTTCAAAAATGCCCATTTTCGAAGAACACCTTGTAACTCCAAAACGAAGACAGATATCGATATGCGGTTTTCACCTTCGAGTTTTGCATGAGAATCGACCTCCAGGAACCGACATCAGTTTTCTTCTATGTAGTTGGAGAATAGGACTCTCCCTTTGAAAGTGACTAATTTGGCCCACCCTGTACATATATAACAGATTTCCGCGAAAACGAGGTCAATACGATATCAATCATTGATTTCATGAATAGAAATAACATGCAATTTTTTGTATTTTGAGTTTCCTATGTCCGAAATAAGAGGCATCAAAATTTGAAACGAACAAAAAATACAAATAAAAAGAAGGGTAGTAGCCATAGTTACTCCCCTGCTATTCAATTGAGTACATGCGCCAGTGATTTTTCAAGTCTATTTTTCATCAACTTCATCAATTTCGGTACTTCTTTCGTATCCTGTTGAGATATGATGGAATATGAAATTAAATTGTTTGATAACCGGTTGCTGAGCCGAACTGAAGCATAAATTAGCGAACGGTTATAGTATGAACTCATGGGTAACTCCAAAATCACTCTGAAGGATATATACGAATATCTAATTTGTGTTGCGATATAAATGGACGAAGACACTGCAGTCACAGAAGAAAGAACATTCCCATTTCGACGAGAACAATACCAAACATAACCGATGTTAGGGAATAACAATAAATTCTCATTTGGTTCTCATGGAAACTGATTTTCGGCGGTCAAGTCCGTTTTGACACAACAGATAATCAAACAGAGAACAGCTCGTGAATAGCCATCACCTATCAACTGTCGAGAGTATCTGATATCACGCTCAATGTTATTGATCGAAAAGGTAAACAACGATCACAATCTGAAAAATCAAATGATGACTGGAATAGTGAAATCCTTATCGCTAAACTGTAGAATATCCGTACGCTAGACTATATCGAAGAAGGCTGGCGACCATTTCACAAAAACAACACCGTGAATGAATATTCGAATCCAGAATAGTGAACTACTGTATGCATTCACAACAGATCTTGTCTATTGGAACTCGATAGACTGTTTTGTTTTCAGGAGCTGAATAAATAAACCCATTCAAGTTATAAACTACACTCAGTTCCAAAAAAAGTGACGCACTTGATATTTGACCTATCTTCTTAAGAAAAAAAAATAGTAGGCCGATTTTTATTTTTTTCTATTTGTTGGTAGGCAATGCATTCGTCTTAAAAAAAATTAAGAGGTGAACATTTTTTCAAATCCTCCTTGATGGTGGTGAAATAACTCGAACCATGATTTATTCAAAATTTTTGACTCACCCTGTGTGTTAATTGAGTAATGGCATAAGAAGTGCTCACACCCTATACGAAAGAGGCTTATTTTGCAAGCAATTTGTTTTTTATTCGTTGATTTATCTCTAAAATTTTCCGAATTATAGCTTTATTTGCTGATTCCTTGCAGATTACCAACTTTCTGAATTCATCGAGAAATAAATGTATACCAATAGTTAAAAAAAAAACATTTTCATTAAACACAAAATTATAAATTGTTATGACTGCTTAATACCGTGTATTGCCTCCTCTAGCAACTCTAAGAACTTCTAATCTACGAGGCATACTGGAAATTAAGTTGCTTATTGGTATACGATCCCATTCTTCCACTAATGCATCTGCCATCTCTGCGAGACTTTCCGGAGACCTCTCGCGACCCTTCTCCCTAATTCATCCCACAAATGTTCTATAGGATTCATATCGGGGCTTCTCGCAGGCCATTGTAATGTGGTAATACCAGTAGCTCCTAAGAAGTTTCGCACTATTGCTGCGGTGTGTGGTCGGGCATTATCCTGCATCAATATAAAATTATTGCCCACTAACTCTGCATAAGGTAAGACATACTGCTCTAAAATGTCAATTTGGGCATTCATCGACTGCCTCACCGGCGAAAAAAGAAAGGGGTGTCTTCCCATTCATTGAAATCCCTCCCCACACCATAACGGACCCACCATTAAACCTTTCGCATGCTGCTATTAAATCTTGATTAAACCGTTCACCAGTTCTTCTCCACACTCTTTTTCTTCCATCCACCATGTTAAGACAAAACCTTGACTCACCCGTAAACAAGACATTCGATAATTCAGGAATATTCCATTGTCCATAATTTTCAACAAAATTTCTTCTAGCAGCACGATGTTCGGGCAATGATTTGGGATCTTTTGCAGGTCTCCTAGCTCTTGAATTAACTTCTTTCAGACGTCTAAATACCGTCTGCTTACAACATCACGAATTTGGCGAAGATCTTGCTGAACATTTACCGCAGTATTTGATCGATTCCGTAAAATCCGCAATCTCAAGAAGCGATCATCTCTTGGAGATGTTTTTCGGGGGCGACCAGAACCGACCCTCTCTGAGCGGTGCTTCCTGTTTGTTCGTACTTGCGGATTGCTCTACGAGCAGTTGCTTCATGAACTCCCACTGCACGAGCGGCGTAACGTTTACTACGCCCATCGTTTACTAACGCAACTAATCTTGCTACTTGTTCAGGATTTATTTGAGGCATTTTATGTTATTTTAGTCAATAAAACAAGACACTTAATTAATGACACAACGACAAATGGTCAAATATAGAGGCATACAACATTAGTTGCTATGGCAACGGCATTCGTTTTTTTAAAGACAATGTGATCCTATACCAGAGTACAACCCAATCAATTTTGAGTACTCTGATCCTTCAATAAATTTAATTTGTGGGATAAGGGTAAGGTATCAGCAAAAAAGCTCTAATTCGGAAAATTTTAGAGATAAATCAATGAATAAAAAAACAAAATGCTCGCAAAAAAGCCTATTTCGTACAGGGTGTAAGCACTTTGTATACCATTACTCAATTAACACACAGGGTGAGTAGAAAATTAAGAATAAATCATGGTTCGAGTTATTCCACCTCCATCAAGGTGGCTTTGAAAGAATTTCCACCTCTTTATTTTTTTTTCAAAGACAAATGCATTACCTACCAACAAATAAAAAAAATCAGAATCGGCCTATTATTTTTTTTCTTAAGAAGATAGGTCAAATATCAAGTGCGTCACTTTTTTTGGAACTGAGTGTATATAACACCAACGAACTACGATGAATAATACACATATGAACAAATGAAGAATTGAGTGAACAATACGTAATACGTCATAGGATATTCTTATCTGCTGGTGATAGTAGATGGATTTACTAAGTTCATTCTGGCGATGCTGACGAAGACATTGACGGCGACAGAAACAATCAGACGACTTAATGAGGTGTTAGATGAAGTGGGGTATCCTAGGCGGTTGATACCGGGTGACCAGTTATATTCTGACCCATTTCGAATGCTTATATCTCTGAAACTTGTTATACATTGTTAGAAAGGGAAAAGACCATTCTTTCTGAATGTGCAGAAATATATAGGGTGATTCAATGGAATGAAAAAGTTGCCCTATACCTGAATAATGGCTTCTTTGTTTCCGATAGAACCGGAAGTTCAAGTGAGAAGGTGAACCTGTAAAAAAAACTTGAAAAAATCAAAATAGACTAGTCCAAACTGCACAACGATAACTTGAATGGTTTCAGAAATATAAGCATTTGAAATGGGTCAGAATATAACTGGTCACCCGGTATTTGCTCAAGGTAAAGCATTTACCTATGACGCATTCAAGTCCTTCTTGGCGGATAAAGGTATAAGGCATGTGGCATGTAGTTGAAGCACTCCTCTCCTGCTCATCTCATGTTCTCTACTTGTCATGGTCAAGTAGCCGACTTGGCAAATGGCGAGCTAGTTAGCGACCAGAATTAATGAGAACGACGAAGGTCTTCGGACTAGCGAACGTTCAAGGAACGCGGTGGAAGTTCCTGGTGACGAATAAGCAGATCAGGCAGGTGGCTCGGCGGACGCCATGGCGATGTCTGAAGACACCCACCCTGAAGAGCGGGATGACGATCCTACTCTACAGGTTCTAAGGAGAAGGCGGTCAAAAATATTCCGAAGGAAGCAGGCGAAAGCGGTGCGGCGGAGTGCTAGGTTACTCAGGAAATTCCACTCTGGATTCATCGGGAAAACAACCTCCAAACATAAAGCCAATTGACAGTCATATGCCCGAGATCACCTTCCGCCAACGTCCTATAAGGAAGATTTGATTGGGTCTCAACACCAACAAATCTTGTGGCTCCGACGCAATCCCACCGATTGTCCTCAATAAATGTGCTCTTGAACTAACACCTGTTCTCTGCAAGTTGTTCGACTACTCTCACAAATTGGTGATATTCCCGTCCAACTGGAAAATTGCAAGAGTACAACCAGTTCCTAAAAATGGCAGAGAGACCCTACTTAGCAACTACAGACCGATCGCACTGCTATCTATTATTTCAAAGATCATGGCGAAAGCTATCAAAATCGAGCTCATGAAATACCTGTAACATTCAGGTATTATCAACGATAGGCAATATGGCTTCCGTCATCAAAGATCAACTGGGGACCTGCTCGCTTACGTCTCACATATTTGGCAGCAATCTATTGAAAAATATAGTGAAAACTTAGCCGTGGTACTTGATATCTCCAAGGCATTCGATCTAGTCTGGAACCACGGACTCCTCGCTAGCTTTCATCTTATGGCTTGCCTCCCCAACTATGATCTCTGCTAGCTAGTTTTTTCTCAAAAAGGTCTCTCCATGTATTGGTCGACGGAGTCTCATCTGACTCTCTTATCATAGATGCTGGTGTTCCCCAAGGATCGATTTTAGCACCAACAATATTTCTACTCCATATCAACGATTTGTTGGAAGCAACCTCATGTCCAGTACACAGCTTGGCGGATGATAGTACCCTCCATACCGCCTTCTCTTCCAGGGCTCCAATACCTGTCCTGGAATACTGTTCCCAAATTTGGGGTGCAGCACCCAAACATACCCTGAAACGGTTGGATTCTGTCCAAAAAAAAGGGCAATTCGCCTCGTGGGTTATGCCTCGCTCACAAACTCACTCACTTCTCTGGAACACCGTAGAAAAGTTGTCAATCTGGCTCTATTTTATTGATATTTTCAAGGACGATGCTCTTCTGAAATATCAACAATTGTTCCTCCCTTGGCAGTCCCTGCCAGATTAACCCGTCGAGTTGAGGTTTCGCACCCCTTCGTGGTCACTTTGGAGACCTGCAGAACATCTCTTTCCAGAGACTCGTTCAACCAACGAACAGCGAGGCTCTGGAACACATTGCCAAGGAAGGTGTTTCCCGAGGCGTATAATCTCCAGAAATTTAACAAGAACACCAATTCCTACCTTAAATCATTTGGTTTCTCACGATGTTCTTTGAACATTACATGATATCCCTTTTCGTGGAAACCAGAACATACAAAAAAGTGGAAGCTCCATGACAGGCGACGGTCAACGACGTTAGAGTCGAGCGGTGTTGGGCTCTCGAGCGGCTGGAAAGCGTGAGCGGCTGAGTTCCGTGGAGCTCGGGACGACTAGATTTTCTGGACCAAGTTTGGTTGTTCCAGGGCCCAGTACGATTCACATTGAACAATTCGAGGCTGACAGGAATATTTGTACATCTGCACAAAAGGAGAAAAGGCGTTTCGATCGAGAGCGGGAGGTTGCAACTATGTACTATTGGAAGGAGAGAGGTGAGGAGAGAGACAATTTCTAGTACTATCCATCAAGTTTTGGACGCTAGTACTACCAACCGAAGATATAGGCAATTCTAATACTATTTTCAGTTTTTAGTCTCTTAGTTTCCGAAGTTCCATTTATCGATACACTGATGAAGAAAAAGACATTTGATAAAAATATGAGGAGAATGGGAATCACAACGTCAAGTGAAGAAGACGAATTAATGACAAATGATTTTTGGACATCAGTGTTGACTTCTTTCTTTTGAGTTGACGTTTGGATTTTGAAATTGGAATGTTTGTTTATTATTTGTTTGGATGCGAATGATTTATTTATGAAGTATTTTCAGATAGATATGGAGAAGTATTCTGTACATTTCAACATTTCAGCTTTTACCAACAGAGCAAATCATTTTTTCGTAGATATAATAATATTAATAATAATAATAATAATAATGATAATAATAATAATACGTCTTTATTCACCAAAGTACATACAACAAGGATCCAAGTGGAGATACGATACTACAATAATTATTGGTGAGAGGGCGGAGTGTCAGCCTAAGCTGTTTTTAAACTCTACCGTTGTACACAAGATGATAGCACAAAAAATAAAAAAAAAAGAGGTACTTAGTGAATAGTAGTTAGTCAGGAATATGGACAGTCGACAATCCTTGATGAGTAGCTAAGGTTCGGTATTAGGTAATTTTGGCGTCTAACTGAATTAGGTATAGCTTCAACCTTTTCTTGAAATTATTAATTGTATATAATCTAAATTCACTGGGGAGTAGGTTATAATGTTTCGGTGCCATGTACGAGAAGCTGCGAGTGAAGATTGCAGTCTTGTGTTTGGGGAAGACTAGAATAGATTTGTTACGAGTTGCAAATCTGATTATATCTGAAAATGATGTCAGTTCTTTCGAAAGGTACTCAGGCGTGTTTGTCGTCAGTACATTATGGGTGATTATCAACAGGTGCAGAGTTCTGAGTTTCTCAAGCTTGAGCCAACCTGATTCCTTCATTGCTGATGAGATATGGTCATATTTTCGGACACCGAATGCGTTGCAGGCGCAAAGAGTCAGATTGCCGCAAGGCAGGTCCATAAATACTATCACAGTAGGAAACTTTAGAGATGATAAGTGACACACAGTTTGAGTTTCGAGCTGAGTAGATCCCGATTTGGATACAATTGTCTGAGTACATTGAAGGTAGTTTGACTGAGGAAGTTCACATGCTTTGTGAAAGGGAGCTCAGAATCAAGCCACAGGCCTAGATTTCTCATTTCGGGAAGAACAGGTAGTATATCATCGTTAATTCGTATGTACAACAAATTTCGAGTTTCATTTTTAATTTTTTTAGGTCCAAATAACATTATGCGGATTTTTTCGAGCTGAGTTTCAACTTATGTGCCGAAGAAATATCGAATAACGCGATTAATGGCAAGCTGGGCAGAGTCAAAATATTGCAAATGAAATGAAAAATATAACTGGGTATCGTCTGCGTAGTGGTGAATATTGCTCTTTTTGATTGATTGGTGAAAATCGCATATGTACAGACTGAAAAGTAACGGTCCAAGGATTGAGCCCTGTGCGACGCCTTTGGAGAGAGGTACATCTTCTGAGACGATACCATCGATTAGGACCCTCTGTGACCTGTTCGAAAGATAATTCCTCACGAGTGTTACTGCGTCCACAGAGAAGCCGTAAAAACTAAGTTTATTGCATAAAATTTCATGATCGGGAGTGTCGGAAGCTTCTAGTAAAACCAAGCACGTCAGACTACCTTCATCAGCTGCTCTGAAGACGTTCAGGGCTCTTACGAAGGTTCCAGAAGCTGGAACCACTCAAGCTCCAGATATTGTTACTGAAGGTCAGATTTTCAAAATGTCGAATTGAATACTCGAATCAAGTACGAAAATGAGTTCAAATCTTGTACCATACATTTTAAACCAGGAACATCACTGGCTCGGCAGTCAATGTGCAGCGTTCGATGTAACATATGGATGTCATTGACTTCAGGAATTTAAAAAACGCATTTTGAAAGATTTCGTGGTTGAGCATTTGTATTTGACAAAATCATGAAAACACAAGAATTTATTAATGATATACCAAGGGATATTGATGAATAGATACAAATTCTTCTACCATATCGGTCGCACAAGAAATAGTAAGAGCAAGCATTAATGTTCACTGATGGTCTCGAACAATATCTCCGAACCCACCATGAAGTTTACTTTTTAGATGTCCTCATTACAAAAATCAGACAATATTTTCGTAACAAGTACTGTGCTTTAAACTGAAAATACAATGAGATCCATTCTAACTCAAACAAATCCGAAAAATGAAAAACAATCATCAAAAAATTGTATTTTTCTCCAAGCAGCAGGGATAGTGGCTTTTTCCTGCCGCTTAATAGGCGGAAAAGTTGTACTTTTACTGTCTGGGCAGAAAAAGTTTGTTGCTATGAAACGATCCAAGGAATTCTAATGAAATTATTAATCAAAATTGACACTGCCATTGAGTGAACACATTATGATGAAGTGTTCAATAAAAAAATCACACAAAATTGGTTTTATATCATTTGGAGAAAAAATTCTATGTTTCACACGGCAGCAAATGTAGATTGACTGTCTTGGCTGAATTCCTAGCCTCGCTACGCTCGGCTATGAACTATCAGCCGTGGCAGTCAATCTACTACTTTTCTGCCTAGTAAAACAAATCTAACTATTATAGTATACCTTATGTTTGTGGGAAGAATTTTACAGGTGAAACGAAAGAACTTCTCTCAGTTTGTATGCAAGAACCTAAGTACAATATTAAGGAATGGCATATCGATGAATCACAGCTAACTGAACATATCCTAACTGAAAATGAAAGTGGACAACACATGGCAGATGGAATAATATTGAAATCATAGGAAAGGAAAATAACAACCAAAAGTGAAACATCGAAGAATCCTCTTGCATTGTTCTGAACAGAGACAATAGCATTGCTTCCTGTTCAGTTGATATTGATAGTACATGGTATTCACTTTTGAAAACTGAACATGAAAATGGCAGATTCAAGGTCATTTAATCAAAACATCATGTTACTCATTTGTATACATCATCACTCATCCATATGCAAACATTTATTTAGATATAAGTTTACCCATTTGACTATTCCTATACATTTTTTTTGCAATTGTCTACTGGAAAATTAAACAAATATAAAAATATAATAAATATAAATATTAAAGTATGTCACTGAGAAGTGTCAAACTATAAGAACAATACTTCCGAAGGAAATCTCAACATGAAACAATTTGAAGCGTTGCATTTTATTACTTATGGAGTATTTTGTTCATTTTTCACTATTCAATAACTACTCCATCAACGTTCGACACTGATTCATCAGAAATAAATGGCACTGATGGTATTTCCTTATTGGAAATGCGATAAAACATTGAAGATAGCTAAACTAGGTCGAGACATTACCAAACCACCTGGTATAATACAAGGTTGAATTCAGAATGAAAAATGCTTTCAGAATCTGTGAACACCTTATCAGGACCGTATTTGAAAATGAAGTTGATGATGGTTCTACGAATTCGAAACGTCGCACAGAAATATCAATATCACCACGGTGAATCTCTTCAAAAGTTGCAGCGGTGGCGTATTTTCAGTTTTTCTATATCTCTGATGATAACGTAGTGAATAAATGGAAAATATTGTCGAAAAATTAACATTTTTCGATATAACTGAAAAACTGAACACAATTTTGCAAATATTCGAAGGCCGTTGGTGTGACGCACATTGAATATTTTCAAGGTGCCATTCGGTTTGATCTTGAGCAAACTTGGGAGTTCGAGTAAATTGTATTTTATTTGATGTCATTACCCTGTATGTGATCAATTTGAAACATGGAAATATCTCAATACTTCACACATAGTCAAGTTAGACCGTACAAGCACCTTTATTTTATTTTTTATATTAAAATATAACAATTCATTGGGCAGTCGATAATGAGATTACAAAATCATAATTCAACACATATATCATCAATGACTATTTCACCAACCGGAGTTCCAATTATTATTCATTAAGTACCGAAAATTACATAATAATTCGTAGATCATTATCGTGAAGCATTCTGGCACCACAAAATACATGGTTCATTAATTTTCTTGACAAATTAATTCTCCGAATGCAGACGTACGTATCTGTTAGGTCAAATCTAATGTGCCATGCATCATGCATGGGCTGTTGCCGTTTCGTATTATTTGAAAGTTAACATTGTTACGTCATTGCACCTGGCTTTGTTAATACACAATCGTGTGTCCACCTCAAGGAAGCACCACCCCAGTAAAACCAAATTTTTTTCATCGATCTTGATAAATATTTTTGGTAGATGAGTTTTTTTTATCGCTTGGTGTGCACGAAAAGGAATCCCTATAATGTTCAAAGAACATCGTGCGTTCCTAGAAAGCATATAGGGCCAGGAGGTAGGTATTGGAATTTTTGAACTTTTGGAGATTATATGTTGTTGGAAATACTTCTATGGATCTAGTATAGGTATACAATATGGATATGCATATTCGATAACTGGGTGTCTCAATTTTTGAGCTTTAATGTGACCAACTACAACCACTTTCTTTGGCTCAAATATAGTACTAATAAACTTTTTCACATTCAGAATCACCGAATATACCTGTATAATTTTGAGATCAACAAATTCGTGGGAAGTTGTTTACGGCAAATTTACATTACAAAAATATAAGCGATAAACCAAATTTGATTCAATAAGATCAGATTTTCAACCGTACATCAAAAACAAGAGTTTACTTATTTAATATCTCAGTTCCTGCCAGATGTCAGCGGGAGATGAAGCATTGTTGCTTCGACTGAAGCGAAACAAATTTGTACGTATATCTATCTACATAAGGAATATGAAACCTTAACTAAAACTTTGATCGTTTATCCTAATCGAGTAAGTTGGATCCGCGTTCTTCATCTTTCTCTCTTTTAAACGGTCTCTGATGTTAGCAAACATTATGTCATTCCTTTTTCACTGTGTAATCAAAGTTATAGTAAATATACTCTATTCTGTTGGAAACCTACTACTCGCTTTATGATATTGTGATCATAAGAACCAATGAAGATTGATTGATTGATAATGAAAAAAAAGGAGAGTTGTGTTGTCATTTACATAGGAACGCTATACCAGGTAGAATATACAGGTAAAAGCCCTCGTGATCTTATGCAGAATTAGATAGGAATATAAAGTTCTCAGGTGTTCAAAGCTTTGGAAATACAGAATAATGTTGAAAGTTGAAAAATGAACATGTTTTGCTGTAACTTTTTCTTCCATATTTACGCCATTGAAATTTCGATGATTTTAAATTTTTCGAACTCCTTGTTGCATTTCGTTGAAACACGTCTAACCTCCTACTGACCTGAGATCAATAGTTTTTAGGATAACTAACCCAAAATAGAAGTTTGTACAGTAATTCCTCATCTTTTCTAGTGGAGAATTGCAAAAATTATTGACTTTTTCTGCATCTGACCAGCTCAATACCCAGCAAAATATTGAAAATGAAGATATATGCATATAAAAGATTTTTTTTTGGGTTAAATATATCTTCAAAACTGTTCATTCTAGCTCTGTTAGAGGATATGATTTTTTTCTTAGAAATTGAAAAGAGAATTCGATAACATAAAAATTTACAATATTTCATTAGTGACTTAGAAACTACTCGAGGAAAAGTTAAAACATGTATCGCATCACTGGATGTTTTCATATATTGAACACTGGAACCTTTGGCACGATAATACACTACACTGTTTCACCACTAATCAAACCAATTTTTTATACGCCTCGACACGTGTTTCGCCAACAATGTTAGCATCTTCAGAAGAATATTAAAACTGTTTGCATGTTCAGGAGACGATTAGAACTCAGTTTTAATCTTCTCCTGAAGATGTTAACATAGTAAGCGAAACACCTGTCGAGGAGTATAAAAAATCGGCTTGGTTAGTGGTGAAACAGTGTCGTTTATATGTTTTCAGAATATTTTATATCAATTCAGCATCAATTTGAGAAAAATTAGAATATATCATTTGAAACAATGTATACCAGATGATTGATGAAAGAGGTCAATAAATAAGGGTCTAAACACCATTTAACAATCTTTGGATTCTCCGGGTTTGTTGTCATGGCACAGTCACCTATACGACTGGTTCTAACATTTCATGTTCAGGAATAGTGTTTATATGGCAGCTACAATTTTGCAAAAATATTGTGATATGACAACGACTCATGGTCCATAACATAAAAATTTGCGAGCATGTTTTCGTGAATATGTTTGAAAATTTCCTGACTGGCGCCATCCGGATTCCAGAACATAAAAACTCTGGAAGCAGATCAGTATCTTATTTGGCGCCGGACGATGATACTTACTTTGTTTGCCACCGAGAACATGCTGTGAATCGTCCTGTAGCTGTCATTGAAGGAGTTTACTACATCAGGTTTCTTATGCTAATAGGTGGTAGGTGCTACCAGAAAAATAATTAACCACTTCGAGTACCACTTCAAGAAAGATAAACACAATTTAATTGATAGTAATGAAAGTGTAGCAATGGTAATGCTAACCTAATACATTTTAGGGAATACGATAAACCCTCGGAAAAACCCATACCAAAAAAACTTAGAGATGTAGGTAATTGATACAAAATATGCCTATCAAAAATGCCACATCATCATTAAAAAACTACACGTACTTGAAAAAAATAATGCTCACCGCCAAGTAATCCGCCAAGTACTCCGCCTCTTCATAGTAGTACTCACAGGACACAACAGACAAGACAGACACCTAACACTAATAGGAATAGAGGACAACACCACTTGCCGCAGATTTGGAGAATACAAAGAAACATCACTCCATTTTTTCGGCGAGTGCGAGGCGTACGGTAGGCTGAGATTCGAAGTCTTTGGAGTCGACAAACCCCAACAGGAGTAGTTCATCATATTAGAGTGGACGGAATCTCTCGGGCCTTCACTAGTAGGTCAGGGAGATTCGTAAAGGAATCTAAGTGGAAGATGCGTAGATATGTGGAGAGCAGGGTTAGGAAAACGGATCCCTGATAGAAAAATGTGTTAAACGCAGAGACAATTTTGGGCAAATCATATGATTTGTCCTACTACACACAAATTGAAATAATACTCATATTTTAATTTTATATAGAAACGAGGAGAAAAGATCTCAAATAATCTAATAGAATTAATGTACCACCACCCCGATTAACCTACATTCGGTATTTAAAAGACGTACTGAGTATCATAGTCTTTGTACTGGCAATATAGTATTCATTTTATTTCTCTGCATGACCAGATGCAAGAAAATGTTAGAATTCTTTGACTGATTATCCAAACACGTCTGCGCCCCGTTAGAAACAAAAATTCTCGATCAACAAAGTAGCATTTAGCGAACTAGGTACGAAAATAACTATAAGGACATATTCTTTAAGGAATAGAAGTTATTAAATTTTGTAAAATTTAAGCTTTGTATTCTACCTGACCCGTACAAGTAACTACAATAACTTCTGTGGATCTCTCAATGTTTATTCACTCAGCATTTTTAGTATAGTTGGTTAGTATATTCACCCAGTAATAGCAAAGGAAGGACAGGTATTCTGTATAGTGTATAGACATTGAATATTTGAATTTTTGGCGAATGCGTCATGGTGAATTCAAGTAAAGAAAGTCGGTCAAAGTAAGGTCGACCTTCACCCAAAAAATGGGCTGCTTGAAATAATCCTGGTCAGGCTATATATAATTGAAAATTCAAAAATCACTTTTATTTTCAATTTCTACTTATGAATGAACAAATTTTACACCAATCTATGGAATATGCGAATGTAGGTATTCTCCCGTTTTAACTATTGGGTTGCTGTAAACAGGTATTTTGGCCTTAGTTATTTTCACCTACTTGTTCAATCTATTCGTTTTATTGCCAACACAATGATTATATATATATATATATATTGAACAAGTAGGTGAAAATAATGCCAAAATACCTGTTTACAGCAACCCAATAGTTAAAATGGGAAAATACCTACATTCGCATATTCTATAGATTGGTGTAAAATTTGTTCATTCATTGGTGTGATTGCCGTGTCATCCGCGAAACTAAGAATCTCACCTCGTTTTGGCATGTCTAGTAAGTCATTGAGATAGATATTGAATAGAACCGGACCTAACACTGTCCCTTGGGGAACGCCATGTTCGATTGTTTTTAATTCACTTTTCACGCCATCAATTGTAACATACTGTTGACGATTCGTGAGGTAGTGCTGGATCAAGCTTAATGATTTACCACGGAATCCCAGGTTTTCTAGTTTTGTTAATAATCTCGAGTGGCTAACCGTATCAAACGCCTTACCCAAGTCAACGAAAATAGCTAGTGTCGGTTTGCTACAGTCAAGGTTTTCATATATCAGTTTCGTTAGCTGTCCTATTGCATCTTCTGTGTTTTTACCACTTTGGAATCCAAATTGTTTATCCGAAATTATATTATTTTTCTTCAGAAAACTGTTAATTCGCCTCTTCATGATTTTTTCCACAATTTTTGCTACGCTTGAAATGAGAGAAATGGGTCTGTAATTGATGATATCTGTTTTGTCCCCTTGATTTTATAGTGGTTTGATCATACCTAATTTCAGTTGGTTGGGAAATTCCCCGTTTTTGAATATTGATTAGATATGTTAAGGGTCTGCATAAGATTTCCTCATTCATTTTCAAAATCTCTGAAGTTATTCCGTCATGTCCAGGTGCTTTACCAAATTTTAGTGTTTTTATTACGTCTTCAACTTCTCTATTGTTTGTAGGAAATAGATACATAGTTTGGTTCAGCCTCTTATGGTTTTCGACATATCCATTTGGTTTAGTAATTTTTGTTGCAGAATTTTTCCCTACATTGATATAATGTTCATTGAAAAGATTCGACATTTCATACCTATAGTTCGTTATGTTACCATCACGCGCTTTCACTTCCTTGATCATATTTTCATTTCTATTTTCGTTGCATATTCTTTTCACCGCGTTCCATAATCCTTTCGAAGAACCTCGATTTTTTTCAATTTCTTTATTGAAGAAATCAATTTTCGCGTTCTTCATTGATAAGTTCAATTTGTTCCTATAATTTTTGTACTTCTTTTGGATATTTTCGTCGTGAGGAAGATCTTTTGCTTCTTTGTATAATTTATTTGTATTGTTTACTGATACCACTAGTGCTTTAGTTATCCAATATTTTTTCCTCTCGTCCTTCCTTATTTTTATTTGTTTTGTGTTTTTATGTATGATAGTCTTGAGTTTTTGTATTATTGAATCTGCCGCAATGTTCACATCAATAGTATGGTATGGGTATGGGTATTTATATACAGGGTGTTGCGAATTCGTTCAGTTCTCCGCCGGACAGGTATTTATGATAATTTGAAAGTTGATATGTTAGCTAAATATAATAATTTGAAAAAATTATGAATATATATTTGATTATAGCTGTGTACAAATGTTGTCATGAGTAGAAATCTGAAAGCCATGTAAACGTGCTTGGAATTTTTATCTTTTTTCAAGAAAGTAAATGAAAATTGAGGAAATGACCGTCGAAAATTTAAAATGAGAAAATAAAAGACCAACACTATGAGGATATTTCATTCAGTCCAAAAATTTCATTATTCTACACCTTGAATATAAATATTACATTATGAATATTACTTTATAATATTGATTGAAGAGAACTTCGATTTATAATTATTATTCTATTTCTGATTCATCTGAAGATCAATTTTGATTTCAGATTTCGGTTGATTTTGTCTCGGATATCTTTGTCGCACGTTCACAGTTGTACTGAAATGTTATTTCTTGAAATTCGACAACTGTCATTCATGACCGACTTTTCGCGCGCAAACCTATATGCTCATTTTTCTATTTAATTTATAGATTAAACAAGTAAGTGAAAATAACTGGGACCAACATACCTGTTTGAACCTGGCAATTCAATAGTTAGACCGGGAACAATATATAAAGGCAACCCTACGATGGCATATTCTGAAGGCATTGTCGAGGGCATTGTATTTATGGTTGATGTGAATTTTTCTCATTGAACTCATCGGTAGAAATCGAAAGTGATTTTTGAATTTCTAATTAATTATAGCCTGGACAGTATTTTCTTTGACTACCTATTTTTTTAATAATTTTCAACATGCTAAATAACATAAAATAAGATTAAGATAATAAGAACCAATCTTGGGAATACCAAATAGCCTGGCAATGTCCTCTATAGAGGAACAGCTGCAGAAGCAATTCCTCAAAATTTGGCAGGACACACCAGGAATGAGACAATCGAAGCTCCACATAAAGGAACCTTCGAAGAGGCTCGCAAAAGAGGTTTTATTCCTAAACAGGCGAAACCTTAAAATGGTAGTGGGGCTCCTAACGGGGCAAAACCACCTCAATAGGCACCTAGAGCTTATTGGGATCAAGGATGACCCCCTTTGCAGATGGTGCCTGGAAGATGACGAAACGTCATCACATGTCCTCACTGAGTGTCCAGCACTGACGCATCAGAGGAGGGCTGTCCTTGGCCACATAATTTTGAGGCCAGAGGACGTAAAAGAGATTCAGCTGAGGAAGCTGCTGAACTTCTCCAAGGCAGTCGGCATATCCAGCTGAATGTCGTAACATGTGGGCGCACAATGGGCCCGAATAAGGAGGCCCACGTGCAGGGGGTTCACCCGCCCACCAGTGCTTCGAAGAAGAAGAAGAAGAAGAACATAAAATAATTTTCATCCATCAAACAGATGGGTAAAGGTCGACCTTATACTTCGGCCCCTCTACCATCAGAAATGTTTCTGAGATTATTAGTACATTTGGAATTTCTATATCGTTTATTGATTATTTATCGCTTGGTGCGCATGAAAGAGGATCCCTATAATGCTCGAAGCACATCGTGCGAACCTATGGGGAGGAGAGGAGATTTTTTTTTTCAACTTTTGAAAATTATAAGTTCTTGGAAATACTTCCTCAGGCGATGAATTCCAGAGCTTTCCCGTTCTATGGAGAAACGAGATTTGATATAGTGCTGTTCGACATATTTCGAGGTTAACAACGAAAGGATGTGCTGACTGCGCTTGTCGAGTTCGTCTGGCTGGTATTGCTAGTCGTGGAATGATAGCAGAGATTCCTGAAGAACATTTGCCGTGAAGTATCTATAAAAAAGTGAAAGGTCGCCGACCTTTCCACGGTGTTTCAATGATGTCAAAGTGTTATTGAGTGTAGCATCAGCCACCAGGCGAATGGCTCTTGAAAAAAGTTAATTTTTAACGTACGATAACTACAGTATAATATTATACAAGTTTTTTAGGACACTAGTGCGACAATATGTTTTATAAAACGTGTGTTATGCATTCATTGTTCCTATTTCATTCAAGAAATGTCATCGATAAAAACATCAAATAAAAGATACGAATAAGTAAGTGTAGTTGGTACCAATGGAAAAACATTCCAATGTTTATTCGCAAATTTGAAAAATTATAAAAAATTACTCAAATTCGCTTCATTATTCCAGTAATATGATTTGAAATTGTTGGTCTCTCGAAAATCTGAATTGTTCATGTAGAAAAGACTGAAGACGCAAACTTAAACTTTCACCCCTCCTGACCTGAGGAAATTTGCCCAAACAGCTATACAGGACATAGTTTTCGGCGTTCTAGTGTGCCATTCAGCAGGCAGAGGCGGTGATTTGGTCACTATTCAAGGTCCATGGAAAATGAAAGTCCTCAGCAGTTGCTGAAGGTTACATGGAAGCTTATGAGAAAAATTGAGGTAGTTAAAAATTTTCTCCTCAGCATTCAACTTCTACAGCACATTCTGATGCCTCTACCTCAGAGTCACATTGCACAAACCATAACCTGACTAGTGAATAATCCTCGAATAATCAAACTAGTGAGCACAATTTTGTGTCAATAGCAGCCCAACAAAACGTTCCAACAATGTTGATAATAAACGATGAAGATACCTCTAATGTTATAGTTAAACTTTATAACGATTGCAGCATTCAGAGCAACAAAAATTGATTACTTGATTATTATAGATTATTTCGTTTTTTAAATTTGTGTCCTGTCTCTAGACGAAGACGCTGACAGTTTGACGTTACGATATTCATTACCAAGTTTGAAAGAAGAATTTCAGTTTATTAAAAACGCAAAATAGAAAACCTATCTAAATACTTAGTGAGAATATCATAGGTATGGTGTGCTACTCACGTATCTTGAATTCGTTTTTCTGCGCTTAACGGCAACTCGGGTCTATACTCGCATCAAAATGATCGAGGCGACTCAGACAAATTGATAACTGCGAGCTCAGACTGCGAGAAATTGTTTTACTCGCAATGACGTATATATACAGTTTTCGAATAGTTTTGAATAGTTGTCCAATGACAACTCCCCCAAATAACAGTTTTTTTTTTAGATGAAATCAGAGCTGGGTAGAAACTGCTTTTTGGTCTTCACGATAATTGAAGCATTATTATACCAATTACATTCACGCTGCTAATATCTCCGAACATCTGTATTCATCTGTATTCATCTCTATTCATCTCTATTCACCAGGTGTTATTTTTCTTCTTGTATCTCCTTCGTCTATTCGCTCTCCTTTCTTGGTGCGGTTGACACTCTCAGTGGTTGACTTTCGTTATACTGCCATCATCAGAGATTTTTTGTGGCCTCATATTTTCTCCAATAGCATACTTTGGTTTGGTTTCTTGAGTACACTACATTCTCTAATCTTGTCGTGTGTTTACTTCTTTCGTCTCTGTATCAAATCAACAAAAGCTATTTGTATACCTATTGATTGCGAAATACTTTTTTAGCGAATCGAAACGAAAAGTGTTAATCAACCAAATGAATATCAAACTATTGTAAAGAATGATACTTACTTTTTTATAGCAGTAAAGGTATACTAAAGTATATAACAGGTTCACGAGGGCTATCTTCCAAAAGCCGTTATGAGCATCCTAATTATCTCGTGCACAAATACATTTTCTCTCGCAACTTGTTCAATATACTACTCAACGTTGAAAACATGTATCTATGATGAAAGTCGTATGATGCGATTGGGGCTGTGTCAAGTATGTGCTTTGACCGGGCACATATAATGTTCAATTTGAAATCGGACCATCAGTCTAACCACAGTAGAAAGAATACGCCCACAAAGTTACCACGTTAACTTTTGATGGGAGTCGAGTCAAACATTAACCATTCTGGTATCACCACTGTGGTTGAACGACTGACTTGACACAGTCTGGGTTTTGCCGACCCATTTCCATTCATAATGCTGTCGACAATAGAATCACCTTGCAATAATGAACACATGAAAAACAAATTTTCAATGATGATGAGAACAAATGTTTATTATTCTGAAGTGTGTCAATGTAAGCATGAAATAGGTTATTTGAAACTTTTCAGTCTGGTTCAATTCGCATCCTGGAATTAAAACCTGCCTTGACTACGTTGCCCTTCATGAATTCAATATTTTATTGAAATGTTTCACAAATCAAGATATTTCAATTTACCAGTGGAGTAGCTATAGGTATGCTTTTAGAGAAATGTATCATTAATTCAGATGATCTTTATAAGGCTATTATACCCATAGTTGGAATTTTCAACTCACTCTGAAATGCAGTTAATCTATTGGTTTTTAAAATGTGTAATCACGACAGAACTTAGCCAATTGCCCAAAATACACCATACTTTGTTCCTATTGATAGATAAATTATGGAATTGAAGAGAAAATCTAAGAGAGAAATTCAGTATATCCTTTTTTATCTTCCATCCGCAACCTTCAGCTAATATGGCTGATGTGAAAAAAAACATTATATACGCCACTGTCAATGAGATGATTTGTTACTTCCGTTTGCAATTTCATCTACAAAATAGAATAATATACTACCTACTATTATACTATTAGGGGTCAATGTTAAATATTATATTCCTTTCAATGGCTAACTTTTCTCTGCAACCAAATCGGGTGGGAAGGTGCACTATTTATAATGACCCTCGACAAAAATGAAAAATTAGTATGAATTTTATATTCCTGGGTGTCTCGATATTGTGACAGAAATGATACCTTTGATTATTGTTATATTTGAAATAATCAGATTATGTAAGTGAGTGTGCATGATATAAAATATTATGAGGATAAAAGCA
This sequence comes from Phaedon cochleariae, assembly GCA_918026855.4. Lineage (NCBI taxonomy): Eukaryota > Metazoa > Arthropoda > Insecta > Coleoptera > Chrysomelidae > Phaedon > Phaedon cochleariae. Next base: position 24,082,623 of record OU896712.1, read on the forward strand.
AATTAAGCGTATCTAGAATAGTTATAATGTATTAAAACTGTTACACAGTTTTCCGATATTGAAGCGTTGAATAAAATGGAGTGTTGTTATTTAATGAGACAATATGGCAAAACATTTTTTCTAAGGGAAAAAATACACTCCACCCCAACGTAAAATTGTGCAGCTATTATAGAACGTTTAGCTACATTACAATATTCATTGATATTCGCCTGGTGTTTCCGAACTCGCAGAAATCAAATGCTAGGGTTCGGCTGTTTACATACAATCACATGCAAACATTTAAAACCTTGACCAACATTGTATTTCGTTTTTTTTTTCACCTTTCATTAACCAGTCCATTTATCGCTTCAGTTTCGGACTCACCCCGATGTAAATCGAGTCTGTTAGTATACCTATTTCATAGCAAATATATGCATTTGGAACAGTAAGTATAGTAAGTGGAACACCCGGTATAAAAAAATCTGAAGTTTGTAAACAACATCACAAAAACGATTGCTAATGAAAAAGAAAAAAATCAATGTGGAACCACATTATATTTCAAGTTCAGTTATTGTAGATGGATATATAGATAGATCATTCATCGTATACAGGTTGTTCCATCTCAGACGAGCCACCCCGTATATTTCTTATCCCATTGTGAGTGGAAAAATGTACCGAAACACGTCTAATGATTTTGTTTGGGGTTCATCTTCTGACTTATATTTAAAAGGAAAATTTGTTTGATATTCTTGACTGTAAGCATGATAAAACAATTCCAATTTTTTAGGAATGTGATTTTTTGAAGATTGTTTAGATTTCTAAAAATGGTTTCATAAAAATGGGCTTGTGTATTGTGAAAACAAACCAAAATATTCAAGGTGGCTCATTCGAGCTATTTAACCAATATTTGGCAAAAACAGTTCATCAAACTCACGTTTTTCATACGCCATTGTAAAGAGGCTTCCAAGTCCTATCAAAAAATGAAGTATCACTCAACCCCTCTCCCCCATTCAAGTTTGAGGGGTTGAGGTGCCCCTTATTAGGAGGTTGCTCGTTCAAGCCTAAAATATACGTCAAAAGATGTCTTCCAAACAAAATCATTCGACGTGTTTCGGGAAATTATTCCATACTCACTATGGGATGAGAAATATACGAGGTGGCTCGTCTGAGATGGAACACCCTTTATATAAGAGGATTAACACACATCTTCTTATCATAAGGGTTGGTATTCGGATAAGAAAACCGAAGAAGTTAGATCAATCCCTTTCTCCAATAAAATAGTATATCTTGAAATAATAAGAGACAGAAAAATGATTTACATGCTGATAAATTCAAGATCAATGAAATTCCCAGTTCCAGAACAAAGTGCTAAAAGGAAAAAATGAGGAATGAAAATTCGAATAGCAGTTTCGAGATTTCTCATCATCAATATTACTTATTCGTTAATGATAAATGACCTGAGTTCCAAAATGCTTAGTAGGTATACTGAATCTTCCTTAAATGCCAGTGACATCTATACTTTTCAGTTGCTCAAAAAGTTAATTTTCCTGTAACACCACACATGAAATTTATAAATAATCTAGTTGACCTGGAAAACGTTGTTTTGCCATAAACATTATTTCTATAAAGAATTTTTTTTTGAATAATATTTCTCAAAAAACTTTTATAATTTTATTTCTACTTGCTTCTTTTCACTTTGCCTATACATAAAAGCGGGATTCTTCAGTTTTTAAAATTATTCTATTTATTTTCTACTTCTTCTTAGTTCGGCACTCTATATCTCTCAATTTTTTCAAACTGTTTTAAACTATACTATCAATATGCTACTTCTATTCAGTTTGGCCTCGAGTTTGGCTATATTCATGGAAGCGTGTTTCATTATAGTTTTTCAAACTTCTATATATAACGAAGCTCTTTCGCCATATTGAAGCCGCCATCTGATTTCCAAATTTTAAAGAATTAAATCATAGTATCCGACCCCGAAAGCTCCCAGATACAAATTTTGAATAGAATCGGATCATAATAACAAAACTCGTCCGCCATATTGGATCTGCCATCTTGGATTTCTGAATTTTGATGAAAGAATCATCTCCAACTCCGAAAATCTCCATCAGATACCAATTTTGAATAGAATCTTATGATAATTGAAGAACTCGTCTGCCATATTAGATCCGTCGTCATTTCAAATTTTGACGAACGAATCATAATCTCCGACATCGAGAACCCCCAGTTACCAATTAAAATAGAATCTGACCATAATGATAAAAGTCGTCCACAATATTGGATCCACCATCTTGAACTTCAAAATTATGACGAAAGAATTATATCTAATCTCCGATCCAGAATAATAATATAAGAGTGATTATTTAATATGACATGAAAGAAAAAAATCCAGAAAAAAGGTTTATACCTCGACAAATACTATTGTTTACAATTATGTTTTAAAATTGTTCTTATCCATCATTCGGACGCCTCCGCACGAGCAGCCCTCAGAGGTCTTCAAGAGACTTTCTGCGGTCGTGGTGAGAATCGAACCCACCTACCATCAATCAAACGTGGAAAGAATATTGACGCTTCAACCACGAGACTACGCTGGCCACCCTTATTAATATGGATAATTTGAATAGAAATGCATGTCCGATGAAATATACAGGGTATTCCATTTGAAATAACAAAGTTATGACCATTTGAAAAAGTCAACATTAGCAGTTCATTATACATCGAAGGATAATTCTGAATTATGCCTTCATTTTTGAGATAGACGAAGTACTATCAAAGCATTATTTCATATGAAAATTTGTAGACGAGATAACGACAAATTGAAATATGTGAAGAAATACATGGTGTACCCATTAAAAAAACAAGTAATTCATCATCACAAAACATCCGGTATACAGGGTGTCCTTAAAAGGTCTTTACAAAAAGCTACCACATATTCTTTAGACCAAAACAATTCGATACAAGCAAACTTACCTCAGTTAAAAGTTGCTTAGTTTGGGCGCTAGACGGCTCTGAAGTTGAAATTTTCAAATCGATTTTGCTTCATAACTTTTGAACGGCTCATGAGATTTTTTTCAAATTTGGTACGTTGGCATACACTCATCGGGCAATGAAACTCATATCATAATCATAATGAATATCATTCCATGGGCGTAGAACTTGATTTTTTCAGGATATAAACATCTAAAACTCGTACGCCAATGGAAAAAAATTAGTTTCAATATGAAATCTAAATTATTCAACTCATTCACTACAAAAAAGGTACTCTTGACAAAAGTCGATTCCTCTCATGGTTTCGACAAAATTTTAATTTTAGTGATTTAGAGCATAATTAATAATAAAACGATTAACAGATATTTCATAAAAATTGTTCAAAATGTTCACCATTTTCACGTATACAAAGATTTATACGACGCAAAAAGTTGAAATGTACTCTTTGCATAACTTCTTCATCGCCTGTAAGATTATTCGTCGCCTGTTGGATACGTTGCCATAATTGTTCTACAGTATTCACAGGGGTCTTGTAAGCCGTAGACTTGAGATAACCCCATACAAAATAATCCATCGGTGTTAAGTCTGGAGAACGTGGTGGCCAATTCACGGGTGCATCATTACCTCTACCTATCCATCTGTCTGGGTACTGTTGGTTTAAAAAATTCCTAACATCCACCGAAAAATGTGGTGGAGCTCCATCGTGCATAAACCACATATCTACCCGATGTTGGAGTGGTAAATCTTCCAACAAATTTGGCAACGTATTTCGTAGATGTTGTAAATACATGTCTCCTGTTAATCTTTGTGGAAGTATGACAGGACCAATTATAAAATTTCCTATTATTCCAGCCCAAACGTTGATTTTGAATTCGTGTTGAAAATGGTTTATTTTAATGGAATGAGGATTTTCAATTGCATAAACGTGTTCATTATGAAAATTAGTTATTCCTCTTCTCGTGAAACAGGCTTCATCAGTGAACAAAATATTCTTTCCAAAGTTCAGATTCATTTCTCTTTGCAAATTAATAAACCTACAAAACATCAGACGACTTTGTGAATCATGGATTAATAAATCTTGAACTGGCGTCTTGTGGTATGGGTATAATAATTGTTCTCTTAGTACTTCATGAACGGCATTCCTAGAAACTTCTAGTTCATTACTTATCCGTCTAGTACTCAATTCTGGATTTTCTTCAATACGGTCTAAAATTTCTACTTCGACTTCGGGAATCCTTACATAACGCTGTCTTCCATAATCACCAGTTCTAGGAGCAAAATGACCGGTCTCCCGAAGACGTCTCTCAACTGCAGCAAAGGTTGGGTGGCTTGGTACGCGACGATTTGGAAACCTTGCCGAATACACCCTCACACTCTCTCGACCATTTCCTTGACAATATCCGAATACCAATAACATATCGGTGTATTCTTCATTGGTGTATTGTACGGCCATGATAAATCAGAAAAGTCCGATATCAACAATCAACGTCAATAAAACTCGACAAATCAACACAGATGAAACTATGGAAACCAAGAATGTGAATATCACTGTTTTCGAGCAGATAATAATAGTTTTCAGAAAAAAAAACCAGTGCTACTTATTTTCAATAGAAATAACCTATGCAAAAAGTACATCTCAACTTTTTGCGTTGTATAAATCTTTGTATACGTGAAAATGGTGAACATTTTGAACAATTTTTATGAAATATCTGTTAATCGTTTTATTATTGATTATGCTCTTAATCACTGAAATTAAAATTTTGTCGAAACCATTCGACCATTTGTCAAGAGTACCTTTTTTGTAGTGAATGAGTTGAACAATCTAGATTTCATATTGAAACTAACTTTTTCCATTGGCGTAGGAGTTTTAGATGTTTATTTACTGAAAAAAGCAAGTTCTACGCCCATGGAATGATATTCATTATGATTAGGATTTCAACTTTTTGCGTCGTATAAATCTTTGTTCACGCGAAAATAGTGAACATTTTGGGAAACTTTCATGCAATATCTATCAATCGTTTTATTATTTAAATATGCGCGAAATCACTAAAACTTAAATATTGTCGAAACCATCAGAGTAATCGAATTTTATCAAGAGTACCTTTTTTGTAGTGAATGATTTGGGCTATCTAGATGTCATACTGAAACTGATTTTTTTTCATTGGCGTAGAAGTTTTAGATGTTTATTTCCTGAAAAAATCAAGTTCTACGCCCATGGAATGATATTCATTATGATTATGATATGAGTTTCATTGCCCGATGAGTCTATGCCAACGTACCAAATTTGAAAAAAATCTCATGAGCCGTTCCAAAGTTATGAAGCAAAATCGATTTGAAAATTTCAACTTCAGAGCCGTCTAGCGCCCAAACTAAGCAACTTTTTACTGAGGTAAGTTTGCTTGTATCGAATTGTTTTGGTCTGAAGAATATGTGGTAGCTTTTTGTGAAGACCTTTTAAGGACACCCTGTATAGAGATCAAAATAATTGGGAATCGTAGACCATACGATATTGTACTCATCTCCGAGCTTGATTCATTGTGAACCCATTATTGAGTATTCATACGAAACTCGATTTTTCGACTATACAAGGTGTTTTTGAAATAAGTGCACATATTCCGTACATTAATATGATACAGTCTAAGGAATATTCCCATGATATCAGATTATTTCTAATTCTTCTGATTAACGAGAAATTTCATTCCAAAAATTTAATAAAATACGAGAAAAAAATCAAGTACCTACGTCACTTTGAAACAATTTAAATGATTGAACTCCGCGTGATTGTGCCTACCGCATGGAAATTTGAACAGAGGTGACGTCAGATTTGCTACAGTGTAGAATTTTGGGTGGCAAAAGGAATCTAACCTCAAATTTTATTTTGATCCCTAAAGTTTTTTCATTAGTGCCATTTGATAGTACACGTCGAGCTTTCCCAGTGTTTGAAATATTGGTTTGCACTTATTTCAATGCCACCCTGTATATGGGCATCGGCAACAGTTTCACTATAGCTATATAGAAGCATCATATTTTTTCAACTTCAAGTATGTGAAGAACAAGTAATGTAATACATTTACATCAATCTTTTTGTATTGTATAGAACTTTTAATAAGTCTTTTATAAGACCGGAACATGTCCCTTCTGATTGTGAACAACACCATCAACATTTGTGGAGATGACTTCGAACATTCGTTTCTTCCATCGAGAAATTCGAAATCGCTGGTCCATCTAATACACATAACAGATATTTTGTTTTTGTAAGATCCCAAGTGTCAAAGATATCTTCACGATTTCATACTTTACGCGCGCACTGTATATTACCTTTCTTCGAATAACGCAGGTCTTGGGCATGTCAGACTGACTTGAGAATTGAACAGCTATGTAAATTAACTGCATTTTGAAGAAAACTTCAATTTGAGCGAGGAACCAAAGTAGTGTGTTCAGTATAGAATAATTCGTATGCATCGATCGTGAGAAGACTTGTAATGAACAAACAATGAGAAATTAGAATAGCATTCGTTCTCACAAAGGTGACTGATGTATGGAAAACAGTTTCATGTACTTGAGAATCAATTTAGCATATTTAGAAATGCTATCCAATGACCAAAGCCCTAGTGATGTAGAACTAGAACAAAATTATCATGAAATGGACATTTCGTCGATTATCTACATGTATAAAGGAAGCAATGGTTTGAATAGACAAGAAGGCAACAGAATATCAAAATGAGCAAACAATTCGAAACGATGATTGATTGACGGAATACTTTCTTGCAAATATTCCATTAACAAGCATTCTTGCATGTTTGTCTTGTTTGCTTGTATGGTATAAATTTTGCAATCGATTATCCATCCTCTTCACGTTGGCCGATTCAGATGAATCCTGTTGTGCAACCGTATACGCAAAGCAGGCAATTAGCAGTCACACCAGACTTCGCGAATTGATCTCATGAAGTGTTCAATGTCGTATTAAAATTCATCAGATTCAATGAAATTCGTAAAACTGAAGAAGACATGAGATGCGCATCACTTTATATAATAAGAGTACACGAGGTTGATTATGTGCAAAAATGTTCCAATCTTTCAGATGTACGTCGGTGAACCAAATACCCTGTATACCTCAAATTTAGCAATATCAAATTATTTTTCTTGATTAGCAGTAAATACTTATCTTCTCGAAAAAATAGTCTGTGAACCACGACAACTCTTTAATAAAAACCGCTAATCGATAAATATCTAGTTTCACAGTTGCAAAGCTGTTTTTCAAAAATGAGAATTTTGGAAAAGTGGCAAGAATGAATTTTTTGTCAGAATTGTTTGACACCATGAAAGCATATTCAGGGCATTGAGTTCGACATGAAGATTGATCGCCAGGAACTGCAATCCGTCTTTGTAGAGCTAGATTGAAAATGGAGAATTTTCCTTAAAATGGAAAAAAATCAATGAAGAGAGTTCATATAACTATGGGTCAGGAAATATACAGGGTGCCCGTTATTCGAAACATTCTCAAAGCAGTTTTCTGCAAATAATTCCAGAAAGATATCACATTTTTTTTAACACACGCAGAAAGGAACAAACGACAGTCAATTTTTTTTAAGGACGCCATATCGAATTTTTATATTTCTGAATACAGTTTTATTTTCTGATTCCGACGATGTACTACACAACAATTTTTGGTTTCATATCATGGTCGAAATTTCATAATTAACATTTTTTCGAAAATTTCCAAGGAAAAATTTGTCGAATTTATTGATGTCGAATTTTGACGGTTCAGTACAGTTTCAACACTAGAAGTTCACTTTTTTATATTGCAGAATGCCATTTTCCAATGAAGAACAGAGAGATAATAATATGTTTTTTTTTTAATTGACAGTTCAATGTGAACCGATCAGAACAAACAAATCAAGGGCAAAATATAAATAATCAGAGGAGAGGATCAAACTGTCCACCTTCCATCAGTATACATAATTCTGCACGTTTTCTCATATTTGCAATTGCTCTTTCGATACTTCGTCTTCTTATCTGTGTAAAGGAGCCAATAATATTTTACTGAAGGTCATTAATATCGACTGGCACAGTTTTATAAACTGTATTTTTCATTGTGCCCCATAAAAATTAGTCCAAAGGTCATAAGTCTGGAGAACGCGCTGGCCAACGTAAATCACCACTATTCGCAATTTTTTTTATATCGCTTGGAGCGCACGAAAGGAAATAATAATAATAATAATAATAATAATAATAATTTATTCACAACTATAAATATGCATAATACATTTCATAAATCAGATAATCAATATTAGTTGCAAAAAGGGGTTGAAAACAATTAAAATTGATCTTAGTTCAACCCCTGGAATTATATAATTTAAAAAAATAAAATATTTCCGCAATGTAATTGTTACTAAGTTGGCTGTTGAAGATTGAAAATCAGTTAATACTTCATGTATATAGTTCAGTATTTCATGACGAGATTCTTGTATGATTTTTCCCTATAATGTTCAAAGAACATCGTGCGTTCCTAGGGAGGATAGGGACAAGAGGTAGGTGTTGGATTTTTTTTAACTTCTGGAGATTGTATGTTGTTGGGAATACTTCCTCAGGCAATAAATTCCAGAGCCTAGCCGTTCAATGGATGGAGGAGTTTTGATAAAGTGGTGTTCGACATCTTTCGAGGTTGACAACGAAATGATGTGCTGACTGGGCTTGTCTAGTTCGTCTGACTGGTATTGGTAGTGAAGGGATGATAGTAGAGATTTCCGAAGAACATTTTCCGTGGAAGTATCGATAGAGGAGTGAAAGTGTAACCAATCTTTCTGATCACGTAAATTTCAATCAATTTAAATTTAAAAGAAAATAGTACATATGCGAACGGCTGCTTTTCGCCAGAGAACAGTTGATGTGGATTCGAGATTGATTTTCGAGTTATTTTTGGACGCCACTCAATTTAATATCAAAATGTGAATTGATTTGGATAATTGAGAAAACCAAATACTTTGATCTGATATAACAAAATACTTCACAACAAATGCCAGAAATATGCTATACAAAATATGCTCTAGAAAATATGCTTTAAAAAGATATTCCTGAAATATTGAAACGAATTTGTGTTCCTGAAATATTCAAGCGGGACAGACAGTGGAATGAAACAAAAATATTCCTGCAACCTATTTATTCTTCACCAGAGCCAGACAAGGCGCATTCAGACCGCTGTAGAGGACATCCTAACCAATTTCAACTGAGTCAGATAAATAGTGATAATTTCTAGATATTTAAAAATCAAATACATGGGGAAATGGTCAATATTCTATGGATTTGTTAAGCAAAAAATCATCAAAAATTGTAAAACTGAGACCGCTGTCTCATGGTACCATTGTGAAGCTTCACAGGGAGTTTTACACTAGAAAATGGTTGAATCTATTAATTTTGAGATTTTAAATGTCCCTAACAAAAACCTGGTCAAAAATAGGGGGAAGGTCCTCTCCAGAGGTCCATATCACCCCTATCACGGTCCGCTCTGGTGATGATGTGGCAGTAGGTGACTGCGAAGATGGTCTGCGATGATGATGGTCTGCGATGAAGATGAGATGGGGGCTGAACTGCTGGGCCGAATGCTGCAACCCCTCCTCCTCGGTATTCCTCCTGGCGTGCTAACAGCAGTCGATCCAGAAGTCCAGCGAAGAAAGGTGGTGCTTCCACTAATCCACTGGGCTGGATCCTGACGCCTCTCCTCCTGGGTATTCCTCCCGGCGTGACGGCAGCATGCAACTCAGCGGATTAGCTGCAGTGAAAAGGGAAGAACGAAAAGAGCCCCCTCCGATCTGTATGCTGAGTTCAGTAGCCCCTCGTCCTGGGTATTCCTCCCGGCGTGACGGCGAAACACAGCGCAGGAGATCAGTGGCAGGTCATAAACCACTAGTGCCCTAGGCACATCCTAGCACCCTAGTGTATAAAAAATATGTCCTGTAGCTCTAACTTTGTGGACGAACCGTGGCACCAAAAAATTCTCACAACTAACAGTCAATGAAAAATTACTCACCTTCTGAGAAGGGTTGAAGAAGGGCCAAACATTTTAGCTGGCACGTGGCGTCACTACCAGGCGGCTCCAAAAGCAGCGAACAACCATCAGCTCTCAAATCTTTAAGTTGGTAATGATTACGCTTAGCGTTGAAAACGTTATAGAACAAAACTTGATATTTCACCGGTTTTCACCAAGTGATCAAAAATATCACCACCAAACTTAATGGCTCAAGTCGTCATCATGGCTGCCCGAGAAGAGAGCTTCCCAAAGGATATCTTCCTCGACCAGTCCCTATTCCCCCACCCTTAACACCGACCTCTCACGAAACAGCAAAAATCCGAGAAAAATAATTTTCTCGCATCCTATTGGTCGAGATAAAAGCTGGGAACGAATAGTTCAAATAAACCTAAATGAAATAGGGACCAAAGACAGAAGAGTATTCTCATTCTTCTTTTTCCTTAAAAAAAAAACCATGATGTAAATAAGCAGCCAGGGTTGATGAACGCTTCTTCTTCCTCTCCTTTTTACTGCGAGTTGCGAAGACTATTGATGCTCACGACGACCGTAGTTCCAAGCTAGAGTGAGAATAGGACATACTTAACCACAAAAGAGTCCTAGAAAAGTAAAGAAAACAAACAAATATCGAACGACCACTCTGAACTGAAAGAAGCCCCTGAGTCCATAATGGTACCATCACTCCGAGGAACATCACAGGTAAGTCAATTAATCTAGCTCAAAGTAGATCTATATTATATTATTTTCCCTAAATTTCAGGACCTGTTCATTGGATCAGAGAACGAAGCCGAAGCTTAAATCATCACTTCCTACAGGTATGCTGAGCCTCAGGGAAAATAATCTGAATGGATAATATGTTTACTGGAATCAGCTGTATTTGTTTTTATTTTGTAATAAAGATGAAGATCTGATTTATCGACTGCTATCTAATGACTGAGTGTTCTCTGTAAGTATGTATTTTCTCACCAGACTACTTATATACACCAGGTAAAAATAAACTAAAAAAATAGATGATAAACTAAAAACTTATTGTAGCAATTTCAACTGCTACAAAAGGTCGCCGACCTTTCTACGGTGTTCCAATGATGTCAAAGAGTGAGCGAGTGTGGCGTCACCCACCAGGCAAATGGCTCTTCTCTGGATGGAATCTAAGAGCATCAGCGTATGTTTTGGTGCTGAACCCCATATGTGGAAACAGTATTCTAGAACAGGCCGTATCTGCGCTTTGTAAATCATGAGGAGCTGTTGAGGTGTAGATCATGAGGAGCTGTTGAGGTGTAAAGTAGCTTTTCGCACGGAACAAGAATCCGAGTTTTTGTGAAGCAGCTTTTGCGATGGATCTGACATGATTATCCCATGAAAGAGTGTTGCTGATGTAAATACCGAGCATACATATGGTGGGCTTGGTGGGGATGGTGGTGCCAGACATTACAATATCGGGCTAACTGAGTTCCGCCTTTCTAGAGGAAATACAGGCTTGAGTTTTGGTGGCGTTGAATTCAACTAGGTTGTCGGTTCCCCAGGCTGTGATTTCAGCAAGGTCTTCATTGACAGCATTGACCTGCCTGCACGGTGAGTTCTTAGTTTCCTGGGAAGAAATAGGAATTCTGGGAGAGAACGCAGTATGGAGGGTACTATCATCTGCAAAACTGTGGATGGGGCAAGTTGATACTTCCAACAGAGCATTGATATGAAGAAGAATAATGTTGGTGCCAAAATTAATCCTTGTGGAACGCCGGAATTGATGCCAATGGTATCAGACGATATACCGTCCATCACCACGTGAAGCGATCTGCCTGAAAGAAAACCCGATAAGAGATGGCATAGCTGAGGTGGTAAGCCGTATGATGGTAGTTTGTGGAGGAGTCCTTTGTGCCAAACACGGTTGAATGCTTTCGATATGTCCAACGCGACAGCTAGAGATTCCCCGTGTTTTTCTAATGAAGATTGCCATAAATGGGTGACGTAGGCAAGTAGATCTCCAGTAGATCTTCAGTGGCGAAAGCCGTATTGTCTATCATTGATGATTCCTAAGCTCTCCAGATATTTGGTGAGCTCAATACTGATGGCTTTCTCCATCACTTTGGAGATTACGGATAACAGGGCAATGAGCCTGTAGTTGTTGGACAGGTTCTTGTTCCCTTTTTTGGGGATTGGTTGGACTCTAGCTGTCTTCCATTATGATGGAAAAATACCCGACTTTTACGAGACGGTAAACAACTTGCAGAGAATCAGTGTTGATTCTGATGCACATTTTTTGAGGATAATGGGTGGAATCCCATCAGGACCGTTAGCCTTATTCGTTTTGATACCAAGCAAAATTCGTCTGATAGTGCGTTGACGGAAGACGATTTCGGGCATTCGACCCTCAACGGGTGGAATGTCTGGCGGCACTTTCCCTTGGTAATCTGAAGTAGAGTTTGCTGCGAACATTTCAGCAAGAATATTTGCTATCTCCTGCGATGTTGTTTCTAATGTGCCGTCGGATTTGGACAGTGGTAGAAATGAACTATTAGTGAAATTTCTTCCGACCGCTTCAGCAAGGGACCAAAACGAACGGGAGGCATTGGGATAATCTATGAGTTTCGATCTTATATTGGCATTGTATGTTTCTTTCGAAGCATCTATTGTTTGGCTGCAGTTATTCCTGGCATCAACGCGAGGTTAGGGTTTTTGCGCCAGCGATGGTATGCTGTTTGTTTCAAGGCAACAGTTCTATAACAGTTTTTGTTGAACCAGGGTTTCGATGGTGATGATATTTTAAAAGAATGAGGTATGTATGTGTCCATTCCGAGCATAATGATCTCGGATATTTCCGCAGCATAGTGTGAAAGGTCCTCAGAGTCAAAGCATACTCTATGCCAAGGAAACTCGGAGAAAAACATGCAGAGACCGTCCCAATCTCCTGAATTGTAATGCCATATAAGCCGTGGGGGTGCCGGAGCAGTTGATGGAATGAAAAATGGGCAGGTTGTGGAGATGAGTGTGTGGTCAGAATTGCCAAGTGGAGCTCGTACATCTATGGTGTAGGGTGCTGAATTATTAGTGAGGAATAAGTCAAGTATGTTAGCTGAATGGTTATTGGCATCGGGAATTCGTGTGGGTTCTTTGATAAGCTGCTCTAAGACGTGGGTGATGACGAAAGCTTCGGCTTGTCGCCCAGCTTCATCCGTTCTGTTAGAGTGTACGAGCTGAGCAGTGCTGTGTACATTAAAATCGCCCATGATGATGATTTCTGCTGCTGGATATAACCCTATTAGGAGACATTTCTGACAAATATTCTGTAACCCTTCAGGCATTATGCGGAGGCGCAACGTCTTACTGAAACCATAAATCACGCAGGCGGTTGAGATTAATATTGTTATCCATATAATCTGTCAGAAAAGTCCTTATAGAATCAACATATCCCTATGTAGTCAAATTTTCTTTATGAATGTATAGAACAATAACTGCTCCACCTAATAAATCAACCCGAACATTCAGTCCAAAGCGTATCTGAGGTCACCTTTCTTGGTTTACACGGGGATTTTCGATAGACCACACATGTTCATTATGTCTATTGAACATCCCTGAATTCGTAAATTTCGATTCGTCACTACATATTACATTGTGTTGTAAATCTGGATTTTCACGTATTCGATTCAACAAAAACCTGCAAAATTCTAATCTGCGTTTGCGTTCCCTGTCTCCAGGATGAAGAGATTGGGTAGGAATAATTTTGTAAAGATGATACCGTTTTTTTTTTAGTGTCCATACCAACTGCTGTCATGAATTCAACTTGTCTCGTTCATATGTGGCGATTTTCTTGGACCTTATGAAAAATATCTCAACTGAAATACAATCTGAAAGTTATATTTTACCGCTTGTGATATGTTTTCTTCATATTCATCAGCTCTTTCACCATATTTATGTCTGGGCCGCCGAAATGAACCATATTGGCCCATATTTCTATGGAGACCTAGGAAATATCCAATATTTGCGGTTGAAGTCTTTCAGGAAAACGATGTAAATATGTTTCACATGTTACTTGAACATTTCGAAGTCAAGCATAATAAATATCGATCATATCTCTATCTGTTCTTCATTGAAAAATGACATTTTGCAATCTAAAACAGTGAACTCCCAGCGTTAGAACTGTCCTGAACTGTCAGAATTCGAAATCAACAAATTCGACATTTCTGTTTCCATGGCAATCTTCGAAATGATGTTAATTAGGAAATTTCGACCAAGATATGAAACCAAAACATGTTATGTAGTACATCGTTGGAATCAGAAAAAAAAAACTGTATTCAGATATACAAAAATTCAATATGGCGTCCATGAGAAAAAAAATTGACTGTCGTTTGTTTCTTTCTTCGTGTGTTAAAAAAAATGTGATATTATTTTATGATTCCTTGCAAAAAACTGCTTCGGGAATGTTTCGGTTACGAATGGCTGACTTTTTTTCCCACAAAAAAATAAAAACAAATATCGCAAAATTAAGTTTTTTGGCGATATCTTGAAAACTAAGACAGACAGGTCAGTTTATTTTCCGGATTATTGGTCAGCACCAGAATGCGCAACTTTGCCCTAATTTGAGCAACATCGTATCTCTCAATATAACCGAGATCCCCATGCTTAAGCTTGAATCACGGGCACCCTGTAGATAATAAATGAAAGTGTATTTTTTTTTCATTATTTTACAGAATTTGTTTTTTTGGAAATTATGCCAAGTTTTTCGTGACCTTCAAAATGAAAAAAAAAATGTTTTTGCCAATAACTTTTTTTTTTTTAAATTTTCTCCAAATAGAATTTGTTGATCACTTGATTGAAATCCCAACTAATGTTCCGTTGGTCAGTGAGGATGTTTCTCATTTCGGTTCTCTTCGTTTCAAAAAAGTCTCGTCACTTTTGAAAAGTGTCGCATTATATGTCAAAATTGAGAAATTTCCTGAAACAGATCGATTTTATTTTTAATTTTTTCATATTTATGAGTGATAATTGAATATACAGGGTGATCCACGTTGTAGTTCTGATTCCGCGACAATTTTATCGAATGGCATTTCAGGAATCTCAATGTAACGGACGCACTGTATACAAACCCTATGTGTAATATATTTCTGAATTCAGCTTCCCATAGAGATTCCTAAAATTGGATAATACATAGTGTTCCGTTTGATAAAATGGTCGCAGACGTCAGAACTCAAATGTGGATCACCCTGTATATTCAATTTTGACTTATGAATGTGGAAAATTGAAAATAAAAATCGAAGTGTTTCAGAAAATATCTCAAAAATAGACAGTTTTGCTAGGAATTGATGTATTTCTATCCTACTTATAATTATTAAATTGGTATTCGAGATAGAAAATAACACGTCGCCCCACCTGACGGCAACCACTGGAAAGGTTCTGAGCATAAACAGAAAACAAATGTGACCAATGAAAACTAAGATTTCAAAAACTCTGATAGGAGGCGTACGGTCATTTTCTAACACAAATATGTGAACCAATTCATTTAATTTTCTTAATCAATATCTAATACGAGATTTAATATATAGCCAAACTCCTCTGAAACGGCTCGACCGATTCGTATGAAAATTTGTTTGCATATTCGGTAGGTATGAGAATCGGTCGTAATCTATTGTTCAAATCGAAAATTCAAGATGGCGGATCCGATATGGAGGACGACTTTTGTAATCCGATTTCATTCAAAATTGGTATCTGGCAGGCAAGTTTTTCAACTATGGTCCGATTCTATCCAAAATTAGTATGTGGGGGTTTCCGGGATCCGAGATCATGATTTCTTCATCAACATTAGGAAATTCGAAATGGCGGATCCTATATGGCCGACGAGATTATGATTCCTTTCTCAAAATTTTAAAATTCTAAATGGCAGATCTAATATTACAGACGAGTTGTTTATTTAGTTCAGATTCTGCTCAAAATTGGTATCTGGGGGTTTTCGAGGTCGGAGATTAAGATTCCTTCGTCAAAATTCTAAAATTCTAAATGGCGGATCTAATATTACAGACGAGTTGTTTATTTAGTTCAGATTCTGTTCACAATTTGTATCTGGAGGATTTTGGTGTGGGAGATTGGGATTCTTTCATCAAAATTTGGAAATTAAAGATGGAGGATCCAATATGGCAAACTAGTTTTGTAATTATAATCCGATTCTATTCAAAATTTGTATCTGGGGGTTTTCGGCTTCGGAGATTATGATTTTATTAATCGAAATTGAGAAATTCAAGATGGCGGATACAATATGGCGAAAGAGCTTTGCAATAAATAGTAGTTTGAATAACTATAACAGAACGCGCTTTTATGGATAGCCAATCTCGGGGCCAAACTGAAAAGAAGTAGAAAATTGATAGTATAGTTTGAAAACCGAGATAGATTGTCGAACTAAAATGAAGTAGTAAATGAAAATAGTAGTTTCAAATACTAATGGAACACGATTTTATAAATAGACAAAACTAAAAAGGAGTAGAAAATAAGATAATAAAAGTGTGTTGATGAATATTTAACAAAAAATATTTTCTAGAAATGAATGTATATAGCAAAACAAAGTTTGCCGAGTATCAGATATTGAAATTAATAGTAGTTTGAAAAACTAATGAAACACGTTTTTATATATAGCCAAACTGAGAAGAAGAGAGTAGAAAATAAAGAGTAGTTTGAAAAAATGAACAGATATAGAGTGCCGAACTAAAAAGAAGTAGACAATAAATAAAATAGTTTGAAAAACTGAAGAATCCCGCTATCATGGATAGCGAAACTAAAAGGAGTGGAAATCAAATGATTATAGTTTTTTGATAAATATTCATCTGAAAACATGTTTTCTAGATAATGTTTATGGCCAAACAACGTTTGCCGGGTCAACTAGTAGAGCCATAACAATTCATTCGTATAATTGACGTAGAGAGAGTTTTGTAGTTCTATTGAAATAATGGACGCCATTCAATTTGGATAACAGGTAATATTTTTTCAGATGGAGTTATTGGTCAAACTCAATCTGGAGTTACAGCAGACGGACGCACATATTTATGCTTACCCAGTGGAACACTTTGTCCCACCACCAATACAAATTCAATAGATCCAAGAATTGTAGTACCCACAGGAACAGCGGTAAGAATGATTGAATATATTGAATGAGCCATTGAGTCATTGCTAGAGTGGACACATTGTCATCTATATAGCAATTTAATTACAGATCATTTTTTTCAGATTATGCATAGACATTCAAAACATGATACTACTAGGTATGACATGAATGAGACTACCGCGGTAGATATTTGCTCGTCTCAACAGCTGATATTATTAGGCCGAGTCCTCGACTAACTAGATAATTTTCGTTTGATAAAACAAGTTTTTCTTCCTGAATTTGATTGCTTAGACTATTGCATTTGAATTAGCTGTGCTTTATAAAGCAGTTCACTGTTCTGATGCGACATTCGCAGGAATGGTACTCGAATTTAGTAGGTATATATCAATAACGAGTTTCTCATATCCATGGTCATGAAAACTAGATTTCAATTGGAATAGAAAATAACAGCTTTAATAGTGGCGATAGGTCGTCCATACCCTGTCAGAGAACTATGATGATGATTGAAATATATCGCTAGTGGTGAAAATAGTTCAATGTACCAATAACTTGGTAGTAAAGAATATTATCACCACGAGACCTTGTACCCTTCGGCTGGAGTCTCGAAATATAATGTTCGTCCCTTTTTTACTGCTTGGAGCGCACGAAAAGGAATTCCTATAATATAAAGGAAGAATAAATCTCAAAATCATCTCCACGACATTTAATAGGTGAACAAAGTTATGTTGCAAATGGGGACGTGTTATAACGTCCTGCAATAGTCTAAACTTGTAACAGGAATATGTTAATATAGATAAAGGTACTTACATGAGGATGAAAAATGTTCTTTGAAGTTGTTGAATTTTATTAAAATTGAATGGTAAACATGGTAAAATTATAATATGAAAAACAGGTATTCTTTGGAAAAACCCACATGAGTGTGACTTGAGTGCAAACGTCAAACTTCCGGATGACAAGATGTCAACAAGACAGATGACTAGAGAAATGGTGCAATCGAACTATTTTTCAAACAGACATGGGATAAGATCAAAACTAGTTGAGTGAAAAATTGCATATGAGAAAATTTGAGTCGAGTTAAAAACAAGTTATTAACAATGGAAAAACAAGGAAGAAGGAAGAATTTGAATCTCAACAAATTTTAGTGAATTGAAATATTGTATGGAGTCAAAGTTTACCTGTTCATTAACCGAAAAGGAATTATTATCCTTCAATGAGGAGTTGATATCGAAGATCTCTAGTAAATTTAATAAACGTGCTTTTTGACAAACGTGTGAAACTTCCAAACCTTCAATATTGAAACTGTCTTGGGAATTCCAAACCCAATCAGCCAAAGTACGTCTTGAAGGCGTCTTTAAGACGTACATGTCGGGACATAAGTACGTCTTTAAGAATGTACGTCTTTAAGACGTCTTTTTTAGGTGTTTTTGGCCCATGACCACAAATTGATCTTTAAAATTACGGAAAAATCACATAGTTTCAGTTGATTTTCACCTGTGCACTGAAGTTAGCAACAAGTGCAGACAAGCAAAAATAAGGGAAATAAACGACTTCATCAAACGGTAGACAAAAGCGGTCACCCACTCAAGTACTAACCGCGCTCTTTGTTGCTTGACTTCGATGATTATACCATATTCACTTCTTCTGTTACTCTGTTTGTTCTATATATCACATAACAAGCTTTTACTTAGTTTAACATGTCCTCGTGTCTGTTTGTAATCAAAACGTGCAAGTTGAATTTGACTCACTTTAAATCGTCCGATTGATTTGAAATTTGGCAAGTAAATATTATTCCGATGACAATTCGTTGTGATATTATTATTGAATGGAAAAAACAGAATGGCGGATCCAATATGGCGGACGATTTTCTCATTGATTATGTTCCGATTCGAATCAAAATACAATATTCAAGATGGTGAATCCAATGTGGCATATGGTTTTCTGATTATGGTCTGATCTGATTCAAAATTGGCATCTGAAGGATTTCGGGATCAGAGATTATAATTCCTTTTGTCGAAAATGAAGAATCCAAGATGTCGGCTTCAAAATGGCGGACGAGTTTTGTGATTATAGTCCGATTTTATTCAAAATTGATTACTATGGGACGTTTGGGGTCGGAGAATATGATTTTTTTGTAAAAATTCGAGAATCTAACACGAAGGCTCCAAAATGTCGGACGAAAAAATTCAAAAACATCACTTTTGTTGAAAATAAGAAAAAACTGAACAATTGAAAATGAAAAACGTGAAGAGATGACATTTTGTTTTTCTTCAGAAAATAACTTACATTATTGTTCTATAAGTCGAATTGACGTACTGGAATGTACGTCTTTAAGACGTCTTTTATACGACATGGGAGGAACGACGTGGATACGACCTAAAATGTACGTCTCAAAGACGTAAATTCGTGTACGTCTTTAAGATGTACATGGATTTACATCTTAAAGACGTACTTTATACGTCCCTGGACGTAAAGACGTAAGTAAGTCGTAAAATGTACGTCTTTAAGATGTCTGGTGCTGATTGGGAACATGATTAGCAAAGGAGTTTTCTGTGCTTAGTTACTCTAGTAATAATCATTCTTCTGCCACTTTCACCGATAAATTGAGCACTGCAATTGGGTTCCGAACAAGTGACTTTGTATAGGTACTCATGATTTGTGTACAATTGGGATTTTATCTCTAGTGATGACGAGAGTTCTAGATGTGGTGTCTGTGGTATAAGAGGAAATATCAATATCATTAATGAATCTGTGGAATATGTTGGCAATGTCATGGGAAACCTTACCTGAATGTGGAATAGACGAGAAACGGTTTTTAGAATTGTTAATGGGTAGTAAGCCGTGGTTGATTGATTTTGAAAGATGTCTATTGCATAGTCACGGTTGATGAGATGTGGAGGGAAACCATTTTTGTGTCCTATTTGCTTTATTATATTGGATTCCGAATTGAAATGTTCTTTATTGAGTGGTTATTTGAAAAGCCTATGGAACAAACAGTTGAATGCAGCAACTTTTTCAACAACTTCAGAAAACATTTTTTATCCTCATGAAAGTAACTTTATGTATTACGCATATTTCTGTTACAAGTTAAGACCATTGTAGAACGTTATAAACCTTGGCTTTGTTCACCTATCAAATGTCGTGGAGATGATTTTGAGATTTATTCTTCCTTCAAACACTATACCACTCCACTTTAAGCAATATGGACTTCTTCACACGTTTAATCCCTATAATATTCGAATAACATCTTGCGTACACCTAGGAAGAATAGGGAGAGGAGGTAGGTATCGGGATCCCTGGGTAATTATGATATTCTTCACAACCTTGGTGAATAATTAACCATTGCAGACCGGCCAACTGTGTCCTTCCGGCTTCAACACTTGTTTCGGCGCAGCGACGCAGTGCGGTCAACGGTTTCTCGCTTCTAATTCCACCGCCTTCGGACCCGCCACATTTGGCACATGGATAACAGATTGTTATACTTCAACTCACTAATAGCAAGTTTTTCAAAATATAAGAATGGTGGAACATTGACCAAAGCGTTTATAGCTAATGATAATAATTGTATTATTACCATAGCTACCTACCTGTTTCATCGCTTTTCTCGAGCTTCTTAACCTTCCAGTAATCGCACGCGCAGTATTACTCCGCACGAATATAAAAAGCGAGTTTTCTCGAACATACTTCATTCCCTGATTCCGCCGCACTCAGTACCTTCCAAAAATGACGACTTCAGTACGAATCGAGTATTACCGATGTGCAAAATTGCTTCGTTTTTGAGTTTCATAGCGTAGTGCGGAGTCGTACT
This sequence comes from Phaedon cochleariae, assembly GCA_918026855.4. Taxonomy (NCBI): domain Eukaryota; kingdom Metazoa; phylum Arthropoda; class Insecta; order Coleoptera; family Chrysomelidae; genus Phaedon; species Phaedon cochleariae. The sequence continues at coordinate 24,103,506 of OU896712.1, forward strand.
CCGCAGCGACCTTAAACGTCTTAGTTATTGTAGTACATGTGAAAAATTCATGTGCTTATTAGAACCCGCTTTATTCATTTGCAGAGATTGCCGATGAGTCCTTAGTGGTTTGAGTTTGAAACATTTTCAGTTTGTCCTCAAGTTATAGTGTTTTTGTTCGAATTATAGTTGTCAAATCTTGTTATTGAATGAATATATTTTTATTGCAATTTTGACATTTTACTTCGTAGAGATATTCATGTCCGAAGGCATACTGATGAAATCTTTGAAAAATTCAAGTCATCATGTTCAAACCACCTAAATTCTCCATTGCGGAGTCAGACTCCGCAGCGACAGACTATGTCCTTTTTAAGGCGCGACTACTGGAAGGTTAAGCAGGGTGTTTAGCATAATACGTTTTTATCCATGTTTTAAAAAAACACAACTGCGAAATACTCAAAACACTCAAAACAACACAAATGTAAGTTACAAGTATCCACAACTTTGACTAAAATTTGAGGTCACGTATTATGATTCTAAACACGTGTGGTTTGTGCTAGGGTCCCTTGATGCAAACTGACGTATTTGTCATCTAACAGGGTACGGACAGATCATAGCTCCTTTCTCTTTTTATCATCTAGTGACTTTGGTTTCGTGTATTGGCGTCCCTGACATGACATTGCTGTCACGTCACATTCATAGGCGTTAAAAGAGATCTCACAAAATTTTGATTTCATACTTCATCTTGAGGGTAATAATGATATTCTTCACAACCTTGGTGGATAATTAACCATTGCAGACCGGCCAACTGTGTCCTTCCGGCTTCAACGCTTGTTTCGGCGCAGCGACGCCGTGCGGTCAACGCTTTCTCGCTTCCAATTCCACCGCCTCCGGACCCGCTACATTTGGCACATACCCCTGGCAGGCGTACCTCAGGAACACCACCAATACGTACGCGGGCAGCGGCGTCCTGATAGACTCCTTTCACGTGCTCACCGCCGCCCACAAAGTCTACAGGAATGTGTAAGTCGAAGTTCAAAGAGATATAATAATAATAATAATAAACGCATTTTTTACGACACCAAGAATTGCTGTGATTGGTTGACTTTCTGAATTTTAAATCATAAAAACCACGTCCTTATCTTCAAAAATGGAACTTATTTCCTAATTCATTTTGTATTCAGTTGTTTGCTACAGGGACCTGTGTATTCATTTTAAAATACTTATATCCTAAATTATATAACTCAACACTAGTAACATAAAACTTCAATTGTGTCGCAGCCTTTATTGAATTTTACTAAAGTTGGGTAATGGGTATTCAACAGTGATAGTGCTTTCTTCATACATATACAGGGTGTCCGTAATTCGAGCTCAAGCATGGGGATCGTCAGTTGTTGATGCTTGTCATAGGACAAGACAATTGACATGCGACAACACTTCAGGCTGAAGGTTGATACACAATTTGTGAAGCCTATACGTTACAATAATATTATCATTAAAAATTACCAGACGTGTCGTCCATAATCCGTAATAATATCCTAAACCAATAGTCGTAAAATATTCTGACAACGTTCAGAACGTTCAAACTTATTTCAGAATATTCTGATAGAATGTTTTTTTTATCCTGGCAACAAAATATTCCATGAACATATAATTTGACATATTCTCATCAGAATATTGAGAATATACAGAATCGTATCAAAATATGATATGGATGTTATTCTTGTGTCGCAATATTCATAATGTTTTACCCCTAACTCACCCTATTATTCTCTAGCCTCAAAGCAACTTATCCTATAATACTATAAAGAAGTGCATGTTTACATATTTCTAGGATAGTAAAAATTCAATCACAAGAGAGTAGGTTTCATTCCCCAGCGGAGAAAGAAAGCTCTTTTTTAATTTTCATCTTTTTTCTATTATACAGGGTGTCCGCTAAAAGGAGGTCAATCCATTAACCACATATTCCTTGAACAAAAACAATATGAGTTTCTAAATATCATTTTTCATTTTAGCCCTTCATATTCGGTATACAGGGTGTCAAAGTTGGAAATTAAAAACTGTTCTATTACTCGTGTATTTGATAAGATATTAATCTCAAAATTGGTACATTACTTCAGCACAAAGAGTTACATCGTGTGAGGAAAACAAAACAGAAAATAACTGTCAAATATTCAAGATACTGGGGGTCAAGTTCACACTTACCCCCATATTTTGTTTGTACGTGCGCTAATGACTTCCTATCTATTTTCCTTCAAGTGTTCAATCATTTTTGAGTATTTTTTGTTTCCAGTGAAATTTCGATTGAATCATTTGTTTTTAAGATAATTCGAAAAGTACTGGTTATTGTTTGATGCCTATGCGGCTTAGGTAATCTCATAATGTTCACATACTCCTATTTATTTCGTCGAAATTGAAAGAGGGCGTATCTTTTTACGTACGAAAAGGTAAATATGGAAATACCGGGTGCTCGGAGCAAATGTAGGTACTAAAATAATTTTTACAAAAAAAAAAAAATTAAAAAGTGTAAAAATTATTTTAATACAATCGCTCTGAGCACCCGGTATTTCCATATTCACCTTTCCGTACGTAATAAGATACGCCCTCTTCCAATTTCGACGAAATAAATAGGAGTATGTGAACATTATGAGATTACCGTAAGCCGCAAGGCATCAAACAATAACCAGTACTTTTCGAATTATCTTAAAAACAAATAATTTTATCGGAATTTTACAAAAATCAAAAAATACTCAAAAATGATTGAACACATGAAGAAAAATAGATAGGAAGTCATTAGCGCACGTACAAAAAAAATATGGGGGTAAGTGTGTACTTGACCCCCAGTATTTTGAATATTTGACAGTTATTTTCTGTTTTGTTTTCCTCACACGATGTAACTCTTTGTGCTGAAGTAATGTACCTATTTTGAGATTAATATCTTATTAATCACGCGAGTAATTAACAGTTTTTAATTTTCAACTTTGACACCCTGTATATCGAATAAGAAGGGCTAAAATGAAAAATTGAATTCAGAAACTCATATTATTTTTGTTCAAGGAATATATGGTTAATGGATTGACCTCCATTTTGCGGATACCCTGTATGCCTACCACGGATGGTTTATTTGCAGTGATTAAATATGCGCAAAAAGCATTGGAAAGGTTGTGTTGTGTCCATGAAATAGCTTTAGAAAAAAAAAAAAATTATTTTTGTGACATACCAAACGGCTGTTTTATGAAAGTTTTATTGATGGGTGAACAGAACATCGCAGTGGAGGTTCAATTTCTCGACATCTTTTGTACTTTAAACTTCCCAAGTCATTGTGCTCCCTGGGAAGTCATACCTTCTAGAATATCAGGTGTAGCAAAATGAGATTTGATATAAGTATCAAATGGTGCCTACATATGTGATGAGAAGTTTTTTCGCTTATTTTTTACTTTCCGGTCACCGCCGGTTTCACCGGAAATGATTCCGGTTTTGAATTCCTGAAGGGATTCCCGAGAATATGCAGGGATATTCAGAAGTTTTCACGACTACGTAATTTTACCAGAGTCACTTTCCAATATTACATCTAGGTGGCCATGATTGGAATTAAAATATTCTAAGGACTTGAGGAGAAACAATGCGCGAAAGTTATAGATGTCTTTGACAACATTGGGACTCTTCTAAAAAGGAATAGACCTGGAATTATCAGAATTTCTGTCATTTCTGTGGCACTAGCTGCATATTCACTAATATTCTTAGTAATGATGCCTAACTTCATAGCTCCCATAACTCTGGCACCTGCTTCATTAATACTCCTTACATAAGGTGATCATGATCATATGAATTGACCTGTTTAGAGAAACAATTTTCGAAATATTTCTATAACTACTATACACCGCTACTAGTATGAAAGGTGATCCTTGGCAACACTTCTCCTCAGTTCTCTGTAAATGTGTGACATTTTAAATAAATCATAATTGTATTGCCAACTCGATTGCCAACGTGTGAATAACTAATTGTGATTAATCAAATTTTTTATACGACCTCTACCGTCACTTGACGTGAATTAATGTTGACAATAGATCATAATTCTGTGAGTTGATTTCAATGAATCAGTATCACATATCCTAATTCATTCTAATCGCATGGACGTGAAAACCACAGTTCCTGACATCAGATTTAGGTTACCACAGTAAATTTCATGAAATGTCAGGAATCCTCTTTCACATGAGAACAAAATAGTAGCGAATATGTATATGAGGTATTTTAATGATTTTTAGCTATTCTCAACTAAAATAAACACAAACGCGGAATGTCCATGATAGTTTCATATTTCACTTTTATATTATTTATATATTCAGGTGTGGTTTATGAAGTGGCCAGCGGGAATGATAATGATATGGGAATAGTAAATAAACAAATTCGTAATTAAACAGGGTGATTTAGGTTTTAAGGCACCAACTGAAATGGGTGGTAGGTCTCAACATATCAATTGCAAAGGTGTGTATAATATGTGTCCGATATTGATCAGTTGCGGAGATACAGGGGGTCAAAGTTCTATTTTCAATAAATTGAAATATGTTGCTCACCTCTGAAGATATCAATTTGAAATATGGTGTGGTCAATATACCTTCTAGAATATCATCAATTGAAGAATTCCAAAGATTTTTAAAATCCACAAGGTGATACGTTCTTGGGATTGAGAGGTTATTTATTTTCCCCAAACTTTTTTGTACTGCGCCTGTGACATCTTTCAGTTACCAAATAGGGTGGATCATTCAATTTGAAGACTTTCTGCATATCATTTTTTTTTCGAGAAAAGCACCGTAGTCGAAATGGATTAGCATATCCGTGCTATAACATGTTGATTCGCTTAATGCAATGAAATTTGAGGATGTGTCCAATCTGAATCTGTGGCGGAGATATAGAGGGTAGAGAGTCAGGTTACTCTTCACCGACCAATACAACGACGACGCGGAAAATCCGTGTTAGGCCCCATCCATTTGTATCAATATATCTCATTCAATATTATTTGAAGAAAATGAAAAATAATATATGACATTCAACTTGTCGAAGAGTCTTCCCGCGGAATGTGATCATTAATTTTGCGTATTCCATAATTTTTAACTAATTTCGTCCAAGAATAAAATTTAAGGAAAAATAAAGAAAAAATTAACATGTTTTCGAACGGATATGCTTATTTATCTCGAAAAGGGTTCGTTTCTCGGAAAGAAAAGAAGGGCAAAAATGCCTCTTCATTGAACGACGCACCCTGTTTGGTAACTGAAAAATGTCAGAGGTGTAATACGAAACAGTTTGAGGGGGATAAAGAATAAGCCTATACCCCCAAAACCGTATCATCCTGTAGATTTTTGAAATCTTCAAGATGCTTATAATAACGAATTTCTAGAAAGGATTACCCACTCCAAATTTCAAATTGATATCTTCAAATGTGAGCGAGATATTTTAATTATTAGAAAAAATAATTGAACTTTGACTCTCTGTAGACTGTAGATCCGCTACTGACCGAGATCGGCTCAATCACCCATTTCACTTTGTACCTCACAACCTGCATTACCTTGCATACAAGACTATACATCGATATTCCACGATATTCAAATTGAAATTGGAGAATTGTAAAAGGACAATAGTTTATTATACCCCTAGGGTGAGAAGTAAGCTATCATATAACAAGAACTTTCATATCCAGAAGCGCGATGCGCTGAAGGATATACTGTGCACAATTGCACGTTCAGAGTATGATGGAAGAATAGATGAATCAACATTTTAGGAAGACATACTTAAATGCTCACCTACAATCAGGACACATGCATCAAGAACCTGAATGAGTGAATCAAATCACTCGATAATGTTACAAAATCAGATACATTTGAAATCCTAGAAATGAATGAAAGTCATTGAGCAATGAATGAGGATAAAGGACCTATTATTTCAACCACAGGTTAGCACTATAATTTTAGTATATCATATCTCGTTTTAGGTCGGTATGCTGCATGTATTTGCCGGAAATATGGAACGAACGAATTAGAATAAAATGACATGAATTTCGCGAAAAATATGATAATAAATACTGATAGGAAAGTGGCGAAAACTAAACAATTGATATCTTTTGAATTTTAGGCCTGCTCCTTCAGCTGTAACAGTTTTAATGGGAGTATGGAACCCTGCCAATCTTGTCAACATCCAGAGCAGTACGGTGGCCAGAATAGAAGTACACGAGTCATTCGACGCAAGCACCCTCAGAAACGACATTGCTATACTGACTCTGACTCAACCGATAGTACTGGGAATATACGCAAACATAAACACTGCTTGCTTAGCACCGATGGGAACGTCTTATGTCGGACAAACGTAAGGATTATGTGGTTATTCGTATAGCGTAATGAAGTAGTTCTGAAAAAATACATGAGTATAATATAGTCTATATATGACCACCAACAGTGAGTATTGACGTATAATAATAATAATAATAATAATAATATTTATTTACCATAAATCACAATAATTACATTAAAATACTTATACATTTTGATAAATTTTGATAAATAAATATAGAAATCCCACAGAAGGATGAACCTGTGCGTGGGATAAAAATATTAATAGAAATGTTAAAAATAAATAAATTGTAATGAAGTATTCACAGACATTTATACATATATATAATATATGACAGCCATGAATTCACAAATTTTATATAAATGTATAAAAATCTATACGTGTACGCGAAAAATATAATGGACAGATTTTGAAGTCACAATCATTTGGGGAGTATAATATATGAAAAATGGTATTATGTGTATCATGAAAAAACAAGAATTAGGTGGAATAGGAAGTCGGGGTTTTTGTCAGGAGTTTTCAGAGTTTTCGCCATTCCTTTTGGTTGAACAAGGCATCACATCCACTAAAAGTGTGCAAAAAGCAGATGTGTTGAAACAGTACTTCATTCAATGCTGAGTTTAGATAAAACCACGTCGAAAATCCTTCCCTACAACAGCCTGTGTATTGTGCTCAGATGACGATGATTGTGTATTGTGTGGTAACAATAAGTCTTTCAGATTTCTCTTCTGCTTGTTGAGGATAGTTCGTGTCTTGTTCAGTTTCCATCAATTCAGCCTCCATCAATCACATGTATTATTTTCCCAGCTACTGTAGTGCCTTGCACAAAGTGGAAACACTTCTGCTACACTTGATAACGTTCCTTTTCACACCTTCGTCAAACAAACAATGACTCTTGTTCAGATTCTTCAGCAATAGTTATTCTCTGGAAGAATGTAGCTGGGTTGGATTAATCGAGCAAACATGTTTTTTTTCTCCAAAGGTATTGCACCAATTTTCTTATTTTGGATTGTGATCAATAGAAGGTTTATTACAGGTTGCATAACAAACATAGGAATTTTAAACTATGAAGTTTTTTACCTGAGGCACACGAAATACTGATCAAAGGTTTCGATTTTCATGAAATTCATAAAAGTGCCAATATCTCCAGAACTATCAATGATTTACTGAGGCTATTTTAAGATATTTTGTGTTTAGTCATGAGCTGGACTATCAGCCCTACAAAGTTTGACGTTCAGTTTTGAGACACCCTGTATATATTTATGATGCAGTCATTACTGAAAGAACCTATACAAATTCATATTTAATAATTTCGATTTGAATGATTTCATTCTCAGTCTGAATAATGTTCAATCACGTACATATTTCTTAGTGTCAATTTGAAATTGATTGGTCCCAATTTGTATTTCTTTATTTCTACTTTGAGAATAATTAGTCTCGATTAGCACTTATTTTTCAGTTCGGATGTGTTGAATCCGAGGTAAGACCCTTGCTGAATTATTAAGTTCCAATTTTAATATGAGTATTATTTTTATACTTTCAGTCAGTAGAAACGTAACGTAAATTTGAGAATATTAAAGCGGGCATGTAACCCGGAGGTTGTGAGTTCGACTCTCATTTTCCTTCGTCACTCGAAATTAGGGCTTTCCATCATCTTCATTATTAATATAAAAAAGTCATTTTCAACAAACGTCAGATCTCGATCACCAAAGTAGCATTTCGCGCTCTAGAAACAAAAATAGCTATTTATAAATAAAATAAATAAAATAAATTAATACAATTCTCAAGATGACCAAAAGTATTTGGCGCACGAGTTGCAAACAAAATTTTCTTTACAAACGTCAAAAAATATAGTTCTGATGAAATAATATGCTCAGCTTAACATAAAAAATAGTGTTGAACTGTCTTTGGGCCTCTCCCTATCCTCCCTAAGTACGCACGATGTTCCACGAACATTATATTTTGAAAATTTCCGTTTGTGCGGTCCGAGAGATAAAAAAATATTGTTAAACATTTAGAAATGAATGATTTCTTGGATGTTTGCTCCATTGAGGATCATAAAATTAAAATATAAAAATCTCATATAGAGCACATACAATGCGCAAGTATGTATATGTACTGTGTCGTGTTTTTTTATGTTCTGGTTCCTACGAAAAGGGATATCCTGTAATGTTCAGAGAACATCGAGAGAACCAAGGGAAATGAAGTAGGAATTGGTGTTCTTCTTGAATTTCTGGAGGTTATATGCCTCGGGAAACACCTCCCTTGGCAATGTATTCCAGAACCCCGCTGTTCGAGTCTTTGGAAAGACATGCAGGTCTCCAAAGTATCTACGAAGGGGTGCGAAGCCTCAACTCGACGGGTTAATCTCGCGGAGACTGCCAAGGGAGGAACAATTGTTGATATTCCAGAAGAGCATCGTCCATGAAAATATTTATAAAATAGAGCCAGATCGCCAACTTTTCTACGGTGTTCCAGAGAAATGAGTGAGTTTGTGAGCGAGGCATCACCCACGAGACGAATTGCCCTTTTTTGAACAGAATCCAACAGTTTCAGGGTATGTTTGGGTGCTGCACTCCAAATATAGGAAACTGAAAAAAAAAGTGTCACTTCGCAATTTGTTATCAATGCGCGAACCTTGTCAATTTTTGACGTTTGTATAGAAGAATATTCTTGATGTTTTCAGGTGTGCGGTATCAGGATGGGGTCAATCGAGTTTCACAGTCCTTGACGCCCCAACGAACCCCCAGAGGCAAGTTTTCGTAGCCATCACCGACTACAATACCTGCAGAACTTCCTTCAGCCAGGCCAACCTGTTGGCCAACAATGTTGACCGCTATCTCGATCCTGCGGGAGAGATATGCGCAGGAGGAGTCAGCATGATAGATGCCTGCACGGTAGGGATTGATAAAGGTGTATGTTAATACAGGTTGAGGCACCAAAAACGAAACAGATTGAGGAAAATAATTTTGTAAGAAAGTTTACGAACAGATTCCACGATTTCCAAAATTTATCTTTTTCATTTTGTTCCTTTTTTATGCCTCTGCCTAACTGAAGCAGTCAGAAATGAAAACGACACGACACATGAAAATGTCGTTTGATTTTGAACAGTTCTGCACTCCATATATTCGAAACGATTCAAATGTCTTTCACTGCGATTGGAAGCTTATTCTAGTTATCATATTGATATTGTCTGCTTACTAAGAACAGAAAAGTTACAGGTTGATGAATTATTAACAACTATAATAGTAACATTTTTTTGTGAGGTGAAGAAAGTTTGACATTTCAGGTGATAAAATGTCACTTTTCATAAATAACTTTTTTTCTCACGGTAAGTTCGCAATTCTCTAATATCAAATCACTGAATCAGACTGACATATATTTGATTATTACTATAAAAGAGTGATAAAGATGCCTGCAACGCAGGTGCAGTTCCTGTTGAAGACTTTGAAGGTCACGTCGATATTTTTCTGATTATACCTATTTATAATGCAATATCTTCTCAATACGCTACGATACGCGTCAAAAGACAATACAACCTCGAGCTAAAATCTATTACTTTTCTCCCTTGTATAAGAAATAACTATAATCGACAATTTCGTGATTCCTGTAATTTGATTTTTTTATTTCTTGTGATTTCTTCCGTTTCCTCAAAACGGCTAATCTTGCGAATTTTCTCATGAACAATACCTAACAAACATAGGCATTTGTATCTGAAGTAGTGAAACAAACTTTATTGAACTTATATCTGCTGAAAAGCTCCCTCGATTCACAAGAGTACACAAATAAACTATCAAAAGTGAAGTTTTCTTTGCTCAAATCACTACCAAAAAATCCAAATAATACACACACCATTTCAAAACAAAATACACTGATATAGTTCATAACCAGCCGCTGTGGCGCTGCGATCAAATAGTTTTTTCTATGGAGGAGTGGATTTATCCAAATGAAAAATTTCGTGCGCACAATCATATCAACTGTTGAATATTTGAATCGATGCAAATTTTCCTTACGGATTTTAGACAGCACATTTGATTGACATCCGAGATCATTTTTATGATGATGTTGTCGATTGAATTTTGGACCTTTTTATGAAGTATAGGCGACTGAATTCAAGATCGCAGCGCCACAGCGGCCGGTTGTGAACTATATCAGTGTACATTGTTTTGAAATGGTTCATATTATGCTTGTGTGTATTATTTAGATTTTTTGGTAGTGATTTGAACAAAGAAAACTTTTGATACTTTATTTGTGTTCTCTTGTGAATCGAGGAAGCTTTTCAGCAGATATTCGTTCAATAAAGTGTGTTTCACTACTTTTTTTTTTTTTATCGCTTGGAGCGCACGAGAGGGAATCCCTATAATGTTCAAAGAACATCGTGCGTTCCTAGGGAGGATAGGGATAGGAGGTAGGTATTGGAATTTTATTTGAACTTCTGGAGATTATATGTTGTTGGGAATACTTCCTCAGGCAATGAATTCCAGAGCCCAGCCGTTCTATGGATGAAGGAGTTCTGATAAAGTGCTGTTCGGCATCTTTCGAGGTTGACAACGAAGGGATGTGCTGACTGGGCTTGTCTAGTTCGTCTGACTGGTATTGCTAGTGAAGGGATGATAGCAGAGATTTCCGAAGAACATTTCCCGTGGAAGTATCGATAGAAAAGTGAAAGGTCGCCGACCTTTCTACGGTGTTCCAATGATGTCAAAGAGCGAGTGAGTGTGGCGTCACCCACCAGGCGGATGGCTCTTCTCTGGATGGAATCTAAGAGCATCAGCGTATGTTTCGGTGCTGAACCCCATATGTGGGAACAGTATTCTAGAACAGGCCGTATCTGCGCTTTGTAGATCATGAGGAGCTGTTGAGGTGTAAAGTAGCATTTCGCACGGAACAAGAATCCGAGTTTTTGTGAAGCAGCTTTTGCGATGGATCTGACATGATTATCCCATGAAAGAGTGTTGCTGATGGAAATACCGAGCATAGACATGGTGGGCTTGGTAGGGATGGTGGTGCCAGACATTACAATGTCGGGCATACTGAGTTCCGCCTTTCTAGAGAAAATACAGGCATGAGTTTTGGTGGCGTTGAATTCAACTAGGTTGTTGGTTCCCCAGGCTGTGATTTCAGCAAGGTCTTCATTGACAGCATTGACCTGCCTGCGCCGTGTGTTCTTAGTTTCCTGGGAAGAAATAGGATTTCTGGAAGAGAACGCTGTATGGAGGGTACTATCATCTGCAAAGCTGTGGATGGGGCAAGTTGTTACTCCCAACAGATCATTGATATGAAGAAGGAATAATGTTGGTGCCAAAATTGATCCTTGTGGAACGCCGGAATTGATGCCAATTGTATCAGACGATACACCGTCCACCACCACATGAAGCGATCTGCCTGAAAGAAAACTCGATAAGAGATGGCATAGCTGAGGTGGTAAGCCGTATGATGGAAGTTTGTGGAGGAGTCCTTCGTGCCAAACACGGTCAAATGCTTTCGATATGTCCAAAGCGACAGCTAGAGATTCCCCGTGTTTTTCTAATGAAGCTTGCCATAAATGGGTGACGTAGGCAAGTAGATCTCCAGTAGATCTTCGGTGGCGAAAGCCGTATTGTCTATCATTGATGATTCCCGAGCTCTCCAGATATTCGATGAGCTCAATGTTGATGGCTTTCTCCATAACTTTGGAGATTACTGATAACAGAGCAATGGGCCTGTAGTTGTTGGGCAGGTTCTTGTTCCCTTTTTTGGGGATTGGTTGGACTCTAGCTGTCTTCCAGCATGATGGATAAATACCCGACCTGTACGAGACGGTAAACAACTTGCAGAGAATCGGTGTTGATTCTGGTGCACATTTTTTGAGGATAATGGGTGGAATTCCATCAGGACCGTTAGCCTTATTCGTTTTGAGACCAAGCAAAATTCGTCTGATAGTGCGTTGACGGAAGACGATTTCGGGCATTCGACTCTCAACGGGTGGAATGTCTGGCGGCACTTTTCCTTGGGAATCTAAAGTAGAGTTTGCTGCGAAAATCTCTGCAAAAATATTTGCTTTCTCCTGCGATGTTGTTGCTAATGTTCCGTCGGATTTGGACAGTGGTGGAAATGAACTATTAGTGAAATTTCTTCCGACTGCTTTAGGAAGGGACCAAAACGAACGGGAGCCATGGGGACAATCTATGAGTTTCGATCTTATCTTGGCATTGTATGTTTCTTTCGAAGCATCTATTGTTTGGCTGCAGTTATTTCTGGCATCAACGTATTCAGCTCTAGTCGCGAGGTTAGGGTTTTTGCGCCAGCGATGGTAGGCTGTTTGTTTCAAGGCAACAGTTCTAGAACAATTCTTGTTGAACCAGGGTTTCGATGGTGATGATCTTTTTGAAGAATGGGGTATGTATGTGTCCATTCCGAGCATGATGATCTCGGATATTTCCGCAGCACACTGTGAAGGGTCCTCAGAGTCAAAGCATACTCTATGCCAAGGAAACTCGGAGAAAAACATGCGGAGACTTCATATACAAATGCCCCAATTTGAGGTTACGTTAGTTTGAATTTCGTTCCCATTCAGTAGTGAAATGAATATTGCAAAATAAATGGAGAGAATATGACACGGAGTGGTTATGTGTTTATATTAAACAGAAAAAGTCCTCAAAGCTGGATGTTTGTGCGAATAATTGTTCTACCTCTGATAGTAAAAAAATTGAACATATTATGTGCTTTGCTTTTGAGTAAGGATTTATTATTTTTAAATACCTTCTGTAACTTCACTTCTGGGAATAAAATGCAACTGAATTCAATCTAGAAGTTGAGAGAATATACAGGGTAACTCACGGTCGATGGTACGTTAGACGTTTATGGAGAACGGGACATAGGATCATTCTGAAATTTTGGTTGCTCACGTAGTTGCTCTTGGTCTATCGATTTTCAGCTCTGCAGCGTTGCCGCTTCTATCGAAAAGTAGCAACAACTTTGTTATTTTGAATGGAACACCCTGTATTTTATTGCATTTTCAGATTCTCTAGGGAAGGCTGATTTCATCGATGTATCACACTTGGTGGTCTAGCGGAAATGATTACAGAGATATAGGGTGTGAAAAATCGACATTTTTCAACTTTAGGATTTTTTTTTGTCGAAACTATTCATTATTGGTCAAAACGGCTCACATGTCCCTATCTCAACTTTTGATCAACTATCTACTGACATTTAATTGAAACAAATACAGGGTCGTGCAGAATTCAGAATGTTGATCACCCGGTATATGTCCCAATTAAATATCAGTAGATAGTTAATAAAAAGTTGAGATAGGGACATGTAAGCCGTTTTGACCAATAATGAATAGTTTCGACAAAAAAAATTACTTAAGTTGAAAAATGACGATTTTTCACACCCTATATCTCTGTAATCATTACCGCTAGACCCCAAGTGTGATACATCGATTAAATCAGCTCTTCAGAGAAAATCTGAAAACGCAATAAAATACAAGGTGTTCCATTTAAAATAACAAAGTTGTTGCTACTTTTCGATAGAAGCGGAAACGCCGCAGAGCTGAAAATATTTTAGATCGATAGACCAAGAGCAACTACGTTAGTAACCAAAATTTCAGAATGATCCTATGTCCCGTTCTCCATAAACGTCTAACGTACCATCGACCGTGAGTTACCCTGTATTTCAATATTACACTGATTGAAATCATACCTTTCTGTGAAATACAGAAAACTTTCATGAATAACATGTGAAACCATGCCAACGAAATATGCTTCCACATTCCGCAAAAGAAGTTCATAAATGTTCACATGTCCGATTATGGTTGTTTCCAAACGACGAAGGCAAATAATGCTTCGTGTTATTATAAAAATAGAAATTTCGTTAGGGTAGATATTTGAATTTGAAGGGTCAGAACTTGAGAAACACGGAATCGTCATCAACGGGTATTGCATGATATTTTTGCAGAATTTACACGGACCAATTCATCAACCTATACCTTTATCATTGTGAACAATCAGACTATATCGATATGATGATATGATGAATTCAAAGTTATTAGAATGAGCTTTCATTGCCAGTGACGAGAGTTCGAATTGGTTCAAATAGGACTTTTCACGGTATATGATTCAAACTCGGGTTAGCACATCGATACAGGCTGATAGTATAAACAAACGCCAAGCCATAGCGCCGCTAGATATCAAGTAGGTATCCCAGTTCGAAAAACGTAACAGCAAATGAAATTACTCATTAGATACCATGAGTACGCTTCGATGATTATATTTTCAAATTCCAACTGTAAAGTCAGCCACTGATGTGAACTTATTTTTTTCAAATGACACCAAGTGTATTTCATTTTAATTCTGTTCGAGATATGTTTCTGAATCCAATGAAATTTATCGAAATAAAAAAATTAAGCTCAGTTGACAAGAAATCGACAATTTCATATTTTTAGATGTATCATTAAATGTGGCACAAAATGTAACAGAAATGAAAGTTGGTTTTCGCTTGGATTATTATTTGATTTTCCTAAACTGAGTGTATATTCACAGCAAGATGGAGGCTCCCCCTTGGTATGTCCGTCAACAGCAGGTCCATACAGTGTTGCGGGCCTAGTTATATGGGGGAAGAACTGTGGACAACCTGGAGTTTATGGAGTATACGTCAATGTGCCATTCTATTATTCTTGGATACAAGGAAAATTAGCTGCGACAAATCCTGCTGGATGAGTAGTTTTGAAATTAACAATTATTATAGACTTAGCAAATATCGCTGGCTACTCTTTTGGATAATATCAAACAACGATCTTTCGGAGTAGTACTCGTAGGGAGAATAAAATATGGCAATGTTTTTTTTTTCTCAGCCTACATTAATAAAAATGACTGAATACCAACTGGTTTCCACTTTGTTCGTCCCCTTTCTCCATTCGCTCGTTTCAAGAATTTTACTTTATGAATGTATCTACATGCTCTATCTTGAAGAAATCACCCGTTAATAGCATTGAACCAGTTTTTATTACCCATCAATGTCTGGAAAAGTGTGATGATACAACAAAAATGGAAATAAAAAATTTTCGCTAGCGGACTTTTTTCAATATAATTAGTAGTAAGTACATGACTATGGATGTTGGAAAACTTCAATACCCATTATTTCAGGTGAATGTTGTACCAATGCGAGTTGGGTTGAAAAAATCCCGAATGCACGTAATGCACAAGCGTTTTCAAGACCTTAGGTTGCATGGGTGAAGATGAGATGGTGAAAAAAAAAATTATGATGGTGATGAAATGGGTCATTTTGTAAGTCATATGCAGCTTGTTATAAGGAATAACGACAATTCAGAGTGATTATTAGAGATATCTCTAGGAAATTATTGTTGAAACTATCTAATGAAAACACTACTTTCCTGACTAATACCACATTATATTGAATCATTTATATCCGGTGAATATTGGAATAACATAAATTAAAATGAATCGACCATATATAATAGCTATGGTTTAAATATCTAAGATGAAACAACTACCTACGTACTTCCCTGCCTGATATTTTGAATCATATTATCTGTTACGTATATATTATGTCATAAATAGTATATATTATTATCACATATACTTACACTGTTTTACCACTAATCATTCCGATTTTTCTTGACGCCTTTACACGTGTTTCGCTATATTAGCATCTTCAGGAGAAGATCAAAACTTAAAAAGATCGGTTGGGTTAGTGGTAAAAATGTGTACCAATTGTGATTATCGTAGGTACCAAAGATTCCAGTCTTCAATGTATCTAATTCTGTAAAAATATAATTCTAAATACTTTTATTGATAATTTGTTGTCTATATGCATCATCTTTTGGAATCAATTTGAATTGAATTGGTGAAAATATGTTATTGACATCGAAAACTAATCATATTCGTGATGCAGAAAAGCATCTCTTAAACACAAATCCCCATGAATTTTGGTAGACTGCACATCAAATCGGTATAATGTAGCATTGTATACTATAATACTGCAGTCTGAATGACTTGAACCCTTGAGAGGTTGTTGCTTTCCAACATAGCCTTAGGTAGAGAAGCAACACTCACGGGTAAAAATGAGTAATTTTACTCATGTGGGAAAATTATGATCTATTCGTTAAGTTGTATATCAGCCTCAGCTATCAGGATGATATATCTCTATTTTATAAATCTAAATAATCATTCAATATGAATTCATATTATTGTAGAATGAACCAGGTTACTCATCGTAATAATTATCAGTTATATTATTATTAAAATCCTCCACACAACTAATTGTGGAAACTTCAAATTGACTGCCCCTTATTGTTAAGACACCCTTTATGAGTATCACACGGTACAACACGAAACATCCATTACGAAAAAAAAAATGTATTAAAAATTTGTCATTTGATGATGCCAGTATTTTGTTTTGTTTAATGAGCACATAATGGGAGGAAACGCGTTTTTCTACTTGAGATCGAACAGATATAGTCCTCATTAGTTGAAAAGACATTTAATAACCATAATTTCAAACACAATTTGTTAACTATCAAAATACCTAATTATGACTGATACGGTAGAATTGCTACAGGTAGGCATTTTTAATGTCTTAATTCAGACTTCGTTATATGGGGTAATGTAGGTTTTATGTGAATATATACTATAATTTCTCGTGTTCCGGTACGATGAAAACAAAAACGATCACTCGTCTACTTTCTCAACATCACTGTCTGCCTCCACATGTTCTATTATTATAATGATGATTAAGTACATACAGGAATGAAATGAAGTATGGAACCAATTGAATATAAAAGGACGAAATTTATGGAACCTTGCAGTCAAGTACAATGAAACAGGATGCATCTGATATGACTGTTTTTTCAAGAATGTACTTTCTAAATATTGAGAAATACACAAAACTTCCCAAATTTGAAAGGAACACCCTGTATTTTCATGAAAATTTTGATAGATCTTGATATTCAGAATTCGTACATACCGGGATTAGTGGGTAAATTGATTTTATTCTGCTTTGAAGAATTTGAATTCGGCTCACACTGTTCGGTAGCCCAGTCCTTCAGCTACAATTTCGTACTTCTTTGAAACATGAGGTTCTTCACATGAACTCGCAACAGCGTGTTACCTGAAACTGTGCAAACTTTTTGAATTTTCATTAGGATCCCAAATAGAGAAAAACTTTTTTCAACTTTGACAGCAGATGCTCTCATTACCTTGGAAGAATTCGTAAATTGTCTTCCTATATCTCTTTTATTCAGAGTGAAAGATTGACTTTTTGGTTTTGAAGTCCAACATTTTTCGTCGTCAATCGATTTCTGAAATCTCAGGCTTAAAGATTAAATAATTCTTCAAACTTGACCCAGATCTGGAACACCCTCAAAATCCCGGTTGGGAGGAGAATTAGATGAAAATCCGTGAAAATCAACTTGTTTTCGGAAGGATAATTTATTCTGGATGCATCCCGATCTTTCTTGTTACCAGAAGTGAGAAAACCTAATTGAAACGACATGTTTTTGAAAAAATATCAGTACGTGAGAAAAAATGTCATTGAATTTTTATTGAACAACAACAAAGAGAAAGGATAACAATGCATAAAACATTCAGTATTTAGTATGTCTTCCACTTTGGGAAATCACTTCATCGACCCTATCTGGCATGCCGTCTATCAGACTTTCAATGAATTCCTGGGGAATAGCTGCCCATTCTTACTTACCGCATGAAGAGTTGGAAAGCGACCGCATCATGGGGATGCCAACGGATGGCATAATTCCAAAATATAGCTTTGAAAAAACTTTTAAAATAAGTATAACGGACAGAGAGGCATGGAAGGAAGGACCTCCTATCAATGCAGACATTGCTGTCTATACGGAGGAGGAGCTGGTATTTATGGGGCCAAGCCAAAGAATCTCACTGAGCTTAGGCAAATACGCGACGGTGTTTCAGGCAGAAATTATTGCAATACATCATTGCGTGAAAGAATTGATAAGGCAAGAGTTTAAAGACAAAACCATTGCAATCTATTCAGATAGCCAGACGGCAATCAAAGCAGTCAACTCTATGCAAGTTAACTCAAAACTAGTATGGGACTGCTTAGAAACCCTAAATGCACTGGGCAGTCAGAACAGATTGACTCTAGCATGGGTACCAGCACATACAGGGTACGAGGGCAATGAAGAGGCAGACTCACTTGCCCGAGCAGGAGCAAACAAAGCTCTTAATGGCCCAGAACCCTTCTGTGGTATTGCGAAAGCTATACAAAAGACTAGTATCAAATCATGGATGCAAACTAAATCTCAAGAATGGTGGAACAACTCGCCAGGAATGAGACAGGCAAAAGAGTTTATTAAGAAACCATCGCCAACATTCACAGAATATCTACTAAGCCAGATACGAAGTTCAACTAGAATACTAGTGGGACTTCTCACAGGGCATTGTAGGTTCAACAAACACATGAGTATACGATAGGTCTGACTGAAGAACTGCTGTGCAGGTTCTGTCAAGAAGAGGAAGAAACAGCAGTACACATACTTTGCCACTGTGAGGGCTTGTCAAGACTAAGGTTCCTCACGCTGGGTGTGGAAAAACCAGGAGCCCAGAGATACACAGGAGATCTGAAAAGCCTATGGAGTCTCATAGAGAAGGCGGGGCTAGCCGAAGAACTCTAATCCATTTTGAGGGCAGGCACAATAGATCTGAAAAGGTCGCAGTGTGGAGGCAGATAGCCCGAAGGCCCCATTCCAAATCTAATCTAATCTACTTACCGCATTCACCATTTCCTTCGCCCATTCCTTTCTTCCAATTGTTATTTCATAGGCATTCCAGACATGCTCTATGGGATTCTTATCCGGAGACAAAGGCGAACCCTATGCGGTCTCGCCTTGTCATCAACGAAAAAAAAGTTTTCTCTCACACAAATCTCTATACCGTCCATACTCTCTCTCTCTCAGAATCAGCAATTCACTCCTCTCATTCATCGATATTCCAGCCCACAGTCACTGCTCCAATTCCAAAAGCCACCCTTGCCTTCAGATTCCCTTCCAAAAACCTTTCATTCTTCCCTCTCCATACCAACACACGCCCATCTTTTCAAAAAAACTTCAACATACACTTATTCCACTATGCTATTCCACATAGAATATCAAAATAATATATCTTCCACAATAATGCGACATCTACAATAACGCAATGAGGTCTAACATGTTCAGTCTCACCAGTTGGCGTTACTAGAGCGCGAGGTCTATGTCAAAAGTCTCAAAAGTCCTGAAATTATGCCAGATAGCTCTGAAGGCTGAGGCCTATTTTTTCTGGAAAATTTTCTAAAAATATTGATGCTGCATATGTGAAAAAATAGAATAGTATGGTTGACCTAGATCAGTGCTGCGCGTTTAATTCTCAATGTCGAACTTTATACAAGCAAATTAGAGATTGAAAGAGAAGCATGATGCCCCCGATGAAAAAAAAAGAAGAAGTATTTTTATCGGTTCTACCAACCTTGACCTCACGTCTCAGTAGTGCGATCTGGTAGATAGTCAAATATAGATGGTAGCCCCCATTTTGTCTGTCAGAATTGAAGATCAGAGGGTAACATATCTGTTAATATTTCTGATGTAATCGATCGCCATAGAGCTCAAGGGGATATTCCTTGGACAATTTCAAGTCGTTGTACAAAACACTTAGTAAATTCGACAGATAGTGTAATGGAGCGAATAAAATATTGAATAAGAATACCTTAATAAATTTCAAGGTTTTGTTTGAAATTTCCCCCCGCTGCTTCACAACACATTCTTGTTCTTCTAATTATTGAAAACGTTGCTCTCCAAAGAGTATCTGGGTCGTTCCTTATGGATGCATCTGTAGTCATCATGATATTTTGAATCAGCTCATCTCTGGTTTGTAGTTCATTCAAATACACCAAACTATTCATGGGTCCTCAAAGATGATAGTGGTCAGGCCAAACAACTCGACCACCTCTCGCAATCTACCGGTGAGCAGAGTTGTTATTTAATTGTTATTGAGTTCAAGACAAAAGTGGATATAGCATTTCCGACTTGAAATTGTTTAAGGAATATGCCCTTAAGCTATGGCGATCGAGTCACGCAGGATACCCTGTTTATTTCATATTGATTGTTTCATATATGAGTAGTATTCAATGCAGTCGTTGGTTATATAAAATCATCACAAATGATTTGTTCAATAATGAAAACAATCATCTCTCGAAAACAATAGCTCTTGATAACGTGATATACCGATGAGCGTAATATTGGCATATTTCTCAATAAAAATATATCCACATTCCAAATAGAAATGAATATTCACTTCCTCAGTAGGAGTGAACTAGAAATAAACACAATACATAAGTATAGATTTATGCAGCATCAATCAACAAGAAAGTATCGAGTAATTATCAATTGAAAATTATAATGTGAGGAGTAGCTGGAATGTTACAATTAACGCCAACCAAATTAACAAATGGAAATAAAAAATATGCATCACTCGATTCCAAGCCATTCAAAATTATCTAAGAAAATAACCGATCTGTTTTTTCATAATTTACCAAAAAAATTTTATAATGATCAGTGAATTGGAAGAGGCTCAAGCGTTTTCTGTCTAGCTAGCTGATGATTCAAGAACAAGTTTATTCTTTCTGAAGAATGGAAGGACAAGGAGATGGGCTGTTAAGACTATGAACAGGGACATGAGGGTTCCATGAGGCCTAACATTATTTAGTGTTCACCAGATCGCGCTATGAAAACATGAGATCAGAGTTGGTAGAACTGATAAATATACCTACTTCTTCTTTTAGCGCCATCTGGCCGAAAAATCGTTAGTCTGCTCAAGTCTTTCCATATAACTTGAGGTTTTCTATTTGTCCAAATATTCTACATCATTTTTTCTGAATATTTTCTATAAAACAGGCCACAGTACAAGTTTTAGTAACACCAACTGGTGAGACTGAGAATGTTTGCTCCCATTAATCTCAAGAGTTACAAGTGAACCAAACCTTCTACTTTTCATTTGATAAATGATAATATTTATTTGTCTGCATAAACACAGTCATCGAAAATAGGAAGTCTAAATCAATCATATTCAATAATTGTTACTTGATGCTACATGAATCCACACTGAGTCGCTTTGTATGCATTGGATAATTATATGAAATATAGCGATGATTTCAGTGATTATTCGAAAATGTGAAGAGCTAAGTGAAGACGTTTTGCTACAGTGAACTATTTTGGGTAAGTACTTCATAATGATAAAGTAAAATATTCCACTAAAACAGAGAAAATTGCAAGTAACAATTATATTTTTCAACAAACGTCAAAAAATGACAAGATTTGCGCGTCGATAACAAATTGCGAAGTGACCCTCTTTTTCAGTTTTCTACGTTACCATGATACCTTGCACAAAACAATGCGCGAAGAAAAACAGTGCGTGAAGTACCTACTTCGCCTTGTTATGTAAAATATATGAGATATATATATTTACTTTATGGTCCTCAATCAAGCGAACATCCACGAAATCATTCATTTTTTAATGTTCAACAATAACTTTGTTTTATCTCTTAGAGCGCACGAAAGGAAATTCCTATTATGTTCGTGCGTACCTAGGGAGGATAGGAGGAGGCCTTTTGAGCCAGTTCAACACTATTTTTTATATCAAGCTAAGCATATTCTTACTTTAGATATTGTTTGACGTTTGTAGAAAAAATGTTGTTTGCAACTCGAGCGCAAAAACTTTGGTCATCTCGACTATTTTTTCAACACGGCTACGCCTCGTCAAAAAAAATCAGATCTCGATCACTAAAGTAGCATTTTGCGCTCTAGATACAAAAATATCCATTTTTGGTTGTATATGTTTTCAGAGTGTTTTATACTGGATATAATGCAGAATAAGGAATTTTTGAGAAATAAATCATTAAACAATTGAGTCAACTTTATTTGAATGAATAATAACATGAACGATAAAACAATCTTCAGTAAAATAGTATGGCTTCAAACCTGCTGCAGTCCGTACTGCCCAGAGTGCCCTGATTATAACACGTGATGATACGATTAATCCAATCGACATAATATGGTATATTAACGTAAACGCCATATACGTTAGCTCTACCACAATTTTTGCCCCAGTTCACCAAACCGACAAGGTTGAATGTCGATGTACCAGTATCCCTGCAAACAAGTCCAGAACCACCGTCTTGCTAAAATACACAAAATCAAGAACAATCATGTCATTCGTCCAGTAGACACAATGAATCATGAATTATATTGCAAGTCATATTCACATACCCACAAAACTGCTGAAGAAATAGAGTTGTCCTTCTTTCAAAAGCAAATACTTAATTTGTAAAATATTAGTCTGATTCTGATACGGTTATTTACCAACTATTTTCTTCAGAGGAGAATTTGGGTTACAAGAAAAATGTGTGTAATTGGGGTATAAATGATAGATAATAATATTAAAAGAACTAGAAACCTTGAAATGTTGAACTCATAAAAGAACACCTTCTGATATTATCACTTGTTACAACCGTAGTTAAAAATATGAGACTGCGACGAACTCACTACTTTGATTTCAAGCAACTGTTTCAAATGATTATCTGTCGTATAATGAGTATCATTTCCACTCCTTAAGAGATTTGAATTACTAGAATTTTACATTGAGCTAATAAGAAGTGATTGTTTTTCCTGATAAATACATATTCTTCATAAACAGATATGTCAGAAAGGGATGTCGATTTCTCAAGCTCCTTTCGACTTGTGTCAGCTAACCTTGAATGGATATAATTACTTTGAATATCACATAGTGAGGGTGAATATTTTTGGAAATCTTTGATTTTGAACAAATCTCACTATACATTCAACTTGAAAATCTTTTGAGTGAATAGTGAAAGAGCATCATATTAAAAAGGATTTCAAACTCTGACACCAACACTCTGAAAATCATTAATTTGACATTTTGGCCAGTCTTGTGAAATGATAATAAATCTTTTGAATTGTGAAGGAAAAAAATTAGAACCGTATTTCAGAAAAGGTAAAAAAGATGACAAAAGGATATTATACATTTGGTATGAATGTTATCGCATGATGAATTCCATTTCAGGTTCAACCAAAAGTGTGTCCATCTTATTTTTAATCGCATATATCGTAACACCACCGACTTATAGACTAATCTAGACCGCAAATTCTTTAAGGAAAAAGGTGAGCGACTCAAGGAATGGAACTGGTGGAGCTGATTCATGCGCATTTAGGATCTGTCATGTTATACTCATGAACTCGTTGAACATAAGCGTATCGAAAGAGGAAAGTTGGGTGAGGTCTACTATGGAAGGTTGTTAAACCATACATA
Organism: Phaedon cochleariae; assembly: GCA_918026855.4. NCBI lineage: Eukaryota > Metazoa > Arthropoda > Insecta > Coleoptera > Chrysomelidae > Phaedon > Phaedon cochleariae. The sequence goes on from OU896712.1 coordinate 24,127,157, forward strand.
AAGTAGTGAGAAATGAATGAATATGCAGTATTCAGGTCTCATAGCATCCAATACTCAGATTTGAGAACTCTATTTCAAAAACGGAGGATTTGCATATGGTTTCAATGCCATGGCTTTGCCTGGAAGAATCAGGAAGCTGTCTGTTGTGAAATTATCTGAACATATTATTCCTGAGTGGCTAGGATCCAATGGTCTCATAATAGCCTCAAACCATTCATTTCTCTTATATCCTTTGGAATTCTAGAGTCATTATTGAATGAGTAAACTTTTAATCCAAAATAGATTAGCATGTATGGTGAACCTCACAAATGAACTCAAAATTCTTCAAAGCTGAATGATTATACAAAACATGCATGATTCTATTCGACCTAAATACTTGCTCAGCTGATGAAAGTGAATCAAAGTTATGAATTATTCATTACCCACAAACTCACCAATGGAAAAATACCTAAAGTATTATTAATTTCTCACAGCAAAGAACAAACCACTTCATAGTTTCTAGGATTGGCGAAAATAAAACGACAAAATTAATAGCACCACTTCATTTTGATATTATTTTATTGAGAAGACGCCATCTATCTTGCCGCCGCCTATGAACAGAATGGATACTAGTTTGATTTCGATACCACGTCAAAGTCATGAACGACAGCCTGGGGGTTCCTCATATACGTATTAATAAACAATACGGATCATAACGGGTGCCAGGATGAAGCCAAAAATATGAAACAAATGAATATCCATAAGGATTTGGTGGCATGATACGCATGCGCCATGCGCTATTATAGTAGTCATCAAAGACATGCGTTTCGGTGGACAATGACGTTTACTAGCCTTTCAATCAAAGCAGTATGTGTCTGATCGTTTCCAAACTTTTCCTTATGGATAGTCATTTGTCTTCAAAAATCGGCTTCATGTTTCGCTATGGAAACAGATAGAGATTATCCGTATTGATTATTAATACGTATATGGGGTTCCTGCGTATTGAACAGAAGCCTTTTCAGGCAAGCAACTGACCCTACATTTTCGGGTTGCTGCGATATGACTATTAGCAGTCTAGATACAGTGATAAGTCGGTGGGTAACACGAGCACGGTATCCAAGGATCGATAGTGCTCTAATTCGCTAGACAGCCGTTTACGATGCTAAGGTGCTGTCGGTTCGAATAAGGCGTGGCTGAGCATTTCGTGATTGTGATTGAGGATGAATGGTTGTTGTCCTGGCAGCACCTCGGCAAGACTTCACTAGATGGTCTTCTTATGGAAAGTGTATGAGGCAGATGAAAATTCGGTTGCTGAAGTGGCCGATATTGGCCAGAATGATGTTGAATTTTCTGGAAGGTTCCAGAGGGCTTTTAAATGTTCAATTATATTTCATCATTTTCGAGAGATTTCAAAAAGATTGAAGAATATTCCAGATCATTTTTGTATCTTACACAAGACACAAGAAGGTTCTGGAAAATTACAGAATGACCTTAAATCCTTTAGAATGATCTTGAACATTCCAGAATGCTCCAAAATGTTCAATAATGTTCTGGAATGTCCCATGAAATTCTGTAACTTCTCATGGATTTCCGAATACAAACGTTCGATAAAATTGAGAATTTCCATTTACATTCGATAGGAGCAAGTTGGCTATGTCCGAACGAAGCAAGAGTAATTTCGGTTCGGTTACTACTCGATATTGAAGTAAACCAATATTACATTTTGAATTTAATAATGACATGATTCTGGATTTCTCGCACGGCTAGACAGAATACCTGACATAAAATTAGATTAATGAGAAAACGTACAGGGTGTTGTTTGAAGTTGGTGACATTGTTGATATCAAAAATTCCTGATAGAGTTTGTGTTGGATGAAATTTCCGCTATATCGATTGAAACTTGTTATGATTGTCACATCTGAAATATTGATTCATGAAGTCATCAATAACTGACTGAATATCAAGAAAAATATACAAGATGTGATTTGAGATACAAAATTTGGTATTACTTTCAGCCAAACCAGAAAAAAACATTATTCGATTACCATCAATATGGCAATAATGCCAGTATACATATAACTACATCAGTATCTCAGAATTTTATATCTTGCAATACTCACCGTACAAGCATCAACATTGAGTTCACCTCCAGCACAAATTTCACCTGGAAAATCCAAGTACCTGTTGACATCAATTGACAAACCCTGGAATGATCGAATGCACATATCATTAGTCACAATAGGAACCTTGATTTGTTTCAACGAATGAGGAGCGAATGAGGAAAACTCTATTTGGCCGAATCCAGCCACCCAACAATTACCGACATTGCTGCAAAAAGAACATATCGTTACTTATATGTCTCAAGATTAATCCCTCAAGGTAATGATGCAAAAACAATTATTACGGTTATGATGAAACCCAACCAATGAAGTGACTGTTTCAGTATTAAGGTTTCTCAGCCAATGAATAAAGGAGGTAATCACGTGGAAAGTATGGTTTACAGGCTCGAGGAAGTTCTGGAAAGGTCGAGGAAGTTCGATGAAGTTTAATGTAGTTTGAGAAAGTTTGAGGGACTTTGAGGAAGTCCGAGGAAGTACAGTAAGGTTCAAGAAATTTTGAGGAAGATTGAACTGCTCGAAGTTCAAGGAAGTTTGGGAAGTTCTAAGAAGTTTGAATAAGTTCAGGGAAGTTACTTTTTTCTTTGAAACAGGAGCAAGATAAGCACATTATCGATTACCTTCCTACTGAAATCAGATCAAAATATTCAAAGAGTAATGCCTTGCTATGATTTTCAATGACCAAATCAACTGAGTCATCATAGACATACAATGATTGGAAATAAGGTGACTGTTTCAGTATTAATAAGGTTTCTTGCCAATAAATCGGGAAGGTAATCACGTGGGAAATATGGTGTACAGGCTTGAGACAATTCTGGAGAGTTGAAGAAAGTTGAAGAAACTTCGAGGAAGTTTACGGTAGTTTGAGAGAGTTTAAGGAAGTTGAAGGTAGTTAGAGGAAGATTAGACAGTTGGAAGATAGAGGAAGTTCTGAAAGTTTGAGAGAGTTTGGGAAGTTCGAGGAAGTTTTGGAAGTTCAAGAAAGTTTGGGAAGTTCAAGAAAGTTTGGGAAGTTAGAAGGAGTTTGAGTAAGTTCGGGGAAGTTCAAGGACGTAAGAGAGTTCGAGGAAGTTTGGAGAGATTAAAGAGGTTCGAGAAAGTTTGAGGAAGTTCTATGAAGCCCAGGAATCTTCGAGGGAGTTATTTGTAAATGATCATAATTATCATGAGAAGAATCCCAGGAAGTTTTCTGAAATTTTCACAAATAAGTCGATTTGTTCACGAATACGCGAGAAACCATATTAATTATTGTGATCACATTATTTCTCACAAGACGCCATTTTTCAGTGTTCAAATAAAAATGGAAAATAAGTGAGTTGGCTTGTTATTGATTCCATAGATGATTTTCAACCATTCGAAGAAAAAGTACCCAAATGAGATGTTTACCTTGTTCCCTGATAATTTCTTCCTGCGGTAGGCAAACACATTACATTCGCGTTATTGTCCAAATTGATGGGTTGTTGCAACTGAAGAATTGCAATATCATTCTTCAGTGTATCTCTGTTATATCCACTATGGTAATGAATAGACGATACAACTCGTGTTTGTACATTCTGCTCGTCATCTATGTTGTATAAACCCATTCGCACATTGATGGCTCTACGAGTTCTGAAAATCCATTATCTATCAATCACTACAATTCATGATGAAGCAATTCTCAAACAATGCGATTTTCACAGATACCTTTCAGTTTTCAAGGAGAATAATTCAGCTTGACTATATAAAATTTGTAGATTCCAGGTCCAAGGGAAAACAACTTGAAATGTTGTACAAAGAGTGATGATCTATAGCAAATCAAAAAAAGCAAAATAATCTACAGTTTCAGTGTTGATTTGGTCCAGAAAAGTTCTCTTGGAGAGATGGTGCAATAGAAGCTTATCTTCCTCTTAATAGGTGGTGGTGTGATGGAACTGGGATAATCTGTCACAAGAGTTGCAACATGAAATAAAACTTTAGCCGCCTTATAAAGAAAAAAAATATATCGTTCCATCTTCCATCTACGGTTAATTATTGAGTGAGAGATTGCTGGTGCACGAGAAGTTTCGTACAGCTTCGTTGATCCAACTTATGATAATGTATCTCCGGATGTAATATAATATCGTGTATAATGTCCAGATGATTTCTAGTAGTTATTATATATATTATATATCATATATTATATATCATATATTATATATAATTATTATTATATTTAGGACGGCTCGGTGGTCGAGAGCGTGAATGCGCTGAGTTCGTATGGGGACTCCCACCGAGACATAGGTTCGAATCCTAGTTAGGCCATGGATGTTTGTGTTTGTATGCTTACCTAACCCCGCACAAGTTTCGACTTATGGGGCGTTTGGTCCCAGTGCTGGGACCAACGAGGTAATGCAATTCAAATAAAAATAAAATATATACCAAGAAACAGGGGACATTTTTCTGAGCCCAACTGTATTAGTTCCCGAAATATTTCAGCAACAAAGAATTGTCTCCTATACCGTGGTTCTTGTATACACGTGATAGAAATTTGTGTCCTGATATTCCATTGGCTGAGATTTATGCCCCCTCGAATATACCCCTTTGGGAGAGAGGTTGATTCAGATTCAGACTCTTTATTTCCTTTACATAATGTCCATATTGATAGATAAAAACTATATCAAATGTTACTGGATTATCTAGATAGGCAAAGATATGCCCCTCCAGGAACGACCAAATTTATAAAAATCGCAGATGTATATAAGTTACAATATTATTATTGCATCTGTCCCACAGACCACGATGAGATGTGGAGATATAACAGACTTTTCAAACAATGAGATTTATTACTGGTTGATTTTGACGATGGATTGCTCGTTTAATACTACACAGAGAGAAAATATTCACTGAATCAAAATTTTTTTCGAGATTTTTTCCTATATCTACGACATTATTTCTTGATATTTCTAGAAACTTTTGACAAAACAAATGTGGAATGGAATCTGTGGAGGTATTTCAAGTAGCAGCAAATCCACTTTCTTTACACACAAGAGGTCAAAAAGAATCTGATAACCCAAAGTAACTCCATAAAAGCGATTTCAATGATACAACTTATAATTATTTCCTTCAGACTACCTTCAAATATTTCACTACTTATGGTGAATATCCATTGGCGAAATTAATAATGAACTTGCAAAGGTTCGAGTTCCAAGTTGTCTTTGAAATACAGTAACAATAACATAAATTTGCAACAGTGGACAACTTCGGAAATGAAGAAATTTAAAAAAAAATCCATCGCATGATAAGTGCAAAATAACCGTGGTAATTTTTTGTGAATACCTCTTAGGGCACCCTGTATAACAATGCTTGATCATGGGCATTCATTCTTCAGGGAGGTGTGGTTAATATGAAGATCAAGGTTCGATACTCACAGGTTACTAATTTTATGAGCGGCTGTCACCACATATCTGGGAGATATCAATACTCCACCACCAGCATATCCTCGGCCCGGTCTTTCCGAGGCTCGGGTACCGTCCTGGATGAATACGTGCCAAGGGAAGGCTAGTCTCTTAGCATCACCATTCTGGTCGGATGCTTGGACCGGATTCGAGCTCACTCCGCATCTGATATTTCTACATAGGATGTAACCGGAGGGACAAGTTGTAGGCTGTTGAACAAAATAGATATTTGACAAGAACGAGTTTCTTTTTGTACTGGTATGTCCTTCGAGAAAAAAATCACATCCTCATCCCATGTTATTCCTTGCTATATTTTGAGAGGAAAGTTCTCAAATACATGTGGGTCCAAAAACGCTCACATTCTCAGCTACCCGAACACATTTCAAACCAACCAATCAATTAAAAATCTCTGATCTCAACGATGTAGAAGGCCTTCCTTATTTTTCTTCCTCTCATCAAGTTTAAGGTCTGATTATTCTGATGTCAAACCCATCAACTCACGCATCTTGTAAATTAGAAGCAGCTTTCAGTGACAATGAGTCATTAGTGGTTATAATATCAATATTTATGCACAACAGGGACTAAAGACGCACTATACAGCCCTGTTTTGCGGACGTTAAGTGGCACTTTACCGCCCGCGATCTGAATCAGATGAAGTATTACACTTTTTTGGTTAATACATATCATCAGTATAACCTATATGTAAAATGACTTTGGGTTTCAAATTGATTTAAACAGATGTCCTGCAATTTATAAGTGTATGTGATCAACTGAAGATTAATGAATCTTATAAATATACAGTATGATGCAAATGTATGGAATAAATTCATTTCAAAACAAGACGACTTCCGAAAAAAATCCAAAAAGTAGAGTTCAGAACTTTTTTATCGATGTATTTTTTCAACAAGACGACCCTTCGATGTTCAATTCTCAGTAGAAGATCTCTGCAAGATTCAGTTAACCAAATGATAATCCATTTTAATTTCAATCTTCTTTTGCAAATTTTTGACTATTGGATAGACGATCAGTAGACCTTTCAAACGAGGTGTCACATGACCCCTGTTTGTATTTGAAAAAACCGTCCATTACGTCATTACTCCAACACCGGTGACGTAACATCTCTCATATGAATGTCATGAGATGAGGTTTCAAAAATTAAAACTCACGTGTTTTTGGAATTTCTTCAAATGTCGCCCATTTCTGAAATAATGAATTTATTCCATACATTTGCATCATACTGTATATTATAATATAGATATAATTAATTATAATAATAAATAGGTGTCAAATTACTTTTCAGTAGATTATGAAATGTTGCAGTAGATCAATAGTTTGCGGACGAAAAGTATTTGACGTCGGAAATAGTCGGTTTTCCGTTAGTTAATTAGAACATAAAACGTGATTTTTTTGTATGGGTCGAAAAAAAATTAAGTTATTTGTGATGACACTAATTGATAGCGAATAAAATAGTCTACTCCTATTTCGAAAAATTTGGTGAGTTACCATGGTGACGTCGATTCATTCAATGATATTCCTCCGTATCCCTCACTGCAGCAAGAGGTATTCACCTCGAAAAATCAAATATACCAGTCGTGCATGAAATGTTGTATGTATATCGGACGTAACTTGCACTATCGCTCGGGCTCTTACTTACACGGTGCGGTTCAAATTTTTAACAAACGTCATATTCAAGGCCGAGTAAAGGGTGTTTCAATAAACCGGCCACCCTGAAATATTTGATAAAGTTTACCTAAAACTTTTTTCTATTATTGTTGAGGAATTGAATTTGTTTGTGGTATTGCTTGTTTTCTCGTTGTTTTCCTCATCCAATTTGTGCACCCTGTATCATCAACAAGTTGTTCTTCATCTTTATTTTGTGAATAAGGGCTAACATTTGACGTCAGTGTCAAAGTCAAAAATCCCAAAATTATAATATTTGAACACATAAAAAACCTCAGTTTATCGGAAAACTTGAGCCGACTAACGTTTTTTTCCTCTCAATGTGGAACTTTTCAACCAATTCTTATATTGACGGAGAAGAAGATATCGTAGGAAAATGCCAAATGACACAAATATGAGAAGTATATTCATCTGTTCTATCAACCCTTACCTCACGTTTCAGTCGCGCGTTTGAGTGGACCACAATAGTACATTATACATCAAGGAACAGAAATGCAAGATTTTTTCCAAGGTGCGATTTGTAGCTCGAGGGCGAAGCCCGAGAGATACAAAGCACCGAGGGAAAAATAGCATTCTGTCCTGAGGTGTACATACTATTTTTTACGCTGGCAAAAACACAAAAATTGAGGAAGAATAAAAATTTGGTCAAAGCGTTTTGTCATAATTAGTAGTAGTATAGTTCGTGGAATTCGTATCTTGACAACATGCATCTTGTTGACAACCCATGGTGACAGCAAATATCAAACTGAAATTTATGGGAACAGCTTTGGAAATGGTTAACGGTTATGGAATAAGAAATCGAGAGAAAAACCCCAAGAAACTATTGATACTGCTTCTGCAGTGATTCTTAACTTGCTACCAGCGAGAACTAAAAATCTGTATGATGCAGCTTATAGTCGTTTCAGAGAAAGGTGTTCCGAAAAGAAAGCGCAGAGCTATGAGAAAAATGTAAAGTTGGTATAAACTCCCTAGGGAGAAAATATGTCACATTATCTCCCTAGGGAATAATACGAGACTTCTGCCCCTTTTTTGTTACCAGAGAAACCAACTTCTATTCCCACCGGCGTAAAAGTAATGTTAGCCCTCATTCACATGGAATTTAGAATTATTATACTCATGTGTTACGGACCTTTGTCACTAGAAATAATTATTCACTCGGCCTGACGGACTCTTTTCGCATGAATTCCATGTACCATAATACATTATTATCAATACCATAAATGATTATTTCTTCCAAATGTCAGGAATTGTTGACATCCCTTGATCGTACAGGATTATTCTAGTTTGAGAATTTAGGGGTAATACCATTTTGTAAAAACTTCCCAACAATACAATGCAGAAATCAGAAGACGAGTTGCTGAAATTGTTAACTTATGAAAAGAATCAGCTGTTGAATAAATCCATGGATAAACGATCGAATATTGAGAACCATTTCATTACGCACTGTTTTGAACCAGAGCCATTTTGTTACGCATTATTTTGTATACGCACTATTTTCATACGCGACATTTCATAACGCGTTATTGCGTTGCAGTCATTTCAGAAACAAACGCGTTATGAAAACGGATCCAGAATTGCGTTGGATGATTATAAAAATAGAAATCATGAATATCACAATTTGTTTTAATGATACAGGGTTATCTCGTATAAACCAGCAGCTTCTGATGGATTCATCATTGAAGATGAAAATGAACTACAAATACAAAATTGCAGAGTTTCCTTTGAACGACAAGGAATGAGGGCTAACATATGTAATTGTCCTCCAGATCGTGATACAGAGACGTGAGATCAGGTTTGATAGAACTGAAAGAAATTGATCTTTTTATTTCATTTGCCTTCTTCCAACGATATCTTCTTCATTGTTAATGTGAAAATTGCGTGTGAAAGTCCACATTTAGAGTTAAAAACGCAAGACTGATCAAGTCCAACCATAACTTAAGCCCTTCTATTTGTTTACATAGGCCACATAATTTTTTTCAGTATATTTTTGAAAAAGAACAGGACTTAGCCTACAGGGCTACCCGGCAAAATTTTGGGACCTCTGACTTTGACAACGGCCCCACGCTCTAGTAACGCCAACTGGTGGGCTGAAAATGTTTCGAAACAATTGCTGAAAATCGCGGAAAGCAAATTTCCAATGAAACAATCTATATTTTCTCGCGTACTTGGAAGATATTTCGAATAATTCCCGCTATAAAGTTCGTAACATATCAGAAAATAGTTTATCGTCTATGACAGATGCCACGCGATTACTGGTATATAACGATAATTGAATATACGAAAAATTACTATCAACAGGCGGAACGTGGAGTTAGATGGTGAGACATCGTGAAACAATACCGGGTGACACCGGGTATCGGGCCACCCCCGTAACTTCTGCTTTCGTCATCGGATTTTTCTGAAATTCGGTACAGTTATATAAGCAATTATTTCGGATTTGATCACATAACAATGCAATATGGCAGACTTCCGGTTTTTCTGGAAATGCCAGCAACTTTGTTTTTTCAAATAAAGCACCCTGTATATTCTTACATATTCAAGTTCAACAGGTCGAAACAAGTGCAATCTTTATTTCAAATGTCATTTTTTCGAAAAAAATTAAATTAAAATTGTTTTTTCATTTTACCTCGTGGATAAATGAGATGTGGTCAAGACTATTCACAATGAGTCACACATAACAGAAGAACATAATTTTTTCTGAAAAATTATTTTTTGTGTCACTTATCCAGGAATCAATTCAGCCACATCACTTTTTGATCAAAAATTATTTTTTTTCAAATGGAACCCCTATGGGCCACCTACCCGTTTCTCTAGAACATACATTGAGGAACAAAATGAAATATCATTTTTGGTTTTCGGTGCAGTAACAAATTGTATACATTCAAAAATCAACAACTAGTTTTCGAATTTCCTTGCAGTTGGAATAATTTTTCAACTAGGTAGGCTGTGGAATAAATGACATTTGACATCAAGATTGCACTTGTTTTGACCTGTTGAACTTGAATATGTAAAAATATACAGGGTGTTCCATTTGAAAAAACAAAATTGCTGGCATTTCCAGAAAAACCGGAAGTCCACCATATTGGATTGTAATGTGATCAAATCCGAAATAGTTGCTTATATAACTGTACCGAATTTCAGAAAAATCCGTTGACGAATGCAGAAGTTACAGGGGGAGCCCGATAGCCTGTGTCACCCGGTATTTGAGAAATGTTGCTCAGGAAGCCATCTCTTTATAGACAACTATTATAGTTTTCCTTCGTATCGCTTGACTGTAGTTGAAGAATCAATTTATTTTTATGATTATATGAACGCTGATCCACACCAGATAGCATAAATTGACAATAATGTGTTTCGCGTCAGCCGAGGGCCATTACACGCCGAAGGCTATAAACGCATTTTACGCAAATGATACATACAAAGTTTAATGCACTAGTATGGTTTCTATAAACTACATCTATATGTTACGAATAAATTCAGTATACAAGAGGAGCGTGATGTTTATGGATAATTTACATATGTATTTTTATCATAAAAGTAGAACTCTTCATCCACTGAAGAGATTCATTCCTTGAAATGTTACATAGGCATGCATAGGTACCCAGTAAATCTATTAATCCTTCATCATCAGCAAATTTATAAAAAGAAAATCTGTAAGAAGAAACAACGTTTATGTTAGTTTTCCACCAATAATGGTAGGTACATTTAGATTTTCAATCAATACTTAAAAACTAACATAAGCGTTGTTTCTTCTGCCAGATTTTCTTTTTATTAATTTGCTGATGATAAGGGATTAATCCTTCGAAACATGTCCATGTATATTTATATGGATAGGATGTTGGTATTCGGATAAAGTGTTCCCGAATTAATAGATTGTTCATCTGATTACAATGTCTACCGATTCTGAACAAATACTGCAATATTATTATTCGAGACACTGTTATACGAGCATTTATAGTTTCTTTTATGCATCTTATATATATGAAGATTATGTGTATACGAAATTATTCTGTACATTTACCTTCGTAAAACAATTCCGACGATAGTGGAATAGAAAGAAATCATTTTTCAAAAACACGTGCCGGAGGAAAACAAATCTCCTGGATTTCCAACTCGTCCGGTCTGGTATATGGACGTTACCGAAGAGACAATTTACTGGAGGCTGAAGTACAAGAGCACACTTTGGACACTCGTTTGTAATAATTATCTTCAAGCATGTTTGTAACTTTGTAGCGAAGTTTCAAAATCGGGTAACAAAATTAAAAATACGTACGATGAAAAAATAATGTTTGCATTTTTGTCTATGAATAATTGTGAAATAATTCCAAGGGTTATGAATCGGGAGATGGGGATGGATTGCACCGTAGAACTCACGCTCAAATCTCCTTAAAATGAAGTGCTACATTTATTCTAAAGGTGATAGTGTCAAGCTGCTTGTTTTGGTCATCGATGATAAACTAAATTGGTCTTGTCATGTTCAAGAATTATCCCGAAAACTCTCAAGCACAATATTCGTGCTACGCAATTTGAGTAAACAGATATCCAGAGAAACTATGAGATCATGTTACTTCGCTTTATTTCATTCTCATCTCAGTTACGGCACGATGTTGAGGGGTAACTCTTGTCATGCTGAAAAAATTTTTCGTTTGCAGAAACGTGCTGTCAGGATCGTAGCCGGTGCTGGTTTCACAGACCACTGTAAACCAATTTTCAAAAGTTTGAATATAATGCCTCTTCCATCATTATATATTTTTGTTTCACTGTTGGAAATTAATAGGAATAAAACGAACCTCGTGACAAATTCAGATGTCCATAATTATATGACAAGGAATGCCAATCATCTAAGAGAACCAAATCACAGGCTGGCAAAGTCAACGAAAAACTCACTAGATCTCAACTTAATCAATCGTCGCCCTAGTGGTATAGGGTTATTGGGTGAAAATGCAAAATCAGTCAAGTTCGCAATTAAGAAACATATTTCAACTTATTGTTTTTATACAGTCGAAGAATATTTCCACACGCCATTTGTTGAATCTGATAACCACAGTTAGCAAGGAAACCGCTGTACCAAATTCTTGAATTTCAAACATGGTTTATATTGTTTTGGCTTTGAAAAATATTAATTTATAATTTTATTGAATTTACTGTAATGTGTATGTATTTCATTATTCTATGCTTCCACAATTGACTAGCCGAAAACAAATGTATTTTGTAACTTGGTCAAATAAACATTTATCTAAGCAGCTCGCGGCGTTAGGAAGGAAAGATCCTATTATTATAGAATATGTTGGAATATTCGAATGACGTATTCCTGAGACAATATCAAGAAGAAAGGCTATATATTTTCATTTATTAGGTACTTCTGAAAATAATACGTTCCTGATAACCAATTTCATTTTTCGATGTGATAAATAAATAATTTCCTATTAATTTTTATGTGGCGCCTTAAGAGAGGGGGGGGGGGTAAAATTCTGTTTGCTCCCAAGGGAGTATATTGATAGGTTTGTGTCTTAAATGCGGGACAAAAAAGCTTACTTTCGATACAGTGTGTAGATGAAAAATATTATTACCACGGGACCTTATACCCCTCGGCTAAAGCCTCGAAATATAATCTTGGTCCCTGGGTAATAATGATATTATTAACTACCTTGGTGTATGATTAACTATTATTTGTGCCAGTTTCGAGTTTCCTGAAATGATATCTCTTGCTTGTGATTTTTACTTCTATTTATTTCACCAGGTGATTTACCTCAAAATGTCACTGCGTTCAAACATATCTGTAATAGAGCACCCCTAAAAAAACTCAATCGATTGTCGGTGACAACTTGTTCCAAAAATGTTCGAAGAACAAGACTGTGGATGAGTATATAAGAAAAATGGAAAGTGTTCTCGAATTTGATGAGAATTGAGAATTCAAGATAAATTAATTCAATTAATTTGTTTACATCAACATCTATCACTGAGAAGAGTCCATACTGGTATGAGGAGTCAATTCGAGGAGAAAAGTATTTTTCGTTTTATCATTTTTGTAATCTGTCGGGGGCGGAAAAATTGATTGTGCCCTGGGCGTAAAGTAATCTCAATCCGGCCCTGGCCAAATAGGAAATTATAATGTAACAGTGAATAGTAGCAGACTATCGAAAAAATCTTTGCCCTAGTTGGGATTCGATCTCACGACCTCGCGGTCTTGAGTCGGGCGTTTTTCCACTGCGCTCATCATTTTCATGAGAAAAATGTAGAGTTCTATCTTTGTCTACAACATATGAGTATTTCAATCTAGGAAACGTTGGACAACAATAATTATTACATAGCAAGATGACTTGAGGCGTTTTCGGAAACTTACTCTGGGTTGATAACTCGATCCAGATAGGTCACGTGACAAAAAACTCGGATCATATACTCGTGTTCAACGTTTACGAACGTGTCAGGTTAGGAACACTGATACACTGAATATTATATTTTTCCTGTGGTTTTATGAATTTGACAGACGAAAATGGTCACATTATTTTCAAGTAATTATTTGATCTGATTACAAATATTTATATTCACCTGTGGATTGGTGTACTTGTCTCATATGTGTTGTTGCACATAACCACAAACTTCACCCCTACCCAAATTCTACCCAAATGAATTACATTAATCAAATTGTGAAGATTGAAAAGAACATGTATATCACCGGTCGTGATTTTTCCCAACATGCAAATTATTTTATTATTATTGTTATCGTCGAATGTAGACTCCCGCGTTTTTTGATTGACTTAAATTCCGTAATGCGCATGCGGTGTCCTTCGCAACTCTGGCGACCCTGCTTTTGAGTTGGGTCACGAAAAATCAACCCGAGTCAGTGATCGAGTCAGCATCATTCAAGTTTCCGAACAGAGGTAGGTAACTCGGTTTGGGTAACCGAACGTTCAGGTTAGGGATCCGAACAACCCGAGTAAGTTTCCGAAAACGCCTTTGGTGTCTATCACAATATACACAGGCGAAATGGAATACGTCTCGATGACACAAAAACCTCACATATCTTGAACTGATTATTCTCACCGTCACTATGTTGGTCTGTGGAGGTTGTGAGATTTGTGGCAATTGTGAAGTTTGAGGGGGTTGTGATGTTTGGGTAGGTATTCCCTGTGTCGGTGTCTGAATTCTGGGATCGATCGTTAAATCGTTGCATAAACTCGGTATTGCACAAGCCTGTTGGTTCTGAGCATTAATCGAATCTGTAAATCAAAATCATGCATCTAAACTTTTAAATAAAGAGTTAAAAAGCAAATTTCAATGCGGGATCCAACATTAAGTCAATGATCACATTAAGAACATCAATAAAAAAATCAAGTTACGATTTTTGTTATGCATTACGAAGAGATCCGTTGATTTTATGGACTTTTTAGAAAATGCAAAAGTCTTTGGTAATTATTCAGTTTGGCCACTATTTCTATAGCGATTTGTGTTTTTTAAACGAACCATATATTTTTTGAGGCGCTGGATGCGGATCTGGAGTTATCCAACGAAATTTCCTGGTGAGTTTAGAGATATTCGTAAAAACAGCGAAATTTTCGCAGTTTCTTTAGGTTTTCGCTGAGAATTTCAGAAAGTATATGTGGCAGAAAAAAAAACAAAGTTCACTTTCTTCAAAGAATTCTACTGAGTGAAGCTTTTCGTCGAAATAGAAATGCACAATTAGTTTCATCAAGAACTCAAATTTCGTTGAATTTCAGTCAAAATTGGGCAAATCATTTCTCGAGAATTTTTCATACTTTGAGATATTTGGTGTCAGTATAATGCAAAGGGTAGCTATAAAATGGCTATACACAATCCGGTGTGGACCTAAATCGACACAAAGTTGTGTGGACCTGGAGTTGAAATCAACTCAAAAATGTTTACCGTGTTTGGGGTTGACAGTGGATGACATATACAGCCCTCCAAAAATGATTTTATTTTGCCAAAAATCTGATAGTGCTGCACTCAGACTCAGATTGTGGCAAATTTAGTCCTCTATAATAAAAGGTTGAGATCTATTTTTCTCTTACCACACATACCGTCAAACAGGGTTAGGTGCACCATAGTGGGTAAAATGAATCAGTCGGGTGTTTCTGTACACGAGAAGGGGCTGTTGAACAGTCTTTCGCCGCGCTTAGTAACACGAGGGTATCACGAACAAACTTTATATAGGCTCTAACCGAGGGTATAACAGATTTTTTGCTATTTTTACGAAACTATTTGAACGATTGATTGTGGATGCACTTACTTTATAATTTTATTTACTTACATGCTCTGAATGTCTTAAATAGTTTTTACTGAACATACATTTGATACAATTCTTGTATGAATGTTTTTAGTTGAATTTCAGCATTTTTTTCACTGAATTCTATGAAAATGGGGTTGAAATTTTGTGATTGGATATTTTTCATGATATAACTTGCTACAGTATGAATGGATCATCAATTTCTAGTAATTCAATTTATTCTTAGCATGCCAAGAATATATACAAAAAATTTAGGCCACAAGGAAAATGTAATTACAAAAAAAATCAAAATTATTTTTCTTTTATTCATTTCACCTCCTAGTATCCCAGACAGCACCAGATATTCCATGAATCTCCCTATCATATTCCTTTTGTAATATTGGAATATTGGAATATTCTAGAAATAATCTGGAATATTCCGGAATATCTGTGGAATATTCTCTAAATATGCGTATGGGAATTCCTCAGATATTCATAGAATATACCCAAAAAAATATTCTATGTTGAATGTTCCTGGAATATTCCAATAAACATATTCTAAAATAAAAAAAGTGACCCAAGTAGGGATCGAACTCGTGACCTCAAGACTATCAGAGCAACGCCTTGACCACTAGACCAGTAATCGAATTGAATAATGTTGTACATATCAATTTCTTGTGAGAGCGTTGTTCGAAATCGGATCATAAACACTTTTTGTTTCAAAATCCCCTCACATCTAATTGATGTTCGATACTCACATCTCTGAAATGATGATTGGTATTTATGTGTTGAGAAACATAGGAATATTCATGGAATATTTCATTAATATACACCACAGATTTTTCAGTCGAGAATATTTCATGAATATACCGCACAGAATATTCAGTTGAGAATATTTCATGAATATACCCCACAGAACATTCAGTTGGGAATATTTCATAAATATACAACAGAGAATATTCAGTTGAGAATATTCCTGGAAAATTCATACCTGAATATTCCCTGAACATATCCGACTATTCACTTTGGAATATTCCTTTCAGATATTCCAGAGGCATGTATATATTCTAGTAATAATCGATGGATATTCGGAATATACTCCTCCTTTTTAGCATATTCAGAGAATATTCTAGGAATATCCAGTGCTGTCTGGGATTTTGGAATCGGTTTTCACGCCTTTTTAATGCCTGATTCATTTCAGCCCAAAGTAGAGGATAAAGGCCTTTACTAAATGTTTAAAAATTATTTTCGACTTGAGCCATTCGAAAAAGGTGCCAGAGGACCTACATGGTTTTTTATATATTTTTTGTCCCAATACTTTTAGAAAAAAGGATGAATAACATATTTTTTATTTATTTCACCCCGTTCGACGGTACTTTTTGAAATCAAATGCGAGAAAAAAAGTGCAAAAATTCCGGTGTTTTTTGCGAATATCTCAAAACGCACTAGAAATTTTTGTTGGATAATTCCATATTCGGATTCAGCATCCCTAAAAAAAACATAGGGTACGATAATAAAACCGACTACTAGATTGTTTGCATATTAAAACGGTAATACTAGTGATACTAGTGTTGATAATTAGTTTCTTTATGCCCACTTTCGTAATTGCGAAAGAGATGAGCAATGTAAAATAGATGCATACTAAAAGAAGTATACAGGGTGATTCGAATTTCGATCTAGATATTTTGAGGACCTATCGATGCGATCAAAATGAGACCTTTCCAAATAAACATGTGCCCCCCCTTCAACTCCTCAAGAACTGGTTTTACAAGATTTTTCGAAACAAAAAATAGAGTGCCAAAATAAACAGAAAAAGTTTAATTCTCAGAAGATTTGGTCTAATATTATGGTCACAATTTAAAATATTCCTTTTTTTAAGTAACTAGATTAGCTGTAGCTCAAAAGGCGTGCAATTCAGGACACATGTTGATTTTGAGGAAAAGAGTCTTATTTTGAGTTTTGAGTTTTATTTAAACTGAGTGAGTGAGTATGAATGGGTCCCGAAGAATTCCCCAATTGCTATTGATAAAAATATTTATTTAGAAAAAATAACAGTATTTCTGTGGGATTTAATTTGATGAAATATACTAGGTGTTCCAATGCAAATAACGAGATAGGTAGTGCTTCAGATTGAACCGGAAGTGACAATGAGCAATCTGGGTAGATGAGAAAAGAAATCGAGAAGCTTACTGTTACCAAGCAGAAAGTGAATGAAATGGAGATGGTATTCTCAGGACCACCTTTGTGATCTATATCAGATGATGAATAAGCATCACTTTCGTAACATGATCATAATTTGATAGCTAAAATTATAAAGTTAAAAATATTACTTCCTAATTCTACCTGAATAATTAGTTTGATCCCCGAAATACTCGTTTAAAAGAAATTATGTAAGTACCTACTCACAATATTTCATCACCATCATGAGCAGACACATAACACCAGATTGCCACATATTTGCAGTAGATGAAGTGCGATTACTAAAATAATCATAATTTCATCTGTTATTTCCGTTTTATACTCATCTACCAATAAAGTCCTCAAGGATTTTCCAACATATGAAAATACTGACCGATTCCGGAATGATTCCTTCATTGTAATGAAAATATATATACAGGATGGTCCAGCATCATTGCACCAATGGGTGAATATTGAAAATGAGAATACACGAATTGAGAACACATTTTACCTACCTAGCGATGCTCCAGTCAACCCGTAAGGACGGCCTTTCCAAATCTGTCATGACAATTTGACGTTATTTTCGTAATTATGTGGTTCAATGTTAACAAAACGTGACAATTCTTGGTTTACCTACAGCTGGCAAGTATTGTTCTTAGGATACTTCAAAATTTGCCACTATAGAGGAACAAGTAGAAATGTTTGCGTCACAAATTATTTGAATCATCTCGGAAGTTCATTGATGTGAATCTTGAGTGAGACATTGGAAAAACTTCACAAAAGGTTAATAACAATTACGAGTTTTTATGAGAATTTCACGGAAATGCATTTAGAATGTGAAGCTTGAAGTAATTACGACATCAAATAACAAACGAAAACTAATTACTAGCTGAATTCTCTGACGTTTCCGGTTTCGAGTCACTATCTGAAGTAATTCATAGTCCTAGAACTTAGTAGGTCATGATAATTTCTTACAAGTCGTATAGGGTTGGCTACTGAAGACTCCAACCATTTTATTCACGTTTTATTTCAACGAGCAAAACAAAATGTGCGAAAGATGAACGCCGCAATAGGACCTTTCCACAGCCCCTATCAGTAGTTTTACAGGGTCATCCCTAAAAGCGTGACAAAACACAAATTATTTTTTTTTTAAAGAAACCCCACACCGCATTTTGTTATATTCATTTCGAAATCTATGATTTGTCGTGATCACAAAAGTGTATGTATACAGTGTGTTATCTTCTACTTCTTTTTTAAAAATAGTGATCAATAACTCACCACAAGAGAACGTTTTTCTGGAGTCAGAAATATATTATGAAAAAGAAGAACTTGAAGAAATCATACTGTATACGGGTGTCAACAAATCTATTAGACAAGTGATAACTTCAGGATGAGGTTTTGTATAGATGAATTTTATACAAAGTGAAAACTGTGCAGAAGTTAAATGCCGCAATAGGACCTTTTCACAGCCCTTATCAGTAGTTTTACCGGGTCATCCCTAAAAGCGTGACAAAACACAAATTATTTTTTTCAAAGATACCCCATGTTGTTATATTCATTTCGAAATCTATGATTTGTCGTGATCACAAAAATGTATATATACAGTATGTTATCTTCTACTTCTTTTTCAAAAACTTGAGTGACACCAAAAAACTTTTTTTTTTGTTGGCATCTACAATTATCTCATAAGCCATGAATATCACATATAAATCCCCAAAATGATTTAGTGATCAACAACTCATCACAAGGAAACGTTTTTCTGGAGTCAGAAATATATTATGATGAATAAAAACTAGAAAGAAACGAACTGTATACGGCTGTCAACGAATCTATCAAACAAGTCATAACTTCAAAATTTGGTATAGATGAATGGTATACAAGGTGTTTCACGATGGATGGAACATTAGAAGTATCTGGAGAACCGAACAGCAGATCATGTCGAAAATTTGTATTCCGTGAATATTCAAGCATTCTCTATCTGTCTTGAATATTTTCATCAATACATTGTTGCCGCTTATATCAGAAAGAAGTAGCTACTTTGTTATGTCCAATGGAACACCACATATACATATATTATGATTGCCATTTTTGGAATTCTCATGAGATGCCTCATAACTTCTCCTGATAATTTCCTATACCTATCTGAAACAGTTTTCGCCGAGGTTTTCGCGATAAAAGATATTTATTCAAATAATTTTGCAAAAACTAACCCATGAAAAATAGCGATTTCATCACAATGTAAATTCACAAAAATTGAAATTCAGGTCATAGCTGCATAAGACCATTGCATATATTTCCTAAGAACCGGATCTCATTTTCAGCATACAGGGAGGTTCAGAAGTAACCTACTTTCGGGGACTCAGTTTTTTTTAAATGGACCTGCCTGTATATCATTACTCACTTTGGAAGTTAAGACATTTTACCAATCAACTGTGCATAAGTTCCCTATACATATCTCGTACAGTTTGATGGTTGTGATCATTTATGTTATGAATTATGAAACACACATGGGACGATATGAACCTTTGCTCCCATGAAATGAGTACATATGATTTTATCCACAAACGAATATATTTGAGAGCGTTATTATCGAAATAGTGTTCTCTCGATCCAAATCGATATGCGTTACAATATAGGTTTTTCGTTATCCCATACTATTATTTTGATTTAACGGTATTCACATCATAATTGAAGAGTTAATATTAACAGCCTCCGTCCGTTAAGATTGTTAACGGCCGGCGGTCGTTATAATATTATTGTCATATTGTTAAGCTGCGCCTCGGATTACATATATTCGCAATATTCAACCTCATCCGTTATTTGCTACATATCGGCCTCGCAACGTTAATAACTATAGTATGCCATGGATATTTAGTGAATAGGTTTATATATCAATTCAATATGCAGACTAATGATATTCCTTACCTCGATTTCAGAAGTTTTTATAACATTCAGTATGTTGAAATATTGTGACGGGCAGTTAGATTTTTTGAAGTTGTCAGAATATAATTTTACGAACCTGTCTTGTTACTTTCATTAATTTTCGAAGTAGCTACACAACATTAGATATTCTCTCAACCTGCGGTTGATAGAATAAACCATTTGGAGGCCCCGACGAGATAGCTGCTAACTGAAACTCAAGATGGATAACGACGACTACACTATGACTATGGAGTTGTTGAAGACCTCATTTGATATGTACTATACTGATTTGGAGCAAGCTTTAAAGCAATCGAACCCTAATGTAGCTCAAACTCAAGGTATATTCAAATTATTAGCCAGATTGAACGAAGAGATTGAAGAAGAGTCCAACAAACTAATTCATTCGATGCTTAGCGCAAACAAATCTAAAGATGCTATAGCAAAAGTTATGAAAGACTCTCACGAAACAATGATTAGATTTAGTTCTCTTTCCTATGAAGTTGAACAGCTTATGGTGACTAGTCTCGAAAAACCCAGTTCTGTGTCTTCAAGTAGACCCAAACTCAATCTACCTAAAATTGATTGATTGATTGAAGTTTGGTGGTGAAATAAAAGATTGGTTACAGTTCTGGAGTTTATTCAAGCGGATTCACGATGATGAAACAATGGAAAACGATGATAAATTTCAATATTTACTACAATCAACTATCCCGAACTCAAAAGCACGACAGCTAATCGAGAGTTATCCACCAACAGGTGATAACTACATCAAGGCGATAGATAGTTTGAAGTCCAGATTTGGGAGAGATGACTTGCTTATAGAGTATTATGTTAGGGAACTTTTGAAGTTGGTCTTGAATAATATCACCAACAAAACTAACAATTTGACATCTCTGTACGATAAAATGGAGTCGCAACTGAGAGCACTAGAAACACTCGGAGTTGCTACCGACAACTGTGCAGCAATGTTGTACCCATTACTCGAATCGTGCTTACCCGAAGAAATATTGAGAACATGGCAAAGAAACTCTGAGTTTTCCATAATTGATTCCTTGAAGACACGTTTGAAAAAACTTATGGAATTTTTGAAACGTGAGGTGGAAAACGAAGAAAGAATATCACTGGCAACCAATTTCGATATGAAAAACCGAAAGAAAGAAGTTGAATCGAAACCCAGTGTTCCCTCTGCGACTGGATTTTTGAATCAGAATCCCAGATGTAGTTTTTGCCGAGAACAGCATCTAAGCGATGCTTGTCAAGAAGCACTCAAGATGTCACTTGAACAAAGAAAACAGAAACTTCTTCAAAATGGATCATGTTACAGGTGTTTACGTCAAGGTTATTTGGCTCGAAGATGCATGATGTTTTCTAAGCTAAAATGTTCCAAATGCGGTGGTAAGCATGTTCCGTTGATGTGTCCGACCGAAGATATTGAAAAATCAACTCCAATCAACAATTCATCACCTAAAAATTCATCTTCAATACCCGAATCTTTGGTGAATACTCAAGTGACTACAGGAATGTCGAATCAGATGTATTTCTACAAACATTAGCAGTCAACATTGTTTGCAATGATAAAGTAAGAAGAGCAAGAGCCCTACTCGACACCGGTTCTCAGAAATCTTACATTCTAAGGAAAACAGCAGTTTACATGCAGATGCGAGTTGTAAGAACTGAAGAGATGGTGCATGCCCTTTTTGGAGGATACAATACAGAGACAGTAAACCATGATTGTTACGAAACTCAGTTGGATAGTTTAGATGGACTATACTCTTGTACATTAGAAGTTCACGACCAAGCTGTTATTTGTGGAAATATTGCTAGTATTTATAGAGGTTGTTGGTATCAGGAAATTAAGGAACTAGGGATTTCTGTATTTGACACGGAGGATGGACCAATAGAACTCTTGTTGGGAGCAGATGTAATAGGTAAACTTTACACTGGTACACGTCACGTTCTATCATGCGGTCTTGTACTAGTAGAAACGAAATTGGGGTGGACATTAATGGGTAAAGCCCCACCTGGAGCCAATATTCCAAAATCTAGCTGTATGCTTGTTACTAGTATGCTTACAAACGATAAAATGGTATCCGACCTTTGGAATCTCGAACTTCTTGGTATTAACGATCCAGTCAAAGAATTCACGAGAGTTGAATCCGAGAAGGCAGCATTGGAACATTTCAAATCGACTGTTAGACGGTATGACGATTCAAGGTATGAAGTGAGTCTCCCGTGGATAGAAAACCACCCTGCTCTACCTACGAATTTCCACGTTGCCAAGAAACGACTAGATTCGTTAAGGATAAAATTGAATAAAGATGGTTATAGGGAAGATTATGATCGAGTTCTACAGGAATGGCTAGAAGAAGGAATCATAGAAGAAGTATCGAAAGAAGACAACCAATTTCAAGGACATTACCTTCCCCATCGCCATATTGTGAAGCTCAATAGTGTTACTACAAAATTACGACCTGTGTTTGATGCTTCAGCACAAGAGAATTCCCACAGTCCATCGTTGAATCAGTGCCTGGAAAAGGGAATGAATTTTATTGAACTGATTCCATCAATGTTAATCCGATTCAGACAATTCAGATATGGAGTAATATCAGACATCCGCAAAGCCTTTCTTCAAATTAGTGTGAACCAACACGACAGAAACTTTTTAAAATTTTTATGGTACACTCCTGAAAATGAGTTGAAGATTTTCAGACACACTCGAGTAGTTTTTGGTCTGACTTGCAGTCCGTTTCTACTTGGAGCAGTCATTAAACATCATCTCAAAACTGTGTTACCTGATAATTCCAAATTTCCACAGGAGTTTCTGACCGCCCTTGAGAAAAGTTTCTACGTTGACAATAGCATCATAAGTTTCGACTATCAAGAGGAAATAACGAAATTCAAAGACGATGCACAGGGTGCGATGATGGAAGCGAAGATGGATTTAAGATGTTGGGAATTCACAGGAAGACAGGATGCTATAAATGCAACGAATTCAACGTCAGTGCTAGGATTGAAATGGAATAAATCCTTAGATACACTGGAAGTTTCATTAGAAAGTTTACAAAATCGACCGAATACAGAAAAATTAACCAAGAAGATGATCCTTTCCACTGTGAGCAAAATTTTCGATGTGATAGGGTTTATTTCTCCAGCTTTGCTTATTCCAAAAGTATTGCTACAGACAACTTGTAAATTGAAATTACCATGGAACTCTGAAGTACCCGCTGAAATTAGAACAACATTTTTCGATTGGTGTGATGAAATCCCCTACTTGGCTAATGTCAGAATTCCTAGATGGATACGTCCAGAAGTAAAAGAACAATGTAAGCATGAGAGCTTACATTTGTTTTGCGACGCCAGCCAAGAAGCGTATGCAGCTGTGATTTTTCTGAGAGTAGAATCTTCTAGTTCAACAGAGGTGAAATTAATTCAATCAAAGAATAGAGTGGCACCAATCAAGAACCTTTCAATTCCTCGTTTGGAATTGCTGGCAGCTACTATTGGTACCAGAATTTTGGATTCAATTAGAAAAGAATTTGATGCTGACATTTCTGTGTATTGCTGGTCAGATTCTTCCACAGTTTTGAGTTGGATCAAGCGGAATGAAAATTGGAAACCTTTCGTTAGAAATCGAGTCCAAGAAATTTTGAATCTTACCTCACAAGAGTCTTGGTATCACGTTCCAGGAACCATGAATCCTGCAGATTTACCGTCAAGAGGCTGTCTACCAAAAAAGTTATTGGAATGCAAGTGGTGGAACGGTCCCGAATGGTTGTTAGATTTTCCCAAACAATGGCCCAACCAAGCTTACTATATCAACGAGCAGATTGTTTTAGAAGAGAAAACAAAAGGTGTAACTTCATTGGTAAATAATAACGAAGATCGATTTTCTTGGTTATGGGATGCCTTCAAAAGATTTGCACGTTACAAAACTATTATACGATTAGTAACTTGGATGAAGCGGTTTATTAGAAATTTCATAATGAAGAAAACCAAGCAATTTGGTCCTATGTATTTGAACGAAGAATTGTCAGTAGATGAAATAGAAGAAGCCGAAAAAGTAGTAGTGTGGAATATTCAGCAAGAATATTTTGGAAAAAACTCAGATACGTTGAAGAATTTCAAGCTACATGAAGATGAATTCGGAATTTTAAGAATAGAGACAAAGATTAGTGAAAGAGAAGACACAAGATCGTTCAAATATCCAGCCATTTTACCAGGAAAACACCCAGTTGTGAAATATCTCATCGATGAAAGGCATACCAAACTATTGCATGCTGGAGTTCAAACTGTCCTGGCAAATCTAAGAGAGGAATTTTGGATCATTGGAGGAAAAAAATCTGTGAGAGCGGTAATTTCCAGATGCGTGATTTGTCAAAGACACCATGCAAAGCACCTTGAAGCAGTCAGAGTTCCACTACCAAGAAATAGAGTTAGGGATGCCTCTGTTTTCGAAAAAGTAGGAGTTGATGCGACAGGTCCTTTGATTTCGAGAGATAAAGGGAAAGTTTGGATTTTAATATTCACCTGCGCAGTTCACAGAGCAGTTCACTTTGAAATGATAACGTCAATGTCGACAGACTGTTTTTTACTGGCATTCCGCAGGTTCATCGCTAGAAGAGGACGTCCTTCAACGATGTACAGCGATAATGGCACTAATTTTATTGGAGTCGAAAATGCATTATTCCTAAAAAATCAGAAAAAATTTATTAAAAAATTGATTCCAAAAGTGGGAGATTTGGGATTCATCGAGATTGAAAACTCTAAGAGGTTCGAATGGCCCCTAGCAAGAATTCAAGAAGTGATTCCTGGAAAAGACGGTGTCATAAGATTGCTACGTCTTAAAATTCCATCCGGCAATCAGATTTTGAGGCCAATTCAGCGATTTTACCCATTGGAGATTTCCACACATGAAGAAGTGACAGCTATGAAAGAGAAAATTCCAGAGCAGTCCGACGACGGAAAATCAGTTCATTTACCGGATTCACTTGAATCAAATACTGACACTGATAGTTCAGACAAAGGAAATATTGAGATAAAAATGGTTACTCGTTCGGGAAGGACTCCAAAGCGACTTGATTTATAATCTCGGATATGAATTTCCCGAAAATCATTTTATTTGGGCGGGAGAATGAATAGGTTTATATATCAATTCAATATGCAGACTAATGATATTCCTTACCTCGATTTCAGAAGTTTTTATAACATTCAGTATGTTGAAATATTGTGACGGGCAGTTAGATTTTTTGAAGTTGTCAGAATATAATTTTACGAACCTGTCTTGTTACTTTCATTAATTTTCGAAGTAGCTACACAACATTAGATATTCTCTCAACCTGCGGTTGATAGAATAAACCATTTAGAGATTAAACGACTTACCGACTTTGCCTGCAAGTGTCTTATTCCGGTATGACTACTACGGTTGATGGTTTTTGTCTTGGAGTCTCTTGCTATTCCTCCAGGTGCTCTTCGTTTCATAGGTTGTCTGTCGTTATTGCTGTTTTTCCAATCAGGATCCGGCTTACATGCGGGACTTGAGTTCGGTCTCCGCTCTGAGTCGGGAGGTATTCTGGTGGTATGTTTGCTTCTTATGAGGCTTTCGACTACAGGAATTTTCCTTAGACTTTCAAATTGAACACCAGGACTCTTAAGTCTTTGTTGGAAGTTTTTTCTCCCAATTTTACTACAAAGGTTGTTACTCTTCGGCCTGGAATGTAGTCCATTGCATCTAAGTCTTTGTTGGAAGTTTTTTCTCCCAATTTTACTACAAAGGTTGTTACTCTTTGGCCTGGAATGTAGTCCATTTCATCTAATTTTATTTTTCAAAATTTCAGACAGTTAATTTGATAACCCTGTCAATTCTTTCCCAAGCGCTGTGGTCACTATATCATTTGTCAACTTCATATTCATGTCAACACAGTCATTGACATTGACACCTCTGTCAACAATATTATCATGGCTAAAAATGACAAATATTCGTCAGACTAATCAAGCTTAAGGTCCCTCGTGCTCTTATTGGTCTTGAACTAAACAATTTTAACACGTATTTTCAAAACATTTTTACAATAACCCATCAGGGAACTTTCCGTTCGTACTATAATAATATAACGTCGTCGATTACTAATTTTTGGACCTTTTTTTTTAAATACTTGACAAGTAAGTAATCTACACTTTCTGATTTGTCTTTTTGAAATTTCAAAAATGTTACTCATTTGCAGGTGATGATGGCTTTTTAGCTGAAAACGCTTTGCGATTTTATAATAAATTTTACACGAAATACAAAATCTACTTTTTCCACCCTTCCTTCTACCTTTTCTTTCAATTCGGGTGCTGGTGTAGTTTGAAAGCTTTTTTTGTTTATTTCTTGAAATACTTGTTGAATTGATATTTTCTATATATGGTTGGAAATATTATGGAAGCTGTCACAAAATAGTTTGCTGGAGTCAACGAGAACCTCCTTAACTGTTAACAGTATACCGTTCATAAACAAAGACTTGAACTGATTCAAAACAAATTTTTTGCGATTTATGGATTCAGTCAGTGGCACATATAATATAATTACCTCGCAGGCACATATAATTACCTCGCAAGCATATACAGACTCAGGCAACAATTCCAATTTCATTCACTAGAGGCCCTCCGAGAACAATCAGATATATATGTTTTATTTAAAATACTGAACAATGTAGTAGATGCTCCTAATTTAATAATATATCAAATATCTCATTTCATGTTCCTTCACGTATCCTTAGACAAAACGAGCTATTTTCAGTTCCATTTCGTCGCACTAATTTAGGAACTCACCACTACACAGAATGTCAACTCTTTATAATAGAAATTTTTCTTTAATCGATCTATTTCAGTTTTCATTAAGTGTTTTCAACATAAAAATGAAGAATTTATATTGCACAAATAATTAACAATAGGTCACATTATAGCTAATGTCGAATATATAGGTAAGATATATATATTAGATATTATATAAGATTTTATATATTCTTCTGTCATGAAAAATGCTTCCAAATGAATAATATAAAGCAAAAGCAAAAGAAAATATTATAGATAGGTAGGTGGTTTCAGTAGTATTTCTGAATGATTTTTCTTGTATTGTCTATCTCGAACACCAAATAATATACTTTAGAATAGTTGAGTCATGTGGTTAAATCGAATATACTCTGTACACCATATTACTTACTATCTTAATAGATAATATTCTGGGCCCTGTCGTCTGTTAGTGTCCTATTTGATTTTTAATAAATGAAATGAATGAATGGATAATAATAAAAATGAAATTCTCTTCAAATTGATCAAAGATATGTTGAACATATTCTCAATGGGACTGAAATAGTATATTATTCGACGAGCGTGTAATGATGGCCATTACTCATGAGAATGAAGTTTGCGACGTGAGCCGCAGGCGAACGTCGTAATCATTCGAATGGGTAATAGCCATTACACGCAAGTAGAATACTATACTTTTTCTATGACTGAGTGATGAACTGGTTGAGTTCATCAGCAGTGAATATCTTCGCTTTCTTTGACATATATCCATCAGATTTCCTTTTTAGAAATGCTCGTAATTTCAAATATTTGTCAATATTCACATAATTTTTTATTGAAATTGTGCTTCTTAGTATATGCATGGAATACTGTGACCACAAGGAGGATGCTTTGTGTTTAGCTGCTAATTCGCCAAAATAGGCTAGCAGTACATTATCCGAAAACGAATTTGCAAGTTTTGCTTTTCGCCAAACCACTTCATACCTTTTTTTAGATTCCTCGGGCAAAAAGCTGATTGTACTTGAATTGGCAGCTTTCAAAACTTCTGATGGTGGAGATCAGTTGAATTCATTTTCGCTTTCTGAATCCATATTTGCACAAAAAGTCAGTTCTAAATCACGCCAGATAGCTATTGTCAAATTATGACATTTCATGACGAGTCTGATTCAAACGTTTCACTGCATGCCCCATATTATCAATACAACTGATGTCAACTGTTTTGTAGGTAATGAATCTGCTTTGTTGCTGATTGGCCATAGCCTGTTGTGTAAAGGCTCTTACACACGGGGCGTGGCTTGTTTTGTGTAATGCATCCAGTTACCCAACAAAAATGTTACATTAAAAGGGTCTAGTTTTCAACAGTCATAAAAAAAAAATATTTCAATTTATCTGTAGTCTGCTGATGGAAGATTTATTACCATAGTTTGTGGTGAAGGAAGGTGCATAAAACGGTAATGGAAACAAGATGGAAAGGATCTAACTCGCAAGTCCAATTTCCCCAATATCCCGATACTATCAATCTTATTATTGAAAAACTTATACAGAAATATCAGACACGCAATCAATCTCCTCGAAGTCAACTTACACATCTTATTGTGATTTAATCGGCTATAATAAGACAAAAATTGAAGTTCTCTAATATATCTGTGATTCAAAACATTTAGTTAGTTATATAGAGCCTTATCAAAAAATCTGGCTTTCGAAATCGTATTGTAAGTCGCAATATGAATCCAAAATTATTAAATGATTTCTGAATAATGAAGTATATTTGCTGCTCAAACGATGGTTTTGAATCCATGATTATACCGAGATCGTTAATTTTTCCACCTCAATTTATTTATCGCCCCTATTTTCAAAACACCCTGTATATCAAGTGAATGTAGGTATTCTTGTATAAACGAAATCCACTTGGTATAATGAATTCAATCAGAGAATAAAATAACGGAAATTCATTTTTATGCAATTTTTTCTCATCAATATTGTAAACTTGGTGAGATTTTTTTACATGGCCTTCAATATTATTGTTCAAAACGCTTCCGATGTTTTTCTATCGTGTTAATGAATTTTCAGTCGTGATAATAACAAATTACACATATGCACCGACGCCGTCGGTAATTTTGATGTCATATACGTGTACAGTTATTCAACCGACAACAATCTAATTGTTTGCAACATTTACACACATTTTTATGGTAGGTCATATTTTTGACTGCTGAAAAAGTATAAGACACTATATTTTAGCATGCTACGAACGAAACGAAGAGTGATTCAAAAGAACAAGTACAGGAAATTTTACAGGAAAGTGTGAAAATTTTTTTCACGGATGTTGATATGCGATGGAAATAATGCTTGCGTGAAAGGGGCTCATACCCTGCGTTGTTGGTAAGCTGCAAAATGGTCATTTTTGCTAACCACACACCCACACACTTCGGATTTGCGTCATTTTTGTTCGAATATACAGTCGCATTCAAAAAAAAGTGTACAAGTATTTAAAAGAAAGAAATTAACGTCATCCTATTCTGCATAAAACGGGCTATCGGGAATGATTGTTCACCAAATGTTGACAGTAAAGTTGTCATAGGTTCTCGAAAACACAAAGCATTGGCTGAGCCAGTTTCACACAACTAGATCCCGAAATCCTCTCTTTTAAATACTTGTACGCATTTTTATTGAATACGACTGTACTTGTTCGACGAACAAAACAGTCCACCAACAACGCTCCTTTACGGGATTCAGCAAGGCAAGTTATTATTCAGATATAACCCCCAAAGTCATGTTTTGTCAAATGGAACACCCTGTATATTTTTTAAAATTTTGAATATTTATGCTCTGAGCTTTCTGAAAATATATAACACTTATGAGAAATTTCAAGAATCAGCCATGAATTATCTATCCTAGTTTTTCAGTAGATATTTCATCGATGGGCCTTGTAAATATGTGGAAACATTGTCCAAATCAAAATATTTCATATATTCACGTTGTCGCTGATTAAGCCACACGCAAGTTTTAATTTCAACATTTACCAATATTCAGCACTTTTTATTTCCTTTAAAAGCTGTGGACCTAATTAGTAGGTGGCTATGGAAAAGAAGAGAGTGCAGAATATTTTATAATCTTTGTCACCTACTTGTCGAAAACTACGAAAATTTCGAAAACAGCTCGTATCCCAACCATATCTAATGTTTTGTAGTTTTTATATCCTGGATTATTATTCACCATCGTATGAAAAATTTCTAAGTTCGACAGGTAGTTGACAAGGATTGAAAAACATTGTATATACACTCGCTTTTTTTCCTAGCCACCTACTAGTAAGGTCCACCGCTTTTATAGCCAATAAATAGTGCTGAATATTTGTAAATGTTGAATGTTGTTGAAATTGAGACTAGTGTGTGACGAAAAATTGTGTCAGCAATAAGTTAAATATAAAAATTTGTGATATGTTCAATGTTGCCACATATTTACAAGGCCGACGAAAAATCCGCTGAAAAACTTGAAACTATCTAATTTCATAGCTTAAACTTGAAATAGTATTTTCAGAAAGCGCAAAGCCTCATTGTTTCGAAAATGAAAAAATAGACAGGGTGCTCCATTCAAAAAAACATAAATTCGGGCCATATCTGCATAATTGTAGCTTATTTCGAAAATCTAACTGCGTCACTGGATTCTACATGAAAAAATTTGTGAATAACAGTTCTCTTTCTCGATGACTTGAGAAATAACCGAGATACAGGAGCAGTTCCAAAATGCAACATTTTCAATTTTGCCCCGTATTTCAAGAAGGAAGCGAGTTATGCATATTTTGTTTGCGGTATCGTGAGTTTCACAAAAAGGAGCTAACGTTTGCGAAAACTGCAAATCGAAAATGAGTGCGATGTCCCGTAAGGACCTCTGTTCGTCCATTTCACTCATTTGAGGTTGTTCAATGAGGTTGTCCTCTTTTTTAACAATTGTAGGGAAAATATTGTACATAACACGTGCGTGAAGTGTTTTCCTTACTCGTAAAAAAAATAAGTACCACTTTACACACTTGTTACATATATAACTATTTTTCCATAATGCATTCATTTGCGATAATTATTGCAGATATAAAACAGTTTTCGATATAGAAATTCAATTTTTTTGATAGTGGCGCCAATTTTATTCACATTTGACAATTGATACCTTTGAGGTCAACCTCATAATACGAAATGTCTGACCCTTATGGTCAATGGTGAGTGCTAAAATTCTCAGTCTCACCAGTAGGCGTTACTATAGAGCGTGAGGTCTTTGTCAAAGACAAAATTCACAAAATTTTGGCTGATAGCCTGGAGGCAAAAGCCTATTTCTTCGAAAAGTAAAAACTGTCGCTCATACATGTTTTTACGTACAATCCAGTGGCGTAGTCAAATTTTCAGAATAAGAGGTCATTATTCAGATATAACCTAAAGTTATGTTGTCTCAAATGGAACACCCTGAATATTTCTCCAATTTCGATTATTGATGCTTTGATCTTTTTAAAAATATATAACACTTCTTTTCATATTCTGGTTCCCACGAAAAGGCTGCAAAGCCTCAACTCGACGGGTTAATCTCGCGGGGACTGCCGAGGAAGGAACAATTATTGATATTTCAGAAGAGCAATCGTCCATGGAAATATCTATAAAATAGAGCCAGATCGCCAACTTTTCTACGGTGTTCCAGATAAGTGAGTGAGTTTGTGAGCGAGGCATCACCGACGAGACGAATTGCCCTGTTTTGGACAGAATCAAACAGTTGCAGGGTATGTTTGGGTGCTGCACTCCAAATATGGGAACAGTATTCCAGGACAGGTCGGATGTAGATCATAAGCAGCTGACTGGAAGAGAAATAGCTCATGGAACGAAACAAAAAACCAAGTTTTTGGGATGCACTTTTAGCAATTGATCTAACGTGATTTTCCCAAGAAAGGTTATTCCTGATAGTAATCCCAAGCATCAAAATAGATGTCTTCGAAGGTATGGTTACTCCTGACAAGCTTATGTTGGGCACAGTGAGATCGGCTTTTCTAGAGAAAATGCATTCTTGTGATTTGTTTGCATCGAAATCTACCTAGTTATTGGATTCCCATTCGAGAAGTGTTGCCAAGTCCATATTTATGTTGTCAACATTTCTCCCTCGTTCGTTTCTGATTTGCCTGGCTGGAATACTATCATCCGCGAGAAATTTCCAGTATTAGCCATGAATTAAGATAATTTCTAGTTTTTTATTATAAAAGTTGTGGACCAAATTAGTAGGTGATTTTTTATGGACTAGGGGTATTTTTCAATGACAATATCAAATTTTATGTTAGTTTGTCTCTCTCGTGGGGGTGGCGCCACCTACATGTCTTTTGAGTCTTTTGAAAAGTTATCTCTTTTGTGCGTACCTGTATAACGTTTCATAGTAAAAAAATAGATCTCTAGAACACTTTTGTGTAACAAATATATTGTTGGTAGAGGTCGCTGCGACCAACTGGTTTCGAGTTATTGGGATTCGAAATAATCGATGCATTCGAATTATTTCCATGTGGCTCGTAAGTCGCCTCTAGTGAATATCAGAAAAGATATACCAGTGCATTTTTCTTCTTTCATTCAATATTCTTCTTTATTCCACATAGGAATGTAGGCAAAATATGACTCTTACTTATTTGTACCTGCTTTTTTGAACTATTCCAATAAGAATTCAACTTTGACACTCTGTATCTCAGAAACGGATAACTTTCGGACATATGTTTATAAGAACGTTTCTTCCTATTTAGACGTGTCAGCATCATGCTCCTGAGTTTTCTTCACGTACTTAAGAAACACCCTGTATAAATAGCTGTGAATCTAGACAACAAATATGTTTGGGCGAATAAAGAAGAATAATGAAAATGGGTGATTTTAAAGTTCGTTTTTTCATATGTAAGGAAACTATTAGTATACATAAAAAAAATCACGATTTAATCGACACTATTCGAACAATGGAGAAAAAAAAATATCAATTCGCAAACATGCCATGGATCGACCCCGCGCGATATCAAATTTCAAAGCGTAACGCACTCATTCATCGCGAACGTTGCGCTAACACAGAGACCGTATCGGTGTCGTATCACACGGACGCCGCTCTCCCTTTTCTTTCTGGATTGCTGTTATATTGAGTAGGAGAAACTCTCACCGGAACACAGTAGAATGATCATGTCCCGAGATATCTGACACCGGATTCCAACAATTTCGATCAAAAGGGCCGATGCGACAATGATTCCGGGATAAATGGTAAGCGACTCTTTGGTAAGCCGACGTATACAGTGTGTCCTAAGAGTGATGAAACGTTCCTTGTCGCTTTTGAAAGGAGAAAAATTAAAGATTTCCTTTCTTGGTGCTAAGCCCTATTTGATACAAGTCTATTTTTTAACATAATTTCAGTTTTGAGATTTCAAGTGCTTATATGCCGAGTAATATGCTGTGGTATTCATCTGGTTGAATATTACAGTCTTTCAAATATTTAGCTAATACAACATAAAATTATATAGAACAGACATATAAGTATTCATCAACTCATTGATTCAGCCATGTTATAACAAAATTCCATTTGTGGGAATTCAGAACAGTATACAGGCCTGTATGTGTTAATAGAGGAGGTAAATTATTGATTTCTATAGTTTTTTCTCTCCTCGTCTATATAAATAAAAACACTATTACACAATACCGGGTGGCACAGGCTCTTGAACAGATTATATTTTAATCCAAGGTAGAAGTCCATGATACCTCAAAGTGGAGTGAATAAGATTCAGAAATAAGACACGACACAAAGTCATCTCCACAAATAAATGTATTCTCAGAATTGCCTGAACATGTTTCTTTCAGACTATCGTTAGTATGAATTGAGAAATTTCTACACACAAAAGTTTTTCATAGTAAAACTAAAATTTGTACCTCAGGTTATGTAAGTACTCACGTGGAAGTGAAAAAATGAGGCAACAGCAATATTATTAGTTATTAAATAGAATGTAAATACTAATGGAGGACCAAGTGCCCATAGCCTAAAGAGAACAAACAGGATAGTTTTGTGTCACTTGTCATTTTTAACAACTTGGATGACCAAGTGTTGGTATCCTCGATAAAGCCCTCTTTGGGCTGTGATGGGCACTTCTCCCTCTATAAGTATTTACATTTTATAACTGATGAGTACCTACATAACCTAAGGTAAAAATTTCAGTTCTACTATAAAAAACTTTTCTCTGTAGAAAATTCTTAATCCATACTGTTCATGATGGACTAACGATAGTCCGAAACATGTTCAGATAATTCTGAAAATGAAGTTGCGGAGATGACTCAGTGTCGTGTTTTGTTTCTGACCATTTTATTTTATTTCAAAATCCGTTAGAGATTATTATAACGAATTCAACGATACTGGATTCATTGAGATATTTCGAACGATTACGAAGATATTCGCGTTCAAAATTTCCATATGCCCGATGAGTGTGACAGAGAAAGAAGTTTCCATATTGCGCCTCCACACCCATTGAGCATATGGAAACTTCAAACGCAAATATCTCTATAGAATCCAGTATCGTTGAATTCGTAACTGACTATGGAATAAAGTACAGGGTGCTCCAATTGAAAATCGAAAGTTGTTGTCATTTCCAGGAAAGGCGGAAGATGAAGAAAAATCCTAAAATGTGGGAAAGTGCACTCTACTGAGCATATTCGATGTTTCAAATTTCAGAAATCAGAAATTAGAGAGAAAAACAAAGGAGAAAAGGGAGGCACATCATAGAGAGAACCGATAGTAGGTGACACCTTGTTTGGATTATGTTTGTCTTTTGACATCGAATCTGCTCCAGTTTCGAGAATGAAAATAGAAAATAACTTTTGAGATTGATCTTTTCGCTTTTGTCTTTTGACACTTCTCAGTGACGAAAGCTGTCAGAAAAATTGGTGATTCATGGAAAGTTTTTTCGATCAAACTAATGTGAAAGTCCTCAGAATCATTATTAATTTCCATTTAATTAGCTTCAACGATATGTTTGTGTGTATGATGTATGCATCTATCAAACAGACTCCTTTGGACGAGATTTTAACCCACTTTGAACAGACCGATAGATTTGAAATTTGACAGGTGTACATAATTCTGGTTACGTACATTATAAAATTTTTGTTTGATCAAAAAACAAAATGGCGGCTACAAAATGGCGCCTACAAAATAGCGGACGAGTTCTGTAAATTGAAATTATGATCCGATTCTATTTCAAATTGATATCAGGCGGTTTTCGAGTTGGAGATTATGATTCTTTCGTTAAAATTTGTGAACTCAAGATGGCGAATCCAATATGGTGGGCGAGTTTTGTAACTATGATCTGAATCAATTCAAAATCTATATCTGGGGGTTTTCGGTGTCGGAGATTATGATTCTTTCGTCAAAATCTGAAAATTCAAGTTGGCAGATCTGATATGGCGAACGAGTTCTATAATTAAGATCTGATTCTATTCGGAATTGGTATCTGCGGGATTTTGAGGTCGGAGATTATGATTCTTTCGCCAAAATTTGGAAATTTAAGATGACGGATCTGATAATGACGGACGAGTTTTGTAATTTAGATCCGATTCTATTCTGAATTGGTATCTGAGGAATTTCGGGGTTGAAGATTATGATTAGCTCGTCAAAATTGGGGAATTTAAGATGACGAATCCAATATGGTGGACGAGTTTTGTAATTATATGATCCGATTCTATTCAAAATTGGTACCTGGAGTTTTTTTTTTTTTTTTCGTCAAAATTAGGTACCTTGAAAATAAAAGAACACTAAAAAACACGT
Organism: Phaedon cochleariae; assembly: GCA_918026855.4. Taxonomy (NCBI): domain Eukaryota; kingdom Metazoa; phylum Arthropoda; class Insecta; order Coleoptera; family Chrysomelidae; genus Phaedon; species Phaedon cochleariae. The sequence goes on from OU896712.1 coordinate 24,163,243, forward strand.
CAATATCGTATGTCACCTTCTTCTTCAAATCCTGTTTTCATCTAGTCAAGATGCGATATAATTATAAGATATTTCTTTTATCATGATTTTTCAGTTGTGTGTTGTGTTCTCTGTTATCTGCACTAAGTATTCAGTCCAGAAAATTCACTAATAGGACGAGCACATTCTGAGGAGGCGAACTTTGTTCTATTTTTGATAGAAATCACATTCAGAAATATTGTTGCTCTTGTCTTACACATAGATCTAAATACACAATCTTACAGTAATTCCCGCGTTTTTCATCTTACGAAATAACGTGAATTCTAATAATAATTCAAAAAATTAACAGAGCTCTGGAAAAAAAAACGGTTTGCGACAGTGAACTAGTTGGGGTTAGTACTTGGCAAGATTACTACCTCCATTAAGTACTGAATGAGATTCGAATTTTAACATTTATTCATGAATAGGTGGACATATTTCTATCCGATTGCCTATCGAAATAAAGCCACGCCACAAGAATTTTCAATTGAAATAATACTACTTAATTCATTTTCTGGAAAAAAATGCATCAATTTTTTTTTCTGAAATACATTTCAAACATTCCTCACCCCTTTTCAAAATTCAGGGGTTGTGCGTTCTCTTGGTAGGGTGTTGAAGGAACTGGGGTGAAAAAGCAGACGAGTCGGTCCCAAACATCCCTCATCCCTATTCAAAATCCGTGATTGAAAAATAATCAAATAGATAATTAAATCTTCACATTCTCATGCTATTCAATCACAATCAGATTCTTCGCCGCGGTCACTTTCATCGCATGTCCATTGAATTGAACATCACACTCTCAACCTTCTTCAAACATTTACATCATTGAAGTCGAGCACATTATAGCCTTTATGACACAGAAGGCACTTCTTCATTTTTTTAATTATGCTTCACATCAACAACACTTACCTTATCTAAGGCAGTATCCATCAAGTTCCTGGGGTCTTGAGATAATTGTAGGTGTTTCTTATGTTCTTGATAACCCGATGAATATACGCATGTGATAAATCTGATCTGATTTTTTTCTTTTTAATGTTCAGGTTATTGGAAGAAGATGAACGTAGAATCCACTTACCTGAAACAAAATAATAACAACTATGAGTACATATAGAAACGAAATAACCAACAATTAGTAGATGTAGTTTCATCATCATGTGGAATGTCCGAATTCAATGTAATATTTTTTTTCTGCAACCGACACAAAAGTCGTCCATTTTAATACCAAAATAAGCTCTTAAATTGACGTTTCTATTACTGACACAAAAATAGGTATGTTGCTAGGCAACATATTTAGTTCCTAGGAGCTAAAGTTGGATTTTAGTTCCTAGGAGCTAAAGTTGAACTTTAGCTCCTAGGAACTAAAAAGGATCTACTGGACGTCATCAAGAATAAACAACATTTTGACGGTTGGATATTTGGGTTGAGACGCATACCTGATTTGTTTCCGAATTCAGCAGATTTAGAGTTTCATATCCATGCTCGAGATATAAATACACCTTTATTATATTTCAGTATTGGAATTATAAACATCTCAGTTGAGTATTTTTGTGTTGATCAGGGAAGCCTTCAAGATTCAAATACTTGCTTGATCTGTATTTCATTCGTTATTCTCGGGATGGACAACTTGTTTTTGAATAATCACGGCAAGCAATAGTTTTTTTGTCTCAAACAACGATATTGTTTAGCTTCATTTTGATCATCAAGTTGAACACAGTGTTAAGGCAGGTAGAAATTCTCACCACATGGCTAATCGCTAAACGCTCCGCCTCGCAAATGCAAAATTCGCTTGTCAAACAAAGTGTCACCTTTGATCCTAATAAAAAATCTATTATTAACTACTACCAATATGTTATGTGAAACATTACGACACTGAATTCAGTATCGTAATGAGTAAAGTGAAAAAAATATAATTTCCAAATTTATTTTTACTCAGAAGAAGAAATAAGAATCAATTAATCATGAATGAAGACATACTATTATCAGGTGATAATCTACCATTATTATAATGATCAGAATCTGAAAAAAATGGACGTTCCAAGATGGCGCACACTGAATAACACAGTAAACGAGCTCGCGAAGTATCTTTACCATTTGGTGTACAATAATTTGATCAAAAAATCATTTCAACCTCATTGATCTTGTGGTATATGTGTTCGACTTGATAACGAGTGAATTTCAAGTCTTGAATCTACATAATGGCAGCAAGAAGCCAGCGTGAACAATCACAAGCAACATCTGACCCTGCAATAGTTGCCTATTGCAGGGTCAGATGGGTCCTATCAGGTATTGTCAAAGATGCAGTGAGTACCAAGTTTGAGAAATATATGGAAAATCAGGAGAAAGTTATAGGGAATATAATAAGCGAAAATAAATCATTGAGGTTAGAAAACCAATCTTCAACAAAGCATATCGATAGAACAGAGCAGTACTCAAGAATTCAAAACCTACGAATATTTGGACTGAAGGAAACTATTAAAGAACCCAGGAAGGAAGGAATGCTCGAAGTCATCTCCACAAATTTTAATGATATTATTAACTAATTCATGAGGGACATGTTTCGGTCTTATAAAAGACCATCTTCAGCCTAATTGAAAAGTCTACAATACAAAACAATGATATTGAAATGAAAAGATTACCTATTTTATGCTACTTACTTGGAGTTGAAAAAATTATTTTCTGTCAATGCCCATAGTCAAGAGTTCCAGAATGAAAATTGAGTAAACGGGTTCTCAATAATTGAAGGGCCCCGTGCCCTGAGAGCGTATACTAGGTTTTATAAAAGAACATTTCATATAACCAAAAAGGTATATGAAGGGTATTGTCATGTCAAACAATTAAAATCTGACAACACCATTAACTAGCGGGTTTTTAAAAAAGGGGTTCCCCGTTCCCTTATGAAGGCATTATTTAAAGCAAATATCAATAAAATTGATGGGGCAAGCAGCCAGCACGTGTTTTAAATCTAAACTGATTTGGTTAGAAAACACTGAAAATTATGTCAATTGAAGACATGGACAAGACGTTGACATAGAGTCAATGTCAATGTCAAGGGATAAACATGAAAATCTGACCATGAGCATAGGCATTTAACAAGATCTATTACAATTATTGGAGAATTTGGATTAAGGGGGGGGATACATGTAGGAGAGAGTTGAGCAACCTGAAAAAGCCATTAACTATGAAATATCATAAAATAAGTTGAGACCAAGGTAGGTGAACTATCAGTGATTAAAATCCAAAGCATTAAAAAATTTTATACAATCAAAATGTGTTTGCTCATTAAGAGACAAGACAGAATTATTATTCAAGGAAGAGTTAATTTCGAAAATTTCCAGTAAATTCATTAACCTACCTTTTGGACAGACATGTAGAATTTTGAGGTCCTGATTTGGATCAAAACTATGGTGTGAATTTAGGATGTGGTTTGCAAATGAGCTTTTAGTATCATATTCATCAAATAAAGGGGGAGTATTCTTGGATTTTTCAATAATTTTGACATGTTCAGTGACTCTGGTTAAAATTTTTCTACCACTTTGTCCAACATATTGAGCATTGCAATTTGGATCAGAGCAAGAGATACAATATACTCCAGATTTTTGATTCAAAGGAACTTTATCTTTAGAATTAACAAAATTTTTTGAAATATTATCAACTGTGTAGAAAGAGATGTTAATATCCTCACTATATCGATGAAAAATGTTTTTGATATCATAGGAGACTTTGCCAAGGAAAGGAATAGATGAAAACCGTACTCGTGGATTTTGTATTGGTAATAAGCTTCTGTTGAAGGATTTATTTTGGTGTTTATTAAACATCTTATTAATAATGTGGGGAGGGAAACCATTGTTGTGTCCAATCTGCTTTATAATATTCAGTTCCTTGTCAAAATTTTCTGGACTCATAGGGATATTGAACAATCTATGGAATAAAGAATTGAAAGCTGCAAATTTGTGTTGATTAGGATGGCAAGACATAAATGGAATTACAGAATCAGTGTGTGTGGGTTTCCGGTATATAGAAAAATCAAAAGTGTTATTGTTCATGTTAATAAGTAGGTCCAAAAATGGGAGAGAGTTGTTAGCTGCAACTTCCATAGTAAAATTTATAGCTGGGTGCAATGAATTGAGAAAGTTCAAAAGTAGGTTGACTTCTTGTAATGTGCCATCAAATAAAACCAAACAATCATCGACATATCGGTACCAGAAGCAGATTTTATGATGTAGAGTAAAATTAGTTAGCTGGAAAATCAGCTAACTAATTTTACTCTACATCATAAAATCATCGACATATCGGTACCAGAAGCAGATTTTATGATGTAGAGTAAAATTAGTTAGCTGATTTTCCAGCTAACTAATTTTACTCTACATCATAAAATCTGCTTCTGGTACCGATATGTCGATGATTGTTTGGTTTTATTTGATGGCACATTACAAGAAGTCAACCTACTTTTGAACTTTCTCAATTCATTGCACCCAGCTATAAATTTTACTATGGAAGTTGCAGCTAACAACTCTCTCCCATTTTTGGACCTACTTATTAACATGAACAATAACACTTTTGATTTTTCTATATACCGGAAACCCACACACACTGATTCTGTAATTCCATTTATGTCTTGCCATCCTAATCAACACAAATTTGCAGCTTTCAATTCTTTATTCCATAGATTGTTCAATATCCCTATGAGTCCAGAAAATTTTGACAAGGAACTGAATATTATAAAGCAGATTGGACACAACAATGGTTTCCCTCCCCACATTATTAATAAGATGTTTAATAAACACCAAAATAAATCCTTCAACAGAAGCTTATTACCAATACAAAATCCACGAGTACGGTTTTCATCTATTCCTTTCCTTGGCAAAGTCTCCTATGATATCAAAAACATTTTTCATCGATATAGTGAGGATATTAACATCTCTTTCTACACAGTTGATAATATTTCAAAAAATTTTGTTAATTCTAAAGATAAAGTTCCTTTGAATCAAAAATCTGGAGTATATTGTATCTCTTGCTCTGATCCAAATTGCAATGCTCAATATGTTGGACAAAGTGGTAGAAAAATTTTAACCAGAGTCACTGAACATGTCAAAATTATTGAAAAATCCAAGAATACTCCCCCTTTATTTGATGAATATGATACTAAAAGCTCATTTGCAAACCACATCCTAAATTCACACCATAGTTTTGATCCAAATCAGGACCTCAAAATTCTACATGTCTGTCCAAAAGGTAGGTTAATGAATTTACTGGAAATTTTCGAAATTAACTCTTCCTTGAATAATAATTCTGTCTTGTCTCTTAATGAGCAAACACATTTTGATTGTATAAAATTTTTTAATGCTTTGGATTTTAATCACTGATAGTTCACCTACCTTGGTCTCAACTTATTTTATGATATTTCATAGTTAATGGTTTTTTCAGGTTGCTCAACTCTCTCCTACATGTATCCCCCCCCTTAATCCAAATTCTCCAATAATTGTAATAGATCTTGTTAAATGCCTATGCTCATGGTCAGATTTTCATGTTTATCCCTTGACATTGACATTGACTCTATGTCAACGTCTTGTCCATGTCTTCAATTGACATAATTTTCAGTGTTTTCTAACCAAATCAGTTTAGATTTAAAACACGTGCTGGCTGCTTGCCCCATCAATTTTATTGATATTTGCTTTAAATAATGCCTTCATAAGGGAACGGGGAACCCCTTTTTTAAAAACCCGCTAGTTAATGGTGTTGTCAGATTTTAATTGTTTGACATGACAATACCCTTCATATACCTTTTTGGTTATATGAAATGTTCTTTTATAAAACCTAGTATACGCTCTCAGGGCACGGGGCCCTTCAATTATTGAGAACCCGTTTACTCAATTTTCATTCTGGAACTCTTGACTATGGGCATTGAGAGAAAATAATTTTTTCAACTCCAAGTAAGTAGCATAAAATAGGTAATCTTTTCATTTCAATATCATTGTTTTGTATTGTAGACTTTTCAATTAGGCTGAAGATGGTCTTTTATAAGACCGAAACATGTCCCTCATGAATTAGTTAATAATATCATTAAAATTTGTGGAGATGACTTCGAGCATTCCTTCCTTCCTGTGAAATATTTCACTCCACTTTGAGCAATATGGACTTCTACCAAAGATTAACTATTAAAGAAGATATAGAAAAAGTCGTCCTCAATACCTTCTCTACTGAAATGGCCCTTAATATCCCAATCGATGAAATACCTAGATCGTTGCTTCAGAGTAGGAACCCAAAAAGATTCTGCAAAACCCAGAGCCATAATGGTGAAGTTCAGAAATTATCGCGCCAGGCAGCTAGTATTCAGTCATAAAAAATACTTAAAATCGAAAGGCATCATGATCAAAGAAGACCTCACTCATATTAGACTTAGTATGTACCAAAAGGCATGTCAAGTCTTTGATTTCCGCAATGTCTGACGGGATAATTTTCATCAAAAATCAGAAGAAGATCCTCAAATTTGATGATCCCAAACAATTGGACGAATTCATTGAAGAAAATGGGAGATAATCTAACATCTAGGAACTTGGTTATCGAAGAAGAGTTTTTGAAATGTGTTTTTTTTCTCTGTTACTTCTTTCATTCAACTCAGGGTTTAGTATTGTCAACTGTAATCTCAAAATGTATATTCTTTCTCATTTTGTTCTTCTTTTTTCTTTCCCCAACATTCAGTAACAGTATTTATTCTATGAACATAATGGCTGATTTATTTAAATACGCCTCTGTGCTACATCAATACCTACAATGTTTTATCACCAAAGAAATGATATTTTTTTTATTTTCATTCAATTGTTCACATACATACATTTATATCGCGACCTCGTCTACTTCGAATTTTTTTTTGCCGTTTCTCGACCAGCTACCGAATTATCACTTCTGTCTTACAATTCTTCGCTTTTTGCTGCATTTATTTGTTGTTTCTTATTTTACTTGCTCATCGTGGAAAGTTCATTGACCTACTATTATATTTATTTGTTTATCAAGTCTTCTAACTTCCATTGTTACTCAAAATGACATACTATAAATTATGTAATCTCAATGTACGTTCTTTGTTCACAGGATTTCAGGAGTTTTGTAATATTGTCTTGCAGAAAAAATGTTCTATCATTGGATTAACTGGAACGTGGTTGAATAGTAATATATCCTCAGACACAGTCAGGATTCCTAATTACAGACTGTTTAGATGCGATAGACCTACAAGAGGAGGTGGTGTGGCGATGTATATTCACAACTCCCTTCATCCATCTTTCATACACTCAAGTTATGATATCAATCTTGAACAGCTTTGGATTAAGGTAAAAATCAACAAAAAAACATTTGCAGCAGGTATAATCTACAGACAGCCTAGATCAAATATATCGGAGTCTCTCAATTGCCTCGAAAATAGCATCTCTACAATTTTACCAACTGTTGATGAAATAATTTGCATGGGTGATTTCAACTTGAATTTTTTGAATGGAGATGATACTAATGTAAATAAATTATGTAGAATAATGGACTCACTTGGACTATCACAAATAATAAATGAACCTACTAGGATAACCAATATTGGATCATCTTTAATTGATCAAATATTTGTGACCTGTGATGACTCTGTTATCTCTTCCGGAACAATGAGTGCTGAGACAATTTCTGACCACAGGTTGACTTATGGTGTGTTTAACTTCGAATCAACAATAAAAGTTCCTAAATTGGTTACGTTTAGAGAATTCAAATATTTTTCGAATGAAAATTTCACAACTGATTTATTTTCAATTGATTGGAATGTAGTATACCAAATCAATTCTATTGATGACAAAATAAACTTCATCAAATAAAACATAACAAAACTATTCGACGAGCATGCTCCAGTGAGAACTGTTAGAGTTACTAAACCTAAAGCTCCATGGCTGACTGATGTAATTAAATTGATGATGGCAGATAGAGACGAAGCTCTTAGAGAATACAAACATTCTAAATTAGGTACAGATTTAACAAATAACAAGATGTTACGCAATCTCACATTGAGTGCCATTCGACGAGAAAAAAAGGCATATTTAAACTTTGCCATGAAACGATCTAACAAATCTCGTGAGATGTGGAAAACTCTAAAAGATATGAAAGTTACGCCTAACAAATCCACCGAAGTTCCGCAACACATTGCTGATGATGTAGACGGAATCAATAGTTATTTCTTATTTCGCATCAATAGCAGCAAATCTGAATGAAGACTGCAATGAACTTATCAATCACTATGATTCGGTCAAATTTGATGATACACTGAACTTCGAATTGAAATTTGCATCGGTTAGTGATGTGAAAGAAATTTTTCATAATATCAAAAGTGATGCTGTTGGTATCGATAGAATATCTCGGACTATGATATCATACTGTTTTCCAACAGTTTTATTACCAATCACACATATTGTTAACCTCTGCTTAGAGCAAGGTTTTTTTCCATCATCTTGGAAGATAGCACTAATTCGTCCTATTCCTAAAAACGGCGAGCCTAATAGTTTTTCAGATCTTCGTCCTATTAGCATCCTCCCAATTCTATCCAAAGTCTTAGAGAAAATCGTGTACAAGCAACTCTACGATTACTGTAATTCAAATTTTATCATTCCTTTTCAGCAGTCAGGGTTCAGGGAGGGATACAGCACTGCCACGGCAATGCTAAATATATGTGATGATATTATCAGAGAATGAGATAACCATAAAGTTACAGCCTTGGTAATGTTAGATTTCACGAAAGCATTCGATACTTTAAACCACCAACTTCTACTTTCTAAGCTGAAATATTATGGGTTGAACTTGACAGCACAAAACTTCTTTCGAAGTTACCTGAGTGGAAGAAGTCAAATAGTCAAAAATAACAATAGCGAATCTCAATCACTCAGATTACATAATGGTGTACCTCAGGGATCGATTCTGGGACCACTTTTATTCCTTATATATACTGCTGAATTATCCAATTGCCTTTCAGATTGTAGAAGCCACTTCTATGCTGATGATAGCCAATTATATTATAGTTTTTATCCCGAAGATGCCTATTTAGCTAACTATTTCGTCAACAAAGATTTACAAAGAATTATCAACCTCTCTAAGCAACATAATCTTCATATTAATCCCACAAAATCCACTTATTTATTATTTGGCAATGAATGTCGAATTAATCGTGTGAAGAATGATATCATTATAGTCATAGGAGGTGCCACTTTAACACTAGTATCAGCAACCAAAAACTTAGGTTTAATTATTGACTCTAATTTGAAATTCTCGGAACACGTCAGCAAATCTATTCAGCGTGCTTACGGGTGTCTTAAATTGCTGTACTCAAGTCGACAATTTCTGTCTTTTGATTTAAAGAAGAAACTGTGTGATCAACTAGTTTTATCTAATTTCAACTATTGCGATATGGTATCCATGTATCGACTCCTTTGACTGTTATCGAATTCAAAAAATGCAAAATAACTGCACTAGACTGATTTGGGGCTTGCGAAGATCTGATCATATCACTGAATATATTTCATCTCTTGGCTGGCTTTGCATGAAAAAACGTCGTCTTCTACATGCCACTACTGCTTTCCATAAAATTATCAACAAGAAACGTCCATATTACCTTAATGAAAAAATAATATTTCGTCATCAATTGCATAACCTCAATATAAGGAATCTTGCTACTGTGAACATCCCACACTACTCCACCAGTAAATTTAAAGCATCTCTCTCCTACCAACTACCACTTATTTATAATGCTTTAGATGACAATGTTAAAAAACTGAGTATGAAGTCATTCAGAATGAAGCTGAAAAATAAAATCCTTGATGAACAAAGAACACAGTCTACCTAGCTGCACAGATTACTTCTACATTTATCTAATATTTCCACAATTCAAAAAGTAGAAAAGTGAAGTTATATCTAAGAATAGAAATATGGTTCAGTTTGTTTTCTTGGAAAATACCTTGTAATACCTACTATTTATACATATATGTACCTAGGTTAAAGTGTAAGAATAGCTCTTTGTAGCTAAACTTTCGCCTAATAAAGTCCTATTATTATTATTATTATTATTATTTAAAATTAATGGTAATCGGAAAAATATAACAAGAATTGATTATAATTATAGACATGATAGGTACTAATGATACATATTTCTCTACATATTAATTCAACAAAGAAGAATGCATCTGTACATAGCTACAAAAATTGAACATCATTTATTATAAATATTTTTGATTGAATAATTAGCTTTTTGGTAGTAGGTAAAATATTGTACTATATTCGTATCGAAAACTCATATTACGATAATCGATGGGACAAATTTCTCATTCATATCGTTATGAGTCTATACGATACTCGAAGATTCCTGAAGGAATGGCTCCTAGGGCATTACAGTCTAAGAATTAGGTAAAAGAAGATATTTCAATGCGACCAAAAATCACTAAATCTCCGTTGACACAAAAAATTATACTCTGGATTCATGGCCCTTCCTATAGGAACACATATTCTCTCGTATTCAATTTATTAGTTCCCAAGTAGAAAGTTGAAATTTCATCAATCATGAAAATGAAAACATAATTCAATAAAGTTAGTTATTAGAAAAATTGGTACCGATACTTTTGGGCATGAGGAACCACAATAAGTCACATACCAATATATCACTGTACCGTTCAGAATGCATACTTCCAACTTTTTATTTCTTTCTGAACCATTATTAGTTCCCAATTCGGAAAATTCGCTCCCCAATTGAGAATTCATCCAATCGAAGAAATAATCACAAAATTAGCGCCATAAATACATCAAAAAAATGTTTTTCGTCCACCTCTACAAAAAATTACATTTCCCGTTCTAATTTCTGAACGAAAAACCGACTATTTCCGAAGGCAAGTACTTTTCGTCCGCACATACTTTTCATCTGCTGCTGGATTGCCAGTTTACTGAATTTTCAGTGAATCTCCTGATTAGCATCTACTGATACATTTCATGACTTACTGAAAAATATTTTGACACTTATTCATCATTATTATTAGTTAATCACATACACTTATAAATTTCATGATATTTAGGCAAAGGATAATAACTTCCTCGGATTCAGATCTCATTCAATTTTGTATATACCTCTGTTATAACAGTGTGTTTCTTACATATAATTTTTACATTTGTTTTGTATTTATATTATTAATTTTTACTATTCGTTCTTTTTGTTTGTATTTTGTTGGAAATCGTTTTTTTTTTCTGTTTACTAAAAGCACATGATGTATTGACGCCATAGGTTTATTTCATTATACTTTCTTGTAATTCGTATAGCATAAAATAGATCCGAATTTTTGACTTGACAAGGTATATACCTACTGATGAACTGGCAACCCTGATTCGCGCGGGGGGTGAGTTGACAACAACTGTCAGTTGCTGTTGTCGAATTAATTATTCACGAAATCCGATAGATTCCACGTGTGAATAGGACCGTGATGTCGAAAGTGTTTGAGGTCGACGAAAAAATACTCAAGAACGGTAGGCCCTACCTCATAATCTATAAGACGCTCTTGTGAAAAAAGGAAATTTTTATCTTGATTTTTGTGAAAATCATGCGTAAAAATGTCTGAAGAGTGTCTCAAGTAACCCCGTTTGACGGTATGTAACGCGTTTATAAACTCTTCTAGACACTCGTTTATTAAACCTGGCGGAAAACTGTCTATTGTTCTAGCCTTATTGCTAGCCTCCGCTAAGGCCTGCCTCGGCTATCAATTTGTAGACTTGATTATAATAGACAGTTTTTCATCCTTGGTACATATATAACTATTTCGTGTTCACGGACCGTAATTTTTGCTCGAAACCACAATTGTCCCCTCCTGTAAAAAATCAACCACGTAATCGAATGACTTGAAATTTGGTTACCCAGTATATTTGATGATGCTCACTCGAAATATGCTATTGAATAAATCCTAGGTATAAAGGGTCACACCGAAGTGCACCTCAACTATATTATTACATATTCTAGTAAAGGTCATTATTACAAATTCATCAATGCCGGGTTTGATGGTATTTTTTAAAACGACTACGAAGATATGACAAAAAGTAAAACGATTTAATGAAAAATTTAAATGATTAGTTTTCATTATTCTTACACCATTGAAATCGAATGATGGCTGTCCTGCACATAAATATATACCTGTGAAGGATTATCTTCGCCATCGGTTTGGAGAAAATCTAATAACCACCAATTGTCTCGATGGTGATGCTCGACCGCCAGACCTCACCCCACTTGATTTTTAATTGTGGGGCTACTTGAAACAACAGGTTTATGAGTCGCCAATCGTGAATATGGAAGAAATGAAAGAGAAAATCACAAATTTATGCGCACAAATTGATCGCAACGTGATACATAGGGTCACAATGAACGTTATCAAAAGAGCTAGGAAATGTTTACAGCAGAATGGACGACATATTGAGCAGTTGAGGTTTTACTTTTTATTCATCCGATTTCAATTGTGTAAAATCAATAAAATCTATTCATATAATTTTTTTATTGTATCGTTTTATCTCTTGCCATATCTTCGTAGTCGTTTGAAAAAATCCCATCAAACCCGGCATTGTTGAATTTTCAATAATGAACTCTACTTGAATATGGAATAATATACTGGGTGTCCTCATTTAAATAGAGAAATTTAGGTGCACTTCGGTGTTTCCCTGTATACCTACGATTTATTCAATTGCATATTTCGAAGGGGCATCATCAAATACACTGGGTGACCAAATTTCAAGTCATTCGATCGCGCGGTAGATTTTTTACAGGGGGGGGGACATTTTAGCTGGGACACGGTGTATATATGTCATAATATAGGTCCCTTGAAGCGATATAGACCACATTTTTGGAGGTAGCCCAGATTAGAGTCACTGGATGTTATTAGTTTGATAAGAGTTCGGACACAGAAATGACAACGGTTAGGGTTTTTGAATGTTTAGATTTATTAAGTTACACACCTTGCATTGTGACAAGAGCACCATAGTCGTTCCGCGCTTTTTCATTCAAAATTGTTTGAATTTGACAATACATTTTATAAACGTCAGAAGAAATAAAATTTCATAATTATACATTCGAGATAAAAGCAGCTATGGAAATTACTTGCTGTGTAATAAATTGTGCCAATTCTGAAAAAAATGGATATCATTTATTCAATTTTCCGAAACAAATATCAACCATTCGCTTATGGAAGGAAGATATGAAATGGCCTGGGTGCAAAATCAATTTGAAGACGAGCGAAATTTGTGAGGTACTCATTAAAATTCACTTTTTATAACAGCATCTGATTAGAATGAAACTATATTTTAGGCCCATTTTCAAACAGAAGATTTCAAAATCTGTTTGTGAGAACCTGCTGTTCCATCAATTTACAAAGCAGGCGATTTCGAGAACAAAATTCCATTATTATCATCACACAAAATACAAAACAAACTAATCATGGGAAAGAGGAAATGATCACAAAATTACATAATGAAATTGAGAATTTGAAAATGAAACTAAGAAAAGCAAGTAAACTACAAAGTGATATATTATTGAATGGCCTTTTTGGTGCCGACCAAATTTAAAATTTAACAGTGAAAAGTGAATAGTTATTTAAGGGCGCTAAGTGGAGTTGCTGAGAACTTTACAAAACCAAGTATTTTGTAGGTCTCGTCAAAATAAACTACATTTTTCCTATCAAATGTTTATCGAAAAATGATTTGTTCTCTATATTTCAGCACCCTGTATCTCCGAAATGAAACATTTCCGGACACAAAAGCTTATATACACTTTATTTCTCATAATTGTCTCAGGAATACTTCACTTTTGAAAGTACTTATGTTACTTCCTGTATATTGAAAATACCTACCTTTAATTTAATATAAATAACTTCATGTTTTATACTCATCACTGGAGTACAGTTTCACATACAAATAGGAATTATAGCTATATAGGCCAATCAAATAATTATATTTTGAGGAATTAATTTCCAGCAAGCTGGAAATCATTTGATTACCTTCATTCAGTCCCAAATGCATGTAATCTGAGTTTGCACCATTCCAGGAATTGAGCTTAACTTTTGATAGCCAAAAAACCGCCAAATTTTTGCACTTTTTTTATTTTTTTGCTTATAGCTGCAAAATGGTTCATCGGTCGAAAAATGTAATTCTATTCAATAATATAGAAGGCAAAATTCTGCGTCGAATGACATCTGAAAACATCAAATTCCGTTTAGTAGTATAGCCGAAATCGAATGTTAAAAAAGAAGAAAATTTCGTAGTTCGGTGCAAGCTTACATTTTGCGGCTTTCCAAGACGACATATCGTGAAAACAGATACTCCTATTGAAAAAACCCATAAAATAAAAGTTGTAGAGAATGAAATTTTACGTTATATAGATAGATGTCCAAATGTTTAAGTTTTCTTGATTTGTCCAATTATCCGGATATCTGAATGCCCGGTTCAGCTTCGGTCCCAAATTTTGCATCAATTTATAATTATTTTTCATCTAGTGCGCGAAATGCTACTTTGGTGATCGAGAGCTGATTTTTTTAACGAGGCGCAGCCAAGTTAAAAAATAGTCGAAATCACCAAAGTATTTCGCGCACGAGTTGCACCGAACTACGAAATTTTCTTTTTTTTAACATTCGATTTCGGCTATACCTCTGAACGGAATTTGATGTTTTCAGATGTCATTCGACGCAGAATTTTGTCCTCTGTATTATTGAATGGAATAACATTTTCCGTCCGACGCACCGTTTTGCAGCTATAAGCAAAAAAATAAAAAAAGTGCAAAAATGTGGCGGTTTTTTGGCTATCAAAAGTTAAGCTCACCACCTGACATGGTGCAAACTCAGATTACACGCATTTAGGACCAAATAGAGGTATTAAAACGATTTCCAGTTTGCTGGAAATTAATTCCTCAAAACGGTTTTTTTCGATTTAATTTTATTAGCCTAATAAGTTTATCCATATGTGTATATTTTCTAATATTGAAATGTTGGTACATGCAATCTTTTATATAACAGTTGTTCTGCTAGAAGTGTTTCACTATAAATTGAAGTGGGTGTTTGTACCCTATACCCATTGTCCATCTACGGCTATGATTGATTTGACAAAAAATATAACCTCTAAAATCGTATCTGACAATCAGGCGCTACTAGGGAAATTGAAAAGACAAAGAGCAGATTATATGTCTTATTCTTTTATTCACTTAAACCATTGTATTATAGTAAATAGAAAAGGAGAAAAGTTCAGCTGTGTCCGAACTCTTATCAAACTAATACCATCCAGTGACTCTAGCCCAGATAGGGTAGGTCGAGGGGTAGGTAGATCTTATTCCTAGGTGTTTTCACCATGTCACAAAATGGAGGTGATACTTTCACTATGTCATGATGAGGGGTTGTTAATTACACCATATCGATTTTCAAGGGGTTCGTTTGGCTTAATGGTTGGCGAGAGATAGTATTTTAGGCACTCATAGTTAAGGGGTAGCTGAAAGTACGAGACTATATTCGGACATAACAATATTTATCGAAGCATAAAATATTATTGGCAGTGATGGATAAATATAGATAAACAACAATGCATATAAAAACCTACTAACAACTCACATTATGATGACCATATTGACAAGTTCTAGTCAAGTCAAGACCAGACCAACTTCGAAACCCTCACATATATGGTTCAATGTCGACAAATGCTTCGATTCACTTAATGTTTATAAAACCCTCATGGTTTTGAATCACGTATAAATATATACCAAATATTCTACTCGTGAGAATATTCCAAAGCCAACTGGCAAACAAACATGGATACATAGTCTGTATAAAATATTCAGGACATCCCAGGTCCACCCTGTTCAATATGCTCCTATCCATTTTTCGGATTCCATTATCGCTGTTACATTAGGCATAAACGGAGTCCCTATGATACTTCTTATGAAACCACACTACTACAAACACTGTTCTGAACAAATTATATTCACATCAACAATTCAATTGTCTAATAGTCTGATTTTATATTCGATAAAATATAACCAACAAGAATAGGTCACACATTTCAGATAAGTTCACAAAAAAGAGAACTTCTGGATATAAACAATGCGTTACAGCTCAATTCCTCCGACATATTATTCATGGGAGAAAAAAAGACGATCAAGCGGATATTCTTTCATCTGGCCTTTCGAAGACAATGACGAGCGGAACTGATCAATTCGAAGCAGTGCATCGACTTTTTCATCAATTCGATTTGGCCAAAACGGAAGGGTCAGTTTTCTGTTTTTAGCTTTGGTTTTCAAAGCGAGTGATATTGAAGCCAGGATAATACAAGGTGAATATCGTATTTGTTCCAATTGTTGGGTTTTCAAATAAGGGCGTCAGAACTTTAAAATGTAATAGCAACAACACTGCAAGATATGTGCAGATAAAAATTGTCAGCTATATTTGTCAGCAGTTGGAAATTAGTCATGGAGAAGTATACAGTTCAACAACGAGTAAGAGGTATTCCTATTCATTACCAAAATGAGTTTTATTGCACGAAAGATTTGCTGGACGCGTCAACAACAACCTAGTTGAATTCAACACCACCAAAACTCAAGCCTGATGTATTTTCTCTAGAAAGGCGGAACTCAGGATGCCTGATATAACAATGTCTAGTAGCACCATTTCCACCGATACCACTATATCGATGCTCGGTATCTCCATCAGTAATACTCTTCCATGGGAAAATCATGTCCGATCCATCGCGGAAGCTGCTTCACAAGAACTCGGATATTTATTCCGTGCAAAAATCTACTTCTACAGTTTTCTATAGACGGGTGGTTTCCCCGAAAATGAGTAACAGAATTGTTCCATTGTCAAAATAGTGCAAATAGGTTGTCAACCTACATTATTGGCTTCATATCCATAACAATAATACAAATGAGAACCTCTTCCAAAAGGGTTTAATTTTCATTACTTTGGACATTTTTAAAAAATTCTCTCCACGGCAATGATATTGGACTCCACGGTAATGACACGGTGACACGGGAATGACAATAGTGAATACCTAGTGTAATACTTGCTGAAGTAAATTGAAGAAATATATCAATAAATCAACACAAACTGAAGGCATTCTGAAAAATATAATTTTGCATTGAATTAACCTTGACATTCTCAGGTAATTCAGGATATTAGAAATTCTCAGTGGACAAGATTCAACCATGTTAGAATGTAATATTATGTTGACTAAATTGGAAAATTTATAAAAAAACTTAGTTTCCTCGTGAAACGAGGATAAGGTAGCATTTGCAAAATTCATGTTTCATTAATATAACATATCATTTTCGTCCAATTTAGAAAATCGGCTCTTTTTTCATCATCACATAATTTCAAGAACATGACTTCCACTTCCCTATTATCTTCACCATATGGCACACTGAGATATTCTTGTATTCAGGCTTGGCTGCAGTCTTCTTGGGACATGAAATGAAACCTCAAGAGTCCAAGGCCAGTAAGAAGGCCAGTTTTATCAGCCTTTGGTTAATTGACCATTCCAGAACACGTGATTTTGACATGGTTTCTTGAGGGGCACTCAAACTATCTGTTAGGTTACCTTTGATGAGCATAGCCATGGCTATCCCTGTCATATCCACAATATAATAACAGTTTCACCAAACAAAATTATGGAATTCCCTCTGGTTCCAACTCGGATTCCAAGGAAAACGATGCCACTAATTCTGGTTTCATATGACAAATCTTGACAAAATACAATATTTGCCCCTCTGCAACTTGTCAAATGACGTAATTCTGAAATGATTAATAGATCTAGACCAGGAATATTCGTCCAATAAAATTATTGTTGTTTATGTTTTCTATCACGTGGCTTCTTGGCAAGCCACAAAAGAGTTCTCTTCAGATACTCTCGAACACACATGCCTATAGCTATTTTTGGTTTGGCGATTGATGTGATATGATAATATTGTTGATTATTATGAGTTGTGGATATACCCTATAGTGGGACAAAAGGGAATTGACAGTGATTGTCATATTGATTGATTGGTTTTGAATTAAAAAGTTATACTTAATAAACAACTTTCGTCTATATTCAGAACCTTACAGCGATGAACGGGGTAGTTTCGAGAGCCTGGGAGTACCGATAAGTGGAAGGGCATCCCCTGGAGGCAAACAACACCCTGAAAATTCGAGGCGAATAATTCATTATAGAATAGGTTACGGTTGATATACAATCAGAGCAAAAGAGCGATTTGTTATTCAAAAAAACAATTGATTATACAATGCCTCTTTTTCAGAACACGTGACTGTTGACATGACATCAGAGTAGCTTTTGTTCGGGACTTTTATTTCATTGAACTATTCACCTAACATTTTCAGAGTATCCGTGATAACGGCTGATTTTTTTAAAATACCCTGTACAGGTCCGGTCATGATAACGAGTGCTTTTGCTCTCTCTATGTTTTTTGTACAGAACACTGTTTTCGATTAGGAAGCTTCGATCGTAATTTGTTTACCTGCCTGATAGTCTCATTGAAACTAAAGGACAATACTGCGTTTCAGAAAATATTCATAATGATTAAAATTTTTCAGAACCGAAAGGTACAGAATTATTATCTTCGAGAAATTTCAGCTTCAAATCAATTGAGGGACATTGAACTCCTGTTCCTTGGTTGACCATAGTTTGTAGCCATAGTTTTTGGGGCCACCAGATTCAAACTCTGTGATATGAGAACCAGGGCCGTAACGTTTCGTCAGTCATGTCACCAATAAATTGACCAGTAGGAATATCAAATTCCTACGGTATAGAAACATAGAAAACAGAGTCTGTGTCATAGTATAACACCATTTCCCCAATCTGTTGTAAATAGCTGTGAAGCTTCAACCGAACTAAAACATATGCAGCAATTACCACATTGACAGTGAAAAGAGTGTCATAGCTTTCCTTCTTATACTCCTAATTATCAATAATGGTATCCTCGTTTATCGGGAGTACTGTATTGACAATAACGGAAAGATCCGTCATCATCGAAAAGAATTCCGAGGGCTGGTTGATTATAGGAGTTCAAGATCGGTTTTCATGCTGACCAAACTTACCCCAAAAGGAGTTCAGCATAAGTTTGGTCAGTGCTCTTGAACAGGGGTTATCAGTGATTTTAGAATATTCCAACAAAACATCCTCCCGCTGTTAGAAATCTATAATGTACTCATCTCTCTCCTCTTTGGTGTTACAATTTTGAGGCCAATCTGATGATTCTTGTTTTATTTTGATGAATTTCTCTGCAACAGTCCACGTTCCTGTTAATGCACGTTCTTTATCAGTGTGACGACAACTACTAGTATTATACTTTTCACCACACATAGGACAACTAACAAACATCAACTTGTTGTTCATTTCCTGAGGTACAACAGGATGAAATAGATATTGAGGTGGAAGAATCGCACATCCAACGAAAACTGAGATAGAGGAAACAGAAACAGAATACGCCTCCTCACCAACAAATATTTTCGGATGACCGACAGGAAATTTTTCATATTTACATACCCATGGGTGGAGTGAACAAACGACAGCGTATTTTATTTGTCCACCATCCCTGGCCTTGAAATATTCGACAGTGGGACGAATATAGTAATGAAGTCGTTACACTTGAAAATTTGTAAACGAACCCCACATTTCGAACAAATTTGCAGTGTTATCGACGTCACAGCATTGACGGAGGACACACATATTAGGCTCACGAAGGAGAATTCCTTAAGCTTATACACTCTCCCGACGAGCCTCCAAATCATAAAAGACAAACAAATGATCATCAGTTTGGGGTACTATCGTGTCAGCTGAATATAGCATTAACGGCCAGAAGGTGTTTGTTGCAAACCTTGCAAAATATCTTTTCGCAGGTGTGAGTTCTATTGACAGGGACGATCTTAAAACATAACTCATAACGGCTAATCTTACCACAAACACCTTTTTGAATATGATTATCTAAACAGCTCTGTCCGCGGAAAGATCTTTTACAAGACTCGCAGGGAGGAAACTAGATAAGAAATCCAAAATATCATCGTTATTGCCCACAACGGCGGAAAATTTGACCAACAGGTCATTTTGAATTATATTTTAACCAAAACTATTCTG
This sequence comes from Phaedon cochleariae, assembly GCA_918026855.4. Classification (NCBI taxonomy): domain Eukaryota; kingdom Metazoa; phylum Arthropoda; class Insecta; order Coleoptera; family Chrysomelidae; genus Phaedon; species Phaedon cochleariae. The sequence goes on from OU896712.1 coordinate 24,183,394, forward strand.
AAACCAGAACTAATAATGAGAGGCACCCAGTTGATTTCTATGACTGTTGTAAATGCCAAGTTTTTGTACTCTCTCAACTATTTCCCAATGGCCCTGGCAAAACTGCCCCAATTTTTCGGCTTTTCTGAATTGAAAAGGGAATATTTCCCCCACTTCTTCAATCGTATGGAGAATCAAAATTACAAGGACACAATTCCTTCTCTAGAGTTCCATACCTCCGACAATCTCATTTCAGATGCACGCGCATCGCTCATAAAATTGCATTCTGATAGAGTCGCTGAAAACTATGTTAACGATTTCTCCCAAGAAATCAGAGATTATTGTATTTCGGATGTGGACATAGATTTCGACAACTCATTTTGTCTGAAACTAATGTGACCCCGTATTGACCGCTTCGACATGCAATAAGGTTTTCCGTAGGAATACAAACGAGACACCATAGTTAAAGTTGATGGCTATTCGGTCTAAACAAAAGTTTCAGGGCTGCTTCAATCACGAGTCTTTCCGTTGCTATAATGATCATAGAGATACTCCTCTCAAAAACTGTCCTTCCGAGACTATGAGCCATCGTTATGGCACGACCATTGCCAAAATCAATAAAATCAAATCCTTAGGGTATGAGGTTATTGAAAAATGAGAGTATGATTTTCGCAGAGAATTTTCCAGCAGTGACGAACTTTTCAACTTTGTCAGTAAACATCTCCTACTTGAAAATCTACTCCTTGACCCCCGAGATGCTTTCTATGATGGCCAAACGGGGAACCCTATCGATTATTACAAGGCCGGGGATGGTGAACAAATAAAATACGTTGACGTTTGTTCGCTCTACCCATGGGTATGTAAATATGGCAAACTTCTTTTCGGTCATCCGATAGTACTGATTGGCCAAACAATTTTAGGATTGAAAAAGGAGATACATCAGTACATCGAAGATTTGTAACAACGAGAGGATGTATTGTTGGAATATTCTACCGATTACCACGGTTTAAGAGCACTTGCCAAGCTTATGCTAAATTCCTTCTAGGGTAAGTTTGGTCAGCGTGAAAACCAACATAAAACTTCTATAATCAATCAGTCCTCGGAATTGTTTTCGATGATGACGGATCCATCCCATCTTGTTCGGTATTTTACTTCACATAACCAGTTTTGCATTGTATAACTTGTCATTTTCCACTCAGCTGAGTAACCTTTTTGCTGGATATTAAAGTAAGAATAATAATTCTTTGTAGATTGACTTTGTTAGTACGATGACTGATGATGACCATTCGAATGGTAGAAACATGTCTCGATGAAAAGTAATGAAGCAGAATCGACTGCACACTTCACCAGTAAACTTGTGGAGACGACCTTGAGTTTTTTTCTCTCTCTTATCAATTCATATTTTATCATTCAACAATTTATACGGAAGCCTGGAGCAGTGACAGCTTTCTTTCAATTTAGTCGATGATGAACAAATATCCATTTTTCATGTTGAAAACGGGAGCAGATTCGTTCCCAAAACGTCCAAAGCTAAGTGAAAATCTTATATTTTTTCTTTATAACTTTATTTCTCTTCTCCAAACCTTTTTTGAATCTGATATGTCACTGACAAGCTGGTGAATTTTTCTTTTAGGCTCTCTATAGAAAAATTCTTTAAACAGTGAAATTTTGGGGCAAATCATCTGATTTGTCCCTACTACACGTATATTGAAATAATATTCATATTTTTATTTTATAGAAACAAGGAGAGAAAATCCCAACAAATCTGGAATAATGAATGTACCACCTCCTCGATTAAACTACAGACAGTATTTATTTCAATATGATCACTTTATAATACTTTGTCATCCCCGTTGAAATACCTTTCACTTGTGGTCAGATATAATCTATAAATGTATTTTGTAAGATTTTTTCCCTGGCTGATGATGGACACTCGTTGTCCGAAATATGTCCCATTAATTCATCAGATGATTTTGAGTTTTGTCTTATAATGATATAAAGTCACCTCTTATCAACTTTTTTTTGAAAATTTCTTCATAATGTTTATGTGCATGTATATTGCAGTGTGGTGAATGACCACTTCTCAAATAACTCTTTTTTTGTTTTTTTCGTTTTTTCAATCCTTTGGAGTGCAAGCAAGGAAATCCCTATATAATTTTCAAAGAATGTTGTGAGACCCTTGGGAGGATAGGAGGAAGATAAGTTCTTGGGAATATTTTCATTTGGCATAGAATCCCGAAGTTTTGCCGTTCTATAGACAAACAAATTTTAGAAGAGTGTTGTTTGACATATTTCAAGGTAGACATCGAAAGGATGTATTGATCGAGCTTATCGAGTTTGTCTGACTGGTATATAGTGACGGAATGATGGAAAAGTGAGAGGTCGCCGACATTTATACGGTGTTTCAATGATGTCAAAGAATAAATGAGTGTGGCATCACCCACTAGGCGAATGGCTTTCCTCTGGATGGAATCTATAAGTGCATCAGCGTATGTTTGGGAGCTGAACCCCATATGTGAGGTCAGTATTCAGAACAGAAAGTATCTGTGCTTTGTAAATCATGAGAAGCTGTGTAGGTATAAAGTAGAAATTTGCACGGAATAAAAATCCGAGTTTTTGTGAAGCAGCTTTGATGATCGATCTGACATGATTTTCCGATTAAAGAGTATTGCTGATGGATAAACACTGAGCGTAGATATGATGGACTTAGTGGGGATGGTGGTAACAGACATTGATATATCAGGCATTTACTGAAATGAGCGGATAAAAGAAATGTCATTAGACTCATGAAACTATTTACTATACAGGGTGTCCGGACATTATGCGCAAAAAATCAAGGGGGTGATTCTACATGATGAAATAAGAAATTCTTTTTATATGTACGTGGGTCCAGAAATGCATAGTTTTCAACATACAGTGTGTTAAAACTTTTAAACAAGATCGGTTTTTATGAATATCTCAAATGTCCTATCAATTTTCTTGAAATTTGGCGATGATATTCTTGGTCATGAGGGGCAGATACAGATATAATTCAATTGGAATTATAAAAACCAGTGACGTCCTGGCGGGTAACCTACCGAATATTATTGTCAATAAAATGTGCGCATTTGATTTTTTCGAATTTTGTATCTTCATGACCTATTGACCAACTAAAAATACAACATTTTGGTCTGTTGAATTATTTTGATAATTTGCTTCATTTCCATGGAAAATAATAATTACCAATTTATTGCATACATTTGTGCCAAAAAATTCCTTCAGAAACTGAGGTGAAAATAAATGCGTAATCAATGTCCATAGATATAGAATAAGTATAGAGATTTATTTTCTTCAAATATTCCTTGATACATGTTTGACACACTCTACACTCTGTATATTGAAAACAATGTATTCTCGGTCCAGGAAGGCGTAGTTTTCAATAATACAAAGTGTGTCAAACATGTATTATAAAATATTTGAAGAAAATGAATCTCGATTGTTATTCTACGTCTATGGACATGGATAACACATTAAATTCCACCCCTGTTTGTGAAGCAATGTTTTGCACAAATTTATACAATGAATTGGTATTTATTTTTGTCCACGGAAACGCAGCAAAATTGGAAAACAATTACAGAGACTAAAATGTTGTATTTTTAGTTAATCAGTAGGATATGGAGATAGAAAATTTGAAAAAATCAGGGGCGCTCATTTCATTGACAAAAGTATTCGGTAGGGTGCCCCCAGGACGCCACTGGATTTCACAATTCTAATTTAGGAATGGCTCAATCAGCCCCTCATGACAAAAAATATCATAACCAAATTTCAAGAGAATTGGTGAAAGAATATTCGAAATATTCATAAAGAAACGATTTTTTCTAAAAAGTTCAACACACTGTATCTTTCCCAGACACGAATCTATATCTCGAGGAATTTGAAGTTTGCATCGATATCAACTGCCTTCTATTTCGTACAAAATCAGAGACTAATGAAACTACCATTTATTAGTATCTCATTTCTCAATATTATAATCTATTATAGAAAATGAGTAAAAATCATGATTTAAAGAGTAATCTACTACATCCTTCTGAATATTTATTGCGTTACCACTAAGTGACATTGTGGTATGTCGTTTTAAGGGTGTATTGTTAAGAAAATGTAAATATATGCAGAAGAATGCTAGCGATGTTTCGCTACTTACGGCCCGCTGAAGATTCTTATCGATTTGGTAACTACATCAAGAGGAACCACACGCTTGAACAACACAAGTGTCGGTGTACTAAACATATTTGAATGTATATACAGAGTGTTCTGAAATTGCCGCATAACCTGGTAGGCGAATTTGTCAAGAAAAACAAAGAGATAATTTGAAATTCCAGTTTCAATTTAATTGATCAAACAACTGGCAAGGAAGTGTTTTGAATTTGGATGGGTAGTTTGTCAACCACTGAAGCTATCCTATAAAATCCCACACCAAAATTCCTCGTTCTATGCTCATATATCTTGAAAAACACTTTGGTAACACTTTGGCCATTTTATCCAGTGATAAGCTAGGTACAGGAGGTTGATTCAGCTTTATTAGTTCAGTTTTCACTGCACACTGCAAGAAATCTAGTTTGAATTTCCTGCAATGTTCAGGCATGGAACATACAGTGCTTTCGTGAAGTACTGCACAAATTAATAGTCAAACTATCCATTTATGAGAAATCTGCTGAAACGGGTCGACTTTTTTTTATGAATTTGCCACATTTTTAAGGAGAGGGTGATCCACGTTTGAGTCATGACGTCCGCGACAATTTTTTGAAACAACTGAAAACCTAGATTCAGAAATATATGACACGAAGGGTTTCTATACAGTGAGTCCGTTAAATCAATTGATTTCGTAAAGTACTGAATACATTTATGTTTAGTCAAACTATCCATTTCTGAGGGCTCTTCCTGAAACAGATCGATTTTACTTTTCAATTTTCCACATCTATACGGATAAAAGATATACAGGATGATCCACGTTTAAGTAATGACGTCGGCGAATATTTTTTCAAATGGAACACCCCAGGTGGGGAGGCTGTAGCCAAGCAAGTAGGCCCTGATGGGCCCTTTTTGGAACACCCTATATATTGATGAATTTTTTGAATCTTCATCAAAGGCTGAATTCGAAAATATATAGGGTTTATATACAGTGCGCCCGTTATATTCAGTGCTATAGTGGAATGAGGTTGCCATATTAATGAAATACCGATGACAGTTGAATAGGTGGTGAATAGGTGGTGAAAAATTCCACTCAAGTAAGTAAGGTAGGGCCATTTGTCAGCAGAGTGGTTTACTTGTAGTACCACTCTGTAACATATAGACGTAGGGGTCTGTACGTGTGACTATAGATGGCAGCGCCATACAGTGTGTGTCGCGACCTCTGGATCCTTCCTCAGAGCTGTGCCACTAGATGGCTACAACATGAGTATAACTTCATGTTATACCCTGCGTCTGCAAATGATTCATTTCAGACACCTAAAGAAAATAAGTTTTCAAGTTTTGCCAATAATACATCATTGCCAAATTTGTTAGTCAAAATAATATGTTCTAAGCTCTCAGTAGACTATTTTTAAATTTAGCAAAACTCTAGATGTGCTCACAAACAAAGAAACAAACAACTGTTAGAGATTTTCTATCAATGGAGTTAGCAACACTGACTTGTCATTTTTGAATGAACATCATTCATAGCGTATGTCTATGCCACTATTGTCAAGGGTAGTGACAGCAGTGTTGCCATATTAGTGGTTTTGTCGCTAAATCTAGAGTGTTTAGGGTACGTCAATGCGACATTCAAACTTGATTTGCGACGTGTCCGAATTCTAGCGTTTTCAACATAGTCTTCGATTTTTATGGAGACTTTTGACCACATGATTTTGTGATGACACTATCAGAGGAGAAGAGATAAACAGAGAAGAGAATGACAAATTACAGGGTTTGTTTTCATCATTTGTGAACTTTGGTGCCTTTGGGGTCGAAGTGATCTCTCAACTGTCTTGTTCTATCGACTGTCAAATTGTATGGTGTTAAATAAGAAAATGAGTTATAATAATCAAGAAATGTTAAAAATTCATAATGAGCTACTGGATAAAAACAGCAGACAGATATAAAAATAAAATACGGAATAAAAATTGCATTAGTAATTTTAGATTGTGATGAAAATGAGTTGTTTCACTTCTTTTAGTGGTATATGGTTTTTTTTTTCATATCTACACTTATCTCTATAATTTTAGTGTTTCCATAATGTACACAGAAATACAGAGCACAGTGGGAAAAAGTTACGATTTTTCGAGGACATCTGCAACCCTGTACTTCAGATTAGACAAAGGTATTCTGTAAATATTGCAACAGTTCTGGAAGCAAAAATTCGTGATTTACAGAAACATGTGAAAAGAAAGAAACCCAAGATTGCAGATCAACCCTTTGCAGGAAAAAGTAATCAACAACGAATAAATTTCGAACCAGTTGGAAAAGTATCTTCAAAACAGAAAGAGTCTCAATTATGATTATATTCAGCTGTTCATACTCTATTCGTGCTATTGAACATTTGAGTGATCTTGACAATAGTTTCAAATGTGATCCAGGAGAAACCATTACAGTGCACAGAACCAAGTGTTCCAGTTTAATTATTCATGTGATTGGACCACATTTTCAGAAAATTTTAAAAGGAGATATTGATACCAGTTCTTATAGCTTATTGGTCAATGAATCCACAGACATCACAGTACAAAAAGTTTTAGGCATTGCTATTAGATAGAAAAATTCCATAACTCCGATTAACAAAATTTGCCAGGTGTTCATAATTTCGATGACAATAAATTATGAAATTTTTGTTGAAATAAAAAAAATGGCTGCTCCAAGATGGCGAACAAGATTTGGTCCGATTCCATTCAAAATCAGTAAGTGGGGGTTTTTGAGGTCGGAGATCATGATTTTTTTGTTGAACCTTATAAATTCAAGATGGCGGCTTCCAAAAATTTTTTTGTTTTTGTATAAATGACGATTACTCCGTTGTTATCAACACAAAACTATTACTGCGACATATCATCTGTAAGAGAAAAAAAAGTTGATTGTAACTAAGTCATAGTGAGCTATGACCTACATTTAAAAAACTAAAGTTGGTGCTGATATCTCAAATTCTAGAAGAGTTGGTATAAATTTCAAAATTTTTTCGAAATCACTTTGAAAAACTGCCATGAGAATGTGAAATTCCTATTTGAATATTTTCATAAATAAAGAAGTTACGGAGGAGACATGAAAATGATCAAAATCTGTTTTTTGCGTATAAAACAAAAACGAATAGATTTTATCAAAATATTTTTTCACATTATAGTTGGCCTTGACAAACTCCACATTTGGTGTCATCTAACCGACCTCGTAACTCTCACCGTTAAAGAGATACCCATGGTGAGCATGGTAAGTGGGACACACTGTAGATGATAACACAGCTAGAAACATAACAGTAGCTATACAAAATCTCCTCTCAGAATTCGATCTGGATATAGAAAACCTGAGTGGAATTGGAACAGATAATGCTTCTACAGAACAAATAATGGTGTCAATGAGCGAATTCAATAACATTGATCATAGATATCATAAAACACAACATCCTCTCTCAATTCTACATTAGATTGCACTCTACAAAAATAATAAAAAATAAAAATAAATCATCTTCAGTACATACATTTCAAACAAGTTACATGAAATTGAGCATGAAATGAAATGAAACGAATAAATTATATAACAATCAAATATACCTTATATTTTAAATCATATTGATAGATTTTCGAAATGAAGAAAATTTGTTGACATTCAAAGCCTTAGTAAAAATATTAGCAATTTGTTCACTAGTACGAATATATTCAATTTAAATTTTATTCGTTTTGACCAAATCTTTTATAAAATGAAATTTAACATCAATATGTTTTGATCTCTTCGTTTCATAATTTTATGCGATTTTTATTGTAGATCGATTATCCTCATATATTTTAAAAGGATATACATTTTTATTGATCAAATCTGTTTGTAGCTGTCCTAAAAATAAACATTCTGTTGTGCAAGAAGCTAAGGCTGCATACTCAGCTTCACAGCTCGATAAAACAAAAACATTCTGTTTTCTGGAATTCCAAAATACAGATTGGTGTTCACTTTCAAAAGAAATCCAGTTGTTCGTTTCCTATCATTGCAATCGCCAGCATAATCTGAGTCTACATAAGCATATGTTTATCTTAGGATCAGAATTCTTATAATAAGTTGAGCCTAGGTTTTCACTGCCTTTCAGATATTTAAGAACATTTTTTAAATAATTCCAATGATTGATTGCGAAACAATTTGGATATCTACTAAAATAACATACTACATAACATAGATCAGGCTTTGTACCTAACATTAAATACATGAGCCAATGAGCCAATTAGTTCTTAATAAGGAACATTGAAATTTGCATTAGAATCACCTTTCTTCAAATTCAAATTAGCTTGTATAGGTAACTTTACAGTAAACAATTGATCAAAATGGTAAAATGTGTTGAAACTTGTGATAAATTTTTTTTTCTATTTCAATTCCTAAAAACCTTATTCGGCCATTTTAGTTGCTCAAATCTCTGATTTCTTATTTCATTGAAAGCTTAGTTTATATTTGAATCACTTCATCAACTGACCTTGACAAAATAAGTATATCATCTACGGAAAAATATACATTCTGTATAATATAGACATGGATCAACTTGTCAACGAACAACGACTCTTTCTAAGCCCGTAAAGTGGCTTTTTCAGTTCACATACCTGTCCTGATGTGTATCTTAAAAGGCCATCTGGTGGATACATATATACTACCTCCTTTATGTTACTTTTTAGGAATGATGATCCAACATCTAGCTGGTGAATAGTTAGATCTTTCTCGAAGTGTCACCATCCTGGCTACAAGTGCATATTCTTCCTCTTCTAATGATAGTTGTTGATAGCCTCTGGCTGCCAACCTAGCCTTCTTCATCAGCTTCCCATCTACCATCTTCTCACAGAACACCCTCTTGAAGTCAATATTTGTCACATCTGAGGGTGGTAAAATCATTTTCCAGGTGTTATTCTCTTCCAGTGATTGTAGTTCCTCATTAATTGTAAGTTCCCAACCATTTTGCATGTTTATAGCTCCATTATAATTTTTTGGAATTTTTTGAGGCAAATGACCAGCTGGCAAGGCGGTCATTAGTTCCATATCACTATTTAAATCATAATCAAGTAGATGCCTTGGTACTCTCCTATTTCTTTCACTTTTACGAGTGAAAGTTTCAGGCCCTTCATCATCAGACATTTCAGGATTTGAGTTATTTTCCTTCTCTACATTTTCCACTTCATCTTTTACATTGTCTGCTTTCTCTACAGTTCTAATTAAGTCAATTTATTTATTCAAGACATTTTTGTGTTCATCACAAATTACAGATCTAGAAAAAATCACAGTATTTTCATTTATTTTATATAATTTATATCCATCATTACAGTAACCAATGAAAATTATTTTCTTTTCGAGGATCTAATTCTCCAATACGATTCTGTTTTGGTATATGCACACATGATATACGACCAAAAACTTTCATTTTGTACTTGGATGAATGTCCCATTCTTCTATGCATCAATTCCTGATAATCAACAAGATTTGCGCTATAAAATCTAGTTCTGGGAGAAATAACATACAAATTTCCTCTCAAAACACCTTCCAAAAATGTCTTGTTATTTATTGTCTTTTGTACATATTTTCACTTTCCCATCCTCAAATTTAATCTAGAATCCTTCATTTTCAATTCATTTTACTGACAATAGATTGTATTCTAAATAATCACTTTGAAGTACATTTTTCAGCTTGAATTTTCTTCCACATTCATTTTCTTCTACATGTAAATTTACACTCTTGAAAACTTTGATTGCAGAACCCTTCTTAACAACATTAATGGTATAATCTACTGACTGTATTTCAGTCAAAAGGCACTAGCTTGTTTGTTCACTAAGTGGTTTGTTGCTCCAGAGTCAACAATAAATAACAACATATATCTATCAGTGGTAGATAGAGTGGTGTTGACAATATTAGAAAAAACACTTTCACAAGTTGCTAGGGGCAGTTCAGTTTCATCAGCAATGAATGCATTTTTTTTCCAGAGACTTCACTATCCGTTTTCTCACAGTCTGCTACATTTGAGCTTTCTCTACACTCATTACATTTATGTCCTGGTTTGCCACATTTGTAAACTACCTCTTCCATAATAGCAACCTCATCCTCTATAGCTACTTCGTCCTTTATGAGTACTGGTAAAGGCAACTGAATTGTTTTCTTGAACAATTTTGCTTGCTTATCTCATTTCTTCTTGCAATAATTTACTTTTCACAAACTGTACATTCACATCTTTTGGATTTGTGCTGAACATAACATCAGCAATGCTTGATAACTGTCAAGCATTGCTGCCAACAACTGACATATAATTTCTGGTTCTTCCAGCTTACCTCCACTAGCTTTCAGATCTGATACTGTTTTTTCAAATTCTACTATGAAGTTACTTAAACAACCATCAGTAATCATTTCATAATTTCTTCTGCAAGTCTACTTGTATTGATAATCCCTTCTTTGTGTATGTGCTTCTCAGTGTCTCATACATATCCTCTGCAGTTTCCTTGTCTTTCACAGTTTCCAACACATTATCTGCTAGACACTGTACAAGTATATTTTTAGCTTTAATATCTTTCTTCCTAAACATAGCTTGTTCTTCTACCCCAGTTGGAGGATTTTCTTCTAGTACTTCCAGTGATTCATTCTGTTCCAAAATCAACTTCAAACGAAATTCCCAATATGCAATTTTTTTCCAACAAATGGTTTCAGGGTCACTGCCAGTGAATTCTGCATTGCCATGCTTCCAGGAACTTCCAGAGTTTGACCTCCTGTACCTGCTGCCCGTTGCTTCCAGGAACTTCCAGTTTGACCTCCTGTACCTGCTGCCCGTTACTTCCAGAGTGTACTCCCGTAACGTGAAAAACTGATTTCCAGCCAAGCCACTTTTAATTCCTCCTAGTTATACTCATATCTGGGCCCATAACCTTTTGTAATATCTGGACTTGGCTTTAGAAATAAAAATGCAATCATGATGACCTTTTGTATGCTGGATTTTATTTTTAACCTTTTTTAACTTAACAATCTGTAACGTGTATCAATCAATCAAGACAATCGACAAATCAACTACACTCGTGACATATGATGTGACAGATTACAATAAACACTCATGACAGTTTTGCATTGAATGTAAAAATGCATCATAGACACCACAAAACACAACATTGAGAAAATATTTCAGTGGATTTCCTTTCAGACAAAATAAAATATATTGTGAGATTGTCGACGATCTTCGATCTCAGGAGAATTCAAAGAAAGGGCAGTATCTGAAGGTATAAAATTGATTCATACGACTCCATATCATCCAAGCGGAAATGGATTGGTAGAAAGATCAGTCAGAATTCATTGCCTAAGGAAGTATTCCCAAGGAGGTATAATTTGCAGATTCAAAAAAAAACAAAACCTACCTACTTGCTCTATCCTCCCTAGGTATGCACGATGTTCTTCGAACATTATAGGGATTCCCTTTCGTGCGCTTCAAGCGATGAAAAATCCAGATTATACAGGTAGCTGGAACAATTGTCTAGAGGGAGCTGTTAATCATCACAATTATTCACATAACGAATACTCGGGTTGTTCACCAAACTTTAAATTATACGGGAGAACAACAGTACTCCAAGCGGATAAAAAGCTAGGATCAGTTTGAAATGAGCGACGAGTTGAAAAATCACGAATAGCAATTGAAATATGAAAGAAGGATTTAAGAAAGGACAAACAAGAGCCGTACATTGTCACCACCAAGACGAACGAAGAATCAACGTGTTGGAAAAGAGTTTGTTACTAGAGGTCCTTTAGAAATTACCCAAACAAAAAATATCTATGGAGTTCTGGCGTTATGTAAATTTTTTAACGATGATTCAAGAGAAGTATCAGACCATGTCTTGAATATAAGACAGTATCATCACAAGTGATGATTTCTTGAAGTGAGGGGATTTGTACAATATACAACTCTGTATAAACATATCACTATGGATGTAGATTGATGATAATTGGATGTTAGTTGAGTTATATCATCAATAGAATATAGGTATTGGGATTATCCGGACTATAATTTATCACATATGTTATTTTCAAAATTTCACCATAAGGATGAAGAAAAAATATTTTACAACATTCAACCTGTCAAATTTGACCAATCAACAGTTGAGGTCCCTTCAGTGGAAACCAGAAGTGACTCAATAAACAAAATATCATCAACAGTTGAGAAATTTGACGGATTTGTGTCTTCAAAAATTTCATCTTGAACGACTCAAAATTTAAATGAGTGTGCCCCTTTCATTGAATCATTTACCAATTGCTAATTATAATAATATTCATCGGTTATTTACCTGTTAAATGATTCCCGGTAAACTCGAAATCGTCGTCCTGGTCCCAGTGCTTCAGAGACAAGTTGGAGAGCGGTGTTGCATTGGCGAATTCCAAGTTGGCAAAATGCCAATCTAGAATTTGGCGATCCTTCGATGACAGATATACATCACTAAAAAATTTAAAGCATCAAAATCATAAAAACAATCAATTCAATCAATTCAAAATACATGCAGAAATCTTCAAATTCACTATTGACCAATTGGATGAACAATTAAACAGCTATATTCGAATGCCTAATTAGAAGATGCAACCACAAAATTAGGTGAAAGGGTCAGATTCGAAAAGCACAATTTTATAATAGGTCTGGCCAATTTCGTAATTTTTCGTGATTACTAAATAAATACAAAAAAACTTCTATTTTTGAAACATAATCCAATTCAAACCTTGTTTTTAATGATAAATCTAACCAGGATCAACGGTCCATATTGAATCGCCCCTCACAACTTCCAATACTTGTCACAAAAATTCGAATAGAAAGGAAGTTTCACGGTCCATATTGAATTCACCCCTCACAACTTCCAATGACTGTCACAAAAATTCGAACAACAAACATAGGGATAATGAATTCATCCTGGATATCCGAAACAAAATATGCAGAAACATAAGATTCTTATATATATTTAGGCTTCTATCATGAACTTTACTGATAGCAAAATTTAGTTGGGCATGTGTCGGCCCAGCCGAAGAGAATCCTTTTTAGATTTTGAAAACCTAATAATTCACTAGAATATCTTGAATTATTCCAGCAGATCTATTTCAGCTGGATTCTAGGTATACATGAATGAATTTTCGTCTCAAACTCACGTCATTATGATCCTCCCTTCTACAAATAATAATGACACTATTCATTCAGAAAAACAAACAACTAAGAACGGCTGTCATATCTATCATTCTTCCAACTTTGATAGATAATATCATCCGTTGGTGAAAAGCTATTTTGTTGAGGTTTTCGTTGGTCTACTGACATTTAGTTTCTCTATTACACACATTAGATTTATTCTATCTCAAACTTGTATCATTATTCGTTGCTGAGATATGGCCGGCAGTCTTTCTTAGTTGTTCACCTGGTATATAATAAATATGGTGTGACTCTTTCAGCGACAATATGGTTGTGCAATGTTTGTGAGGGTGAAGTGAAAATAATTTTCAAATGAGTTGAACTTTCACCTGTATTAAATTTCGGAGTTATTCAAATGTGACTTCAGTGTCAACCTTGCAGTTATTATGCATGGGTATTTTTGATATTTAGGTAGAATATTGCCGAACAGATCGCGAAAATCTTTTACCAAATTCAGCTCTTTTTTACTTCAAGTCACGGTTATGAAAATTAAGTTGATCAAATTTCATTCCGTCTGAAGAAACTTCTAGATTGCTTTCCCTGTGAAATTAGAATGAGCGCGCGAGAATGAAAGCACTACTTAAGCTATTTTAAGAGCAAATTTACTAGAAATGATGTACCTATTGCTAAGTAAGAATAAACTTATTTAGGAACGTATACTGTTTGAGAGGGACATTTCATTGAACCAATAATAGTATTTTATGCAACGATTATGTAATGATGGCTTTTATTACAGAAGCACGAGTTAAGTATGCGAGTACATTAATAGCCATTACATCATCGTTGCATATACTATTTTTCCTACGAAAAATAAATAATAAAATTGAAACAAGAATCAATTTCGAACTATTTATATTTCAACATATTTCAACATCTTAACAAGCATGAAAATTCATTATTATTATCAATTGTTTTATTGATATAAAGATTATTCACAGTACAATATTACAAAATAATTTGTTTATTGCATTGTTTCTGTTTTCCATCCAATTGAGTATCATATCGGATGATATCAACTTCATTCTGCACTCATATATCAATGTGGCATTCTGCGATAGCGATAGATTTTCACCCAACATGTCTCTTCAATGTGGTGATGTCGTCCCCCGCATCAACTAATATCGTAGCTGGAGTTCTGCAGAAGCAGTAGCCGGAATACAAATTTGGATTAGGAAGCTCAAGGTAGGTGGCTTTTCGTTTTCCAGAAGCACCAAATTTGTTTATTCCAATTTTTTGCACTGTACATCTACCCTTGTGATAGTTGAGGAAGAAGGATGGTGTACTATAATCATTTGGCCATAGATTCATGTACTTTTTGCAAATATAATAGTATTTCCAGTTCCGTAAAATTTCATTGAGATCCTTCACATCATTTTAAATTATGTTACTTACGTCTTCAGCATGCTTCCATAATTACCATAATCTAGGAAACCTGTAAAAAAGATGGGATTTAATTGCAATGCTCCAATTCAATATACAAAAATATATAAATTATGTTAACTTTTTCTTTCAAGAAACTGCACTAGAGTTATAATAAAAATAGGTCGACTCATCCAGTATTAGAACCTCGATCTATATGCTCTGCTTTCTAGCTCAACTCTCAACTTGTAGACTGAGCTACTGAGACCTTATGTAAATCAATTATGTGAAGGCATATGATTCGTATACACTAAATAATTGTCGCACACAGAAATTAACAAAAAGGCTTTTCAAAGGACTTTGGAAATAAAGATTTGCTTACCTTCAACATTGAGTAATCATCATCTGGATCTCCTTCAATGAAGTTACTGATCTTGATTGGTTGAAATGTTTAGGACTTCTTTCCAATGTATCCTTCAGATTTTCGCTTCAAAAAAACATGAAACTGCGTATTTTGAAATGTCAGTTTGATAGTTTATATTCTCATTTTCTGTGGCATTCGTATTTACACAGGAATAATAATTCTGATAGCTGGGAGTCTCTTTTTGAAAACTTCATTTTTTGTATGCGAATATGATATGACAAATTGTATAGGAGGGATGTTCAACATACTAAGTTAAGAACTGATTTCAAAATGGCTTCTGCTAGGTACAAGACGGTCTCACTGATTTTAGGATTCGGGGAATCCAAACTGTGGGATCATCAATGTCAGCATCTTTTTGTGCGAATGTATGTTGTATGTATGTTGATAATTCAGGAGATAGTTCATATGCAACATCAACATCAATATGAAATAGTGTGTCCATAAAGTTGAAGATATGAATCTGTGCATGGGAATAAAATAATAAAATATCTTCTTTAATTCTCCAGACCATGAATTGCATAAATGATTTGTCATAGATCTTATTTTATTTCACTGGAACTGAACTTTCACAGACAAGACCTGCTTTCTCAGATATTTCCAGTGGTGTACATGACAATTCTTCACTACTCGACATTTTCATAATTATTAAAACTTTTGACGAGTTTTGATTGCAATGAAATGTCATATAAGTATGTAGAAACGGACAACTGGATCGTCTCCAAGTAGTTGTTTCTATAGGCTGAACATACATAATGCAACAAAACGCTCATTGGCTAAAATTATTGACATGATGAAAATCCGTGTTAAAATGAAATCGCGTATTGTAATACCAGAGTGAAAAACAAATATAACATTCTGATGTAGGCTTTCTATAAATTGTGGTTGAGCTATTCAACATACTTACTCAACAGCCAGTCGGAATTTTCATAATAATGTACAGAACAAATGCAGTTTATAAAATCAACTTATACTTATTTATACTGAACTTCAGTATCACAGTATTTGACAACATTTCATGAGGGAGGGAAGCATGTTGTACAAGCTGACACTCTTTAACTATATGTTTGGTTATTCAATTTCGTTATTATTCATGTGAATTGAGATGATTCAATTGCAGAGGACAAAATAACGGGGAAACAAAAACTATTTGATAGCAGTCAACAGATTATTTCCTGAGCTCAGCAAGTTGCACATTCAGAACAATGTGATTCATAGATTAGACCTACCTTATATTGCATAAAATGTTCTGATTCGTTGTGAAAAAATATCTAAGAATACACTTCAACAGTCCGACATTTCCTCCATTAGAATTCATGTTGATTCATCAATAAAAAAAATCTCAAAATATCAGTTTTCAATACAATAAAAAATATTCTAGCCGTTACTGAAGGTGGTGCCTGGACATCAAGAATGATAGTCATTTGCCATCTAAATGAAAAGGTCTATCAAAATGTTCCACAATCTATCCTCAGAACAAACCTCAATTTAATTGTTCATTTGGGTCACAATACCAACCTTGGTCTGGAGTTATCCAATTCTTCTAATTTTCGTTCAATCTCCTTTGCTTGTTCCTGCAATTGATCCCACTCCCTGGCCAAATCTCTCAGATCTTTCAGCCCACTTCTGTAAGCAAACTCTTCTTGAATGTTACGTTTTTCAATCTCCGCCATTTCTTTCACACTGGCATCTATTTCTTTCATCTTTTCTTTCACATTGACAAGGTTAGTTTGATTGATTTTGAGTTTTTCTTGTAAGGCTATGACGGATTTCAAATGCTGAATTTGTTTTTCCTTCACGTGTTTTTCCTGGAAAAACATAAAAATTTCAAAAATACAGTCAGGAAGGTCATATTTTCCACTGAATATTAGTATTCAAGGATTACAAAGTACATTGTTTTACAGGAACTAGGAGTGTCGCTTTATTTCACAAACACATGCAAAATGTATTGTACCTAAGTCAAATAAAACTACTATACTTTTTTTTCTTTTATGTAGGTATGTGAGAGAAAATATATGATGGTAAATGATATAACATACTGAATAGGATTATGTGAATATTATTCATTCTTTGAATATATATACATAATAAGTTGTTACACTGGATATGCCAATACTTAGCATGCTATTTGACTGAAAGTTCCAGGAAATGAAGACAGATGTCAATGGATAGACATGCGGAATAACAGGAGAAAAAAAACTGAGATTTTTGTCTAACAACTTCAATGACCGATTTTGTTATTAGAAATTGTTTTCATTGGCGGCTGCAGAAATGGAATTTTTCAATGATCATAGTGTATTAGAACATGAGCATGAGGTGAGGCGATTGTATAAATAGCCCATTACATGATCATTGCATATACTATTTTTTCTATGGTCAATAAATGGATAATAAAATAAAATAACAACACATTTCATGAGAAAGATGTAATATATTTTGTAATTCTCCACCCCACGAAATGCCTGCATAATTTGTCATATTTTTTTTTATTTCCAAACAGAATTTTCATTGTATGCTTCATCAGAAATTTCTGGCCGTGAACAATAATATTTTTGACGACTAGACATTTTGAACTGATAAGTACTTTTGACATGTTGTGATTAACCTTGTGATTAACTTGATTATACCAAAGTACATGTTCCTACAGGCCGAAAATTCGTTTCATAATAAAAAGTACATGTTTCTCTTGGCCAACATCTGTTTTAAAATTAGAATCCCTGTTAAAATGAATAATATCAATAAATCGTCAGCAGATATTTAATTCGCGTACACATGGGTGTTGATAATACATATTACTGCCATCACAGTCAACTCCCAGAAACATGCATGTATGTATGTATGTTTGTATGTATGTATGTATGGGTGTAGGTATGTATGTATGTATGTACAGATAAATGTGGAAAATCTTTCTGATGTGAATATAAGAAAAAATAAGAGAATTGAAAAACATATTCCTAATAATAACTCATAAAAAAGAGATTGGAGGAAAACCAAATTATAGAACAGATCTTAAATACCACCAATTATATTATATGGTATGAAGGAAGACTATTTATCTGAAAATGTCATCAGAAAAACTAACAAAATTAGTTGTACTAGTAGTAGTACACCAAATATCATCATAAATTATAAATAATATTATCCAGGTTCCATTTCTCTCAATGATGACCACAGTTTTTTGAATAATTTGTAGATTGCATTGAAGAGTATGTTTTATGAGAATTCTAGGAAAAACACAATTTCATTTGATTTGATAGCATTACTACCCTTTCATTATTTTAATCTAATCGTTGTTTTTTTCACCTGTAGCTTGATGACCCATTCCAAGGCTTGTCCTAAACTCACAGGTTTGTTGCCAGCATAATTGAAATCCAGTTGATGTGACAAATACGAAGTGGCTTCCAGGAGACGGTTGAACTCTCTTTCGACCATCTCGTCCTTGTCTTTGTCCACCGTGACTCCGGTGGACTGGTACAGTGGGCACTTTTGACGTATTCTATGCAGTTCCATGTCGATCTGCTTGCTGAGAGTGGTGACCGGATTTCCACCGAGGCCGGTTACTACCATCGCTCCGAGATCAGCTACATAGTTACCTACAGTAAAATCAAGCTGTACTGGCTTGCCTTATGCATAAATCGAATAATACACCCTACATAGACACCATAAAGAGTCAACAAATTCTCAATTATGCAGGAGAAGAAGAAAATAAACTTTATTGGACATAAAATAAAAATAGTTATTTATGTATCAAGGGCGTAAAGTAGGCGTTTATGGCCTGTGGCGTGAATAATGGCCCGATGGCGCTAGCCGAGGGCCATTACACGCTGAAGGCCATAAACGCATTTCACGCACGTGATACATACAAAATTTTATGCACTAGTGGTTTATTTTCCCAAAAGTAATGACTACAGATTTCGATAAACTAATATTCCCCCGAATTTAATTTGTTTCGTATAAATTCAGTAATCAAGGAAAGCGTAATGTTCATGGATGATTTACATATAAAAATTATCGAACGAATATTGCAATTATCGTAATAGTTAAACACTTTCATCTCTAGAAGAGGTTCATTCTTCAGAATTTCACAATATGCATACCCAGTATATATACCTACCTAATTTTGACGTTGTCAAGCAAGCTGATGGTTGTTGTCTATAGCAATACATCTAATAAACAAGCTGAATTGTCATTCTTTGACTGAAAAGTTAAAATTAGTGACAACAATAATAGCGAGACCAAGCGAGATTATGGAATCGGATAAAGAAGAAGTTTATCAGATACCGCTGGATATATTAGAATCAGCGGAAAATGCAAAGCTCGAATTACTACCGGCAAAGTCAAAGAAATTATATGAAAAGACGCATGATGAATTTATCAGATGGGGTGATGAAAATAATGTGAAGATGATCACAGAAGATGTATTACTAGCAGCATATTTTTTTGAGAAATCTAAGGATCGTAAACCCTCCTCTTTGTGGTCTTACTATTCGATGTTGAAATCAACTCTGAATTTGCATAATAATACCGACATGAGCAAGTACCCAAGATTGATAGCATTTTTTAAAAGAAAGAATGATGGATATAAGCCGAAGAAGTCTAAAATATTGAAGAGGAATGAAATTGAACTCTTTTTGAAAAAATCTCCAGATGACGAATATTTAATGATCAAGGTATGATCCACCTAATTTATTCTTTGAGAAATTTCAAAACTGATGATTGATTCATTTATAGGTTGCACTTATATTTGGAATACATGGTGCCTGTCGCAGAGAAGAATTAACGAATCTTATGGTTGATGACATTCAAGATTTAACTGATGCTTTATTGATTACAATTAGAGAATCGAAAACTAAAATTCAACGAACATTTACAGTCATCGATACTCAAAACCATCAACCAGTTAATTATCTGGGTATTTATAGGAAATACGCTAGTCTACGACCCGCAGATACTGAACATAGGCGGTTTTTTGTATTCTATAAGAACAACAAATGTACTAAACAAGTTGTTGGAAAGAATATTTTCGGTCAGATCCCTTCGAAAATTGCAACATTTTTGAAGCTACCGAGCCCAAAAGAATATACCGGTCATTGTTTCAGGCGTTCTTCAGCCACTTTATTGGCTGATGCGGGGGTAGGTATCACCAATATCAAAAGACATGCTGGATGGAAATCAACTACAGTAGCTGAAAGCTATATCGAAGAATCAATTTCAAATAAAATCAATATTGCTAAAAAAATTGCCAGCGATGATATCGGAATGATACCAGATGATCATTCAAACCAACCATCGACTTCTAAAATTATCACTACTCATTGTTCTCGTAGCAATGCCGATACTAGGCAGCAGCTCCCAAGAAGTTCCAATAATTGTCTGCAAGAAAAAAATGAATATCCAAATCTCAGCATTAATAGCTGTACCAACTGTATTATTAACATAAAATTTTAATGTTCAGTTTTATGACATAATTTGATATTGAAAGAATTGTCAATTAATAAATAAATGTTGGTAAGAAGAGTTTTCCTTCATTGATCTGAATCTATTGACTCGTGGACAATATATAGGCATTCAAATACTGTATGAAGGTTAAATCGAGGAGGTGCAATGTTCAATTCACGAGGAGAACGAATCCCGAAAAATTTTGAAAAATGATCATATGTTTTTCATGAATTGATATGTGGACATAAGGAAACTGAGAACAGCGGGCGGTAAAGTGCACTTTACGGCCCGTGGGCCATAATGAGCCCGCGGGCGGTAAAGTGCAACTTAACGCCCGCAAAACCGGGCGATAAATTGCACTTTACGGCCCGCTAGTGCATAAAATATATTATGCCAAATGGCTAACAACCAAAGTCTTCCTGCCAGTATATACAAAATTATTATGTATTTAAAAATTGTATTTGAAGTGATTTTACAAATTTAAATGAGAAAAAAGTGCATATATTATTATATATAATGTATATCTATTGGTTCGATATCTGGAGAGTGAATCATATAAGCTGAGTTCTGGATATTTTCGTTTTGTGGGCATTAATGGATTGGTTTGGTGAATAAGGGGCTATAAAAGGGTGATATTTTCTTGTTTGTCTGCAAACTTTTTTGTGAGCCTGGTGATTCGGGTGGAAATGGGTTCTATTTTAGTTTGTTGATAGAGAAGAATGTTGCAGGGGTTGTGGAGAGGATTTGCTGGGTGCCTTATTCTGGTGATGGTTCTTAGACAGCTCCTTTTCCCCACTTTCGCTGCCTTGGTTTCGTGCAATTATTAAGAAATCATAATATGTCCGTATTCCAGTACCGAGCGACAGATCATTTTGTATATCTTGCAAGCTGTAGCAGTATTCATTCCTTGATTTTGGTATGTCAAGGCTCTGAAATGTTTTGATTGTTCCATTGCTTCTTTTTTTGATCTTGTCGTATGGGCTTCAAAATTTAATTTAGTATCTATAGTCGTGCCTAGATTATTTATGCAGAAGATTAACATCTACTAGAAACAGGGTAAATCGCCTTAGACTGGTACAACGCCTTCCTTTATTCATTGAAGAATGCATATTTTTGGCTAGTGTTTATGTGAGCACAAGGCTGGAAAGAAAAAATTTTCAAATTTCGAGTAGTTCTGGAGATAAGCCTGAGAAACTGAAATTTGCTGATTTCGTTTGAATATCCTTCTGACGTTATTCAAAGGGATATAGGAAAACAAATGACACTTCATCATTGCCACTTTCTAAGCTCTACAAAACAGCGTAGAGAGTTTTTACGTACGACGTTTCATTTCAGAGAAACCATTTCCGAGATCCCCATGATAGAAATCCTCCTCTTGGGACACACTGTATATGAATCCTGGGCCGGATACGGTAAAAGTAGCGACAAATTCAGGATGAGGTACAATGGGCCAGCCCTTTTTTTTACGAAAAAATTCACAGTAAGATATTTGCTCCCAATTCATAATGACTGATATCCGAATATTCATCGATTTTTAGGGTGGAAAAGAAGTAAATAGCATGTTCTCTGTATTTTTTTTTAAGAAAAATCCAGAGGATGGCGATATTTCTCTGTCAAAGTAGCAAATTTTCCGAGAATTTTCCTGATATTCGACAAGTTATTTCTCTAGGGCCTGCTTTACGCGACCTAACGTCTTGTTCTCTTCACACATTTATAGGTTACCTGATTCTGTTAGGCAAGAATTCACCTCTGGAAACTTGAGCTAAGACCCCTACTGGAAAAAAATTATGAATGTTTGCAAGTTTATACAGGGTGTGAATAAATAAGAGCAAAAAAAATCAGAGGTGATTTCTTGTAATATTTTGAGGAAAAAAATGCATAAAAACATATGTTCTAACTTGCCTGATTTTCATATGAGCTTTCATGGTGGCAAAATTCAGGCTGGTTGGTGATTCAATATCTCAACATTTCAGAATATTACTCGTCGAGGTTATTGGGTAATCTCAGTGGGTGTCTTGAGATCACCCACATCAAAACTTGGAGTCAAATCAAACTTTTATTGCTTCCTTAAAAACTGAGGGAAATACGAAAGTAACAGTTGACAAGACAGTTAGTTGTATTTCCATGATTTTCACAATAAATATGTCTAAGTTAACCCACTGTGAGACTGTGACGCCACTGGCATTAGTATTTTCAATCTAATTAATACAAAAAAAGCTGGATCCTACAATAATTAACGATACCAACAAATTTCATCAAAATTGACAAAAATACTTTTGAGTAATTAATAAACAAAAACATTTTTTTTATGAAAACGATACCCTGGTATGTTGAAAACGAAGCAAGTTAGGATGAATATTGATAGACACTTTTTTCAAAACATATTACAAGAAATCACCACCTGAGTTTTTTCGCACTTTTGAGTAATTAACAAAAAAAATAGTTATCTATCCTGATATTATGTAATATCATGTTATGAGTTGATGTATATACAGTGTGACCCACTTCTAATGGAAACACCCCTGTATCTTACGTAATCGTTAGGTAAGGATCCTGAAATTTGCTGGAGCGAGAGATATACCAAAAATGCGCTCTATGACCAATTTGGCTAAGTGAGTCTCCTCATGAATCGCCCTGTAAAGAGGAAAGATTTGTTTGTTTGTATTGAATAGGCTGGGAAAGTATTGGACGCATTTGAAAAATTATTTCACCATTAGAAGCCGACATTATCCTTGATGAACATAGCCTATTTTTTACCGCGGGAATATGCTTCATTCCTACGGGAAAACGGCTAATAGGACAACGGGTAGTAAGAATTATTCTTCCATACTTATCTTTTTCACATGACATACATTTTATTTGGGTATTTCGATGGTTTCCTGGATGATTTAAAAATACAATTGGAGGCGGTAGGTGGCGCTGCTGTCGGTCCGTCAACTACTAAAACGATTGACGGAATGGGTTGAAATTTTTTATATGTAAATCAACAAAAAATGCTAAAGATACTGAGAAAATGAAAATAGGTGTAAGTCGAGGTGAAAGTACATAATAGCAGCTATGGGTAAGGACACAAAAATTTGAAAAATAACAAAAAAATATGTACTTTATATTCGCACATAGATCAGAACTCGGCTGAAAATGACTGCAACTAATGTCTCATTTTTTTTATACATATGGGTACACCAACCCTGCGAAGCCGTGACGGACAGCTAGTTTATTGAACAAGGGAAATAAGTATTAGGTTCAATATTGAGAAGATATTACATTAAAGTGAAATCAGAAAATCATCAATGTGAAAATTGAAATTTTTAACTGTGTTTGCAGGCATCTTCATTGTTGCTATGGAAACCTTTTGCAGTAATCAATAAGTGTCAACTTGAATCTGTGTTTGATTTTGAAAGATTGTGAACTCAGTGGTTGTTTAGTAATTTAACTGCAAAGTGGAATGAAAGATAACAGGACTTCTTTCTCGGAGACGGTGTTATTCTCAGTTTTCGGAACTGGCACATCAAAAGTCATCAACACTGCACCTATATATCCGGTAAAAAAAGTACTCACTTTTCTCCCGCAGAAAAAAAGTAATGGAAAGTACATTTTGTAACCTGTAAAATGTTAGGAATAGACACCTCTAATCATAATATATTACAAGAAATCACTTGCTGAGTTTTTTCCACTTATTCATTTACGAATATGGAAAATTCCAGGGGAAATGTTACATTCTGAAAAAAACAAGGAAAAAACTAATACAGGTAACACTACTGGAAAGATCATAAAAAATGTAAACTTCCAACTCCATAAATATGTTGAATCAATGGGAGATTAGAAAGTTTTTGACAGACAAAATCAAGACAAGAACAAAAATTCAAAATTCCAGCTCTTTTATTTTACTGGAAAGTATCCTTGAAAGAACGTCATTGGGATAATGCAACAGAAAAAAAAGGTGATTCATGAGGAGTGCCACATAGCCAAATGGGTGGCAGAGGAAATCAAGAAGACTTGAAGTATGCATATGAAAAGTTTTTTTGACCCTCTATAAGGAAGATACAGGGTATTATGTGAAAATGCCATATAACTTCAATTATTGTGATTTGTTGACATTTCGCAGTACCAAGTTTATATTGAATATATTATCTTAAACTGATATTATAAAAAAAATCTAGAACTGAACTTGGGGAAAAATTATGGGAAAAACTCATGTTTTATTGTTGTGATGAAAAAGTTCACATTGTGATCACTTTCGAAGTATCTAAGCAAGTACCTCAGAGTACCCCTCGGAGTACCCTATTTGTTTAAATTGTCAATAAACGCCATGCCCGAGGCCATGCCACAACATATAATAAAAAACAGGTCCTACTACTTCATTATTACTCCAAAAAATTTTTTTAAGATAGAGTCAAAACTAATAATATCTTCCTAGAATATTGATCAAAAACTAGTATTTCAAATTATCAAAGAATCAGTACTGTTTTTTTTCCTCAACTACTCTCTTCTGTCAACTCATATTCAATGAAAATGTGCAAAGAATCAATTAAAGTGTGCACTTTGTCTGATCTTTCTGAATCTGATGAAATGTTTAATGAAAAGTGATAAAGGAGTGAACTTTTTGAAATAAGGGGGAAAATAACAATACAATATGGATTTTTCCCAAGTCTGGATTTGGATTTTATTGTTACACAGGGTGATTCAAAATTCGATGTGAATATATCAAAGACATATTATTGGAGTCAAAATAAGACTTTTCCTTCACATAAATATGTGCCCAAAAATGCACCCCCTCTGAAATACAACCACTGTAAGTTAGGTAATAAAAACAGGATGTCTAAAATTGTGACTTAAATAAGGGACCAAATCTTCTAAAAATTGGCATGCCACTGTCTTTTTGGACATTTAATTACCGTCTTGTGTCATAAATGATGTAAACCTAGTGTTGTGAGAGTTGGAGTGGGGCCCACACTTTCAATGACCAAAATTTGAAAAGAAAACTTTGAATAGCATGATATTGTGGGCAATAAAAAATTCAAGAATTAGGTCTAATACATTTTTTTCATACAACTAACCATTTGCCAGAAAATCATAATCAACAAAAGGGTTAGTCATAAAATTGTTCTTGAATGCTATGGGTTATAACCCAGGTTATACCTAGTGTTATATGCGAGGGGTTCGTCAATGTGGCAATAGGTGTACAAATTTTCGGCAGTACTCGGAAATACTAACGGCAATAATACTAAGGCAGTGGTCGGCAGTGGTTGGCAATGATAGGCAGTGGTTGGCAATGATAGGCAGTGGTCGGAAATGTTAGGCAGTGGTCGGCAATGCCGAGGCTGTGGTCAAGAATGCTAGGCAGTGATCGGCAATGCCAAGGCAGTGATCGGTAATGCTGAGGCAGTGGTCGGCAATGCTAAGGCAGTGTTTGGAATATTCGGCAATGCTTCGGTAGTAATCTGGGAAAAGCGGTAATAAATCAGCAATGAACAAAAATATGGGAAATTATTTATCTACTTCTCGTCAGATTTGCCTAAATCTGGACATTTACGCTAGTGATTTTCAAGGGCAGTATTTATAATTTTATCATTCACCAGCGGGAGATCAAGGATTTTAAAACAGACAAAAATTCTGGAATGTCTGGAAGTGGATGAAAATTAACTTCAAAGATTCCGTCATATTCCTTACCCGAAGGAATCAAAAGTTTTCTCCATACAAACAGTGAAAACTAGTATTATTCGCCCCAAGATTCTGCCCCACTTTTCACCCACCAAAAATTATTTTTTTGTGTAAGAAAAAAACTACGATGTTCGAGACGATGTTTATAGAATACGAGATAGACTATGAACGGATGTTTTTTCTAAAAGTGGATTTCAAATAATTTACCAGAGCTATTCCCAAATCATTTCGAATACACTTATTAATTTACCCAAAATGAATCGATTTTTCCTCGGATTTTTCAAAAAATCAGTGATCGTTTTCGGAAAAACACTTTCCGAGAATCCCAGATAACTAAGATTAGAACCTTCAGCTATTTTCTGTCATTGGAAAAACTCAATTTCGTACCACGAAAAGCGCGGGCGGAAGATACTTGCTTTCATTGTAATTGACGCCGTCTATGATCTGCTGGAATCTGGAAACGCGCGGAAAGTTCCAACGTTGTTTATTTCCGAGTTACCGTCTGCTTTGGGCAAGGGCGAGTACCTATTAGTGAGTGTCAGTGACTAGCGATTACGTGAATTGTTTAAAAAGTAGTGTCAACTCTAAGTCAGGTATCCAGAAAAGGACAAAAGGTGAGTAAGTAGGAGATGAAGCCATGTAGGTATCATGTATGTTCGT
Organism: Phaedon cochleariae; assembly: GCA_918026855.4. NCBI lineage: Eukaryota > Metazoa > Arthropoda > Insecta > Coleoptera > Chrysomelidae > Phaedon > Phaedon cochleariae. The sequence continues at coordinate 24,210,276 of OU896712.1, forward strand.
ATGATGGTAGGTGGTCTTCTCTCGATCTTTCCGTAAATCTTACATCAATACCGACCATAAGTATTTACTTATTATTATTTGAGACTAATTATTCAGAATATTGAGTGCTTACTGAGCAAGCAGTTATAGGTAGTTCTAGTTACATTTGGACATGTATGAAGTTGAATATAGTTTAAAGGAGGATATTATGTCAAGTCCGTGGTTGAGGTTATTTAAAAAGGCCATTGGCGTTGCGCGGTTATTATTATCATGACGGGTAGTGAAAGAGTTTGTGATTAATTTTATTTCTATGAACGTAACATATTAGTATATGTCTTCATATTAGTTATTTACTTATTCCAGCCAGCTGTATTATTACATGTCTCGTTACAGCACAGGGTTCTGCGTATCAGAGTACCTATTCGATTTAATATTTGATTAAAATAAAAAGGAGTTAACTGATTGAATTCCTAATAATACCAGGTGACCATATATATATTCTATATATAATATATATTCTGACACATTTCAAATGCTCATATCTTTGAAACTATTCAAGGTATCGACATGCGGTTTGGACTAGTCTATGTTGTTATTTCTCAAGATCTTTTGAACTGGTTCACGTTTTCACTAAAACTTCCCGTTCTACCGAAATTAAATATGCCATTTTTAAGGTATGAGGCAACTTAATTATTTCATGTATTCACCCATATGTTTTCTCAGGAAACTGGGAATTATCAACTTGAAAATGGCATTTTAATATCCGTTGGAACCGGAAACTTTCTTTACCCGAGTTATGACCGTTCAAACTAACAATGTAGGATCGGAAATCATCAAATCTCGAAATTTCTCGTAACATGAGTTTTTATTCATGGATGATATTTTATTATTATCATTGCGAACTAAGATTATCATTATGAACTAAGATTTTCAGTATAAATAGTAATGGAACTGAAATTTACAGATTTTAGAGATGGAAAGTTTGGAAAGAGAGTTGAAAAGTCTTGAGGAAATAGCTGCTGAATTTAATATAGCTTTACCTACTTACCTCATGAATTTATTAGCTACTACCGGATGGAATGATGTTAAGAGTCTAGCAACTTTTACAGATGCTAATATAACTGAATTAGAAAGATTTGCCAAAGAAGACCTATTGGAGTTGATTGAGGAACATGACAAAATAAAATTCTTTGGAATCTATACAAAGAAACCATCCATTTTTAGAATTGTTGAGGGCCATAAAGTTCTTCTGAATAATTTAATAACAAAATGTAAAGAAAAAGTTGGTATTTGTGAGTCTCAAAAGAGAAAACGAGCTGAAATAGACCGACATGGAGAAAAAAAAAAGAAAATCGAACATATCTGAAAATGTTTCTGATGTTATAACTCTACCAGAAAGAGAGAAAATGAGTGCTGATCATATTTTATCGACATCTAAGAAGTATATCAAATCATTTTGCATCAAGGAACTGAATAAAAGAGATGCTCAAATAGTTATAGAAAAATTTGAGACAATGAATGTTTCAATCGTTGGTAAAGACCAAGCCTTAATCAATTGCAACTTATGTTCATCTTCAGTTAAGGCTCATTGCGTGAAAGCAAAGTATGGAAATAAGTGGGTCTTATCCAATTTTAATAATCATTTTAAATCTCATTTTCACAATGAAAAGATCAATAATAACAAAGGGGTTTTGGAGAAAAAAGTTTTGAAAAATCCTCGAGGAAATCCTAGTATTTTGAAATTTCTGGAAAAATCGACTGGAAAAAATGTTGATGATTTTCAGAATAGTCCTAGAAGGAACGAAGAAATTGAAATGGTATTTGAAAAAGAAAATGACTTGAATAAAGAAAATATTGAGGGAGATATAGCTGCTGAAAATAGAGAGGTCGAATCACTGGAATTCGGTGAAAATATTACGAACTCACTTGAGGACGATGTTCTTTTCAATCATGATACGTCCTTAAGAAATACCTTGCTAGAAGATGAATTACCCTCGATTGATAACACAGGCAATAACATAAACTACGATGACCAGGATTTGCCGTCAACTTCGAGCGTCCATGATTCGTTTTTTCACAGAAGCAGAATTACTAAAGAGGCGACTAATTCTGTAGTATGTGTATCAACGCCTCCAAACAAATCGGCGAATAAATGGAAGGATCCGAAATATAGTAGATCGCAACGTCATCTCAGATCATTGATTATTGATGATGAACATCAACTAAAAATTACAAACTTCTTCGAATTCACTAATAATTTAGAACATTATTTCAGTAGACATGCTGATATGGAAAAAACAATAATAAGAGAGCTCAACAGAAAAACAGAAAGCTCCAATAATAACATCAATACACTACTCAATATTCTTGTGAAAATTTCACAACAAAATGATGGAAGAAATAGAAACTCATTTCCTGATGAGATAGAATAGAATAGAATATTTATTGCAGCATAAAAGGTTAGACAAATTACAATGCATAACACTTATCAGCCTAGTCTAAATACATGCATTGGTACATACATAAGCACAATAAAATATAATCACAAATTATTCATCACTACTATACATTCACAAACAGATTAAAAGAAATTTCATGAAGAAATAAAAAAGAAATAAAAAAGTTTTCGCTATATATGTTCCTGATTGGTGGACGATTAACTTATCAAACCTTACACAGTAATTTCAACAATGTTTTACCATCTGTCAGAACTGTAGAAAGAACTTTAGAAGATAACTATAAAGTTACTGAAGGACAAATATATATTCAGGAATTGAAAGAATTTCTCATCAAGCGGAATTTACCACTCAAAGTATTCGTAAGTGAAGACCAAACTGCGATTTTACAAAGAGTGCAATATGAACCGAGGACTGGAAATTTGATCGGTTTTCTACTACCAACTTCAAAAAGAACAGGATTTCCCTTGAAAAATGAATTGTATGGAGATTCTGTTGCACAAATTGAAGATGCCTTCAAAAATAGAATTCTATCCCGAAATGCTTACGTTTTCATGGCACAGCCTCTCTCTGAAAAAGAACCAGCTTTCTGCCTCTCAATTTTTGGTAGTAATAATAAGTTCAATTCGGAAGATGTGTTGAAGAGATGGAACCATTTAGAAGAACAAGCCAAGGCAGTTGGTATTGAAATCGTGGGCTTTTCTTCCGATGGCGATCCACGGTGTTTGAAAGCCATGAAACAATTGACTATGCTTGGACAGAGTTTAGATGGCACTGATCAGGAATCTCCGTATATTCCTTATTTCCAGGTATGTTTTCATGACAATTTTTGCTTTGGCATTAGGCTGAGGTCGTTACTATAATCTAGTGATTTCAGATGATATATGACTTGAATAAACCAGTAGTCATCCAGGACACGATACATATTATAACGAAATTAAAAACACGATTTCTCAAGCCAGGCGTTGTCTTACCTATGGGTAGTTATTTCGTATCCTCTACCCATATTGAACAGCTCATGAAACTTTTTTCCAAAGATCAGCATTTCTTAACGACTGGAGACTTGCAAAGTAAGTTTTTTTCATCAGACTTGAGCATTATTGTTGAAGGTCCTCTACAGGATAATATGTCTATGCGAGTGTCTATGTATTTTCAGGTATGGACAAAATGAACTTTGAAGCTGCTAATAAGCTTTGTTCAAATAGTGTGATTAATCTACTGCGAGGTCTACTGAAAGACATCGAGGGAAGTGAGGCAACTGCCCAATATTTATTGATGCAAAGAAGAATATTGGAGGCCTTTGTCGAGAAAAATATGGAAATCAATACCAGAATATACAACATGTGGTATTCAATTTTATTTTTGAGAGTGTGGCGACAATGGCTCTCCAGAAATAATTATAGTATGGAGAAAAATTTCATCAGCCAAAATGCCTACACTTGCATTGAACTAAATGGTCATGGACTGATACTGTTGACTCAAAAATTAAAACAAGAGGCGTCATCATTCTTACCATGGTATTTTTCAAGCCAACCATGTGAAAAAATTTTTCGGCAGACACGATCTATGACCAGTACATTTTCAACAATAGTTAATTTTTCATTGACAGATATATTGGGACGGTTGAGCAGAATACAAACTCTCAACGAAATCAGCACAGACCTAGGTGAGTACGATTTCATGGAATGATCTATATGTATTCATAATTTTCATTTCAGGGTCAACGTATTGTTTTCCCAAGGAGCAAAATATCAAGTTGGGAAAGAGTAATTTGTTAACACTATGGACAGGATCAATGCCAGCACAGGAAGAAATATCAAAAATTTTAGAGAAAGCCTCGGAGAAAGCTAAAGATGATGCGAATAATGACGCCAAGAAACTAGGAATTATTGCTGATGATAATGACTTCTCCATTCTGAATATGCCAGTTTTACACAGTGGAAAAAGTGATGATATCGTTCAAGATGAAGACATAAATCAGGACATCAATTACGAAGAAATTGCGGCTGATCCGGAACGTGATCATATAGAAAAAGAACTCAATACTTTGTCATCATTGGGCACAATTAATTTGAAAGATAATGTGAACCAAGTGAAATGTGGACAAGAATCCAAATTTCTGAGAGTTCTCGTTAATGGAAAAATGATGACGTTAAGAAAATCAACATTATGTTGGCTTTTTAGCGACAAAAGTGGGAGGCTTTCGTCAGACAGAATCATGAGAGTAAGAGGTATGTCTGCATCCAATTATAAAAAGGAAAATGTTAAAAAGATTCAGACTCCACGTTCACGTTCTAAAGATTTCAATAAGAACTGCCGCGATGCTGTCGTGGATCTAAATTGTGATTCAAACTCAGAAGACACGACCGATGAAGAAGACTATAGTATCCAAAACAGCAGTGAAGGTCCTGAAGATTTCGAGAAATCCTCAGATTCTGAATCGGTCATGGAAATAACCATTAAAGAAGAGGAGTACTACGCCGTTTACTACGATCTAAGGTGGTACTTAGGAAGGGTTATTTCCGTGGAGGAACATTTTTGTGAAGTTAAATTTTTGAAGGAAGACATGGGTGAATTTCATTGGCCGAAGAAGGATGACAAACAGAGGGTTGAGAGAAACTATTCTTCAGTCCTCTGAAACTAATTGGATGCAACCCATTTGAGATAAGAAGAAGTGATAGACTGAAAATTAATGAAAAATATAAAAATTTCAAACGATCGGAATGAAAGCATTGATTACACCATTATCTTTAAGTATAGGCGGTATAAATAGGTAATCGTTTTCAGTTTTATTTTCAAATATATTTTTATATTTATGGTTCATGTTATTACTCTGACACCTAATGGTATGAAGGCATATGTAATATAAAAGGATTGAGTAAAAAACAAAGTTATTACTCATGTTGTTGCCTCTATAAAAAATACAAAATGAAAGCTGTATCTGTTAGAAAAAAGTTCTTCATGGTATGAAATCTTTCATTACACTTTTTGTATGTTACTTGGTATTTGTACGAAATTTTACAACATTATCTGTTTAAGAAACTGAGTTTTTTCGCGATATTCTGAAACAAAATCAAAATTAAAGTCGGCATCAACAACAGAAACTTTTTTATAATTGCAGTCGAGCCATCTCTGAGTCCATCTAGACCAAATTGAATAAAATGAAATATTATAATATCCATGCATATTTTTTTTCTATCGATTGTAGCGCACGAAAGGGAATCCCTATAATGTTCAAAGAACATCATGCGTTCCTAGGGAGGATAGGGACAGGAGGTAGGTATTGGAATTTTTTTTGAATTTTTGGAGATTATATGTTGTTGGGAATACTTGCACAGGCAATGAATTCCAGTGTGGCATATTGGATGTTGATACACGGCAGTGAATGATACACGGCAGTGAATGGGAATAAGCGACAGTAGACGGCAAATGTTATAGGCAGTGGACGGCAGTGATCGGCAATGGTGAGGCAGTGATCGGCAATGCTGAGGCAGTGGTCGGAAATGATAGGCAGTGGTCGGCAGTACTAGGCAGTGATCGGCAATCTTGGGCAATGGTCGGCAATGATGGGCAGTGGTCGGCAATGATGGGCAGTGGTCGGCAATGATGGGCAGTGGTGGGTAATGATAGGCAGTGGTCGGCAGTTCGTGGCAATGTTTCAGCAATGGGGCAATGGTGTACACGATTTTTAAGATTGACGAACCCCTGGGATATATGCTTGATTAGGGAAGTGATCATATGATGGAGGTCAGAGTGCATTTGAAACTGCTATTTCAGAGGTGTGGAGTACCTACTGGAATACTTGCACTTAGTCTGGAGGAAACCATGATATTATAGTACATTCTTGACTTTTTCTAGCAACCAGCATGTCATATTCACCAGCTGGAATGCCCTCTAGTGTGAATTGATATAATTATTTTTTACACAAATTTATAGGCAATAAGCCACAACACATATGGGATAATGCTATGACAATTGATTTTTCATTGCTAATTAGGAATATCACCAATACATAATTGAGAATTTATGAATTATTGAATAACTAATATTTCTGAAGTTCCCAATCCTATTTCAGCATATGGCAACTGTGCTATGGTCTGTCCCTACCGAGGTCCCTACTAATGAAATCTAGACATCAGTTTTCACTGGTGATACATTTTTAACCCTGGCAATATTGATGATTTCAGCACCTTAAAATCCACCTGAAAATTCTGGAAAAATATGAAATTGAAAGGTATTTGAGTGATGATTCTATTTAAGAAATACAAAAGAATCAGTCCACTGGCCAATTCTTGAGAAAATCAATTCAAATTTCAAGAAGACCATGTGTGTAGGTATTTATGAGTATCATGGGGAGTACTATGTTATTGTTATATTGTTATATTTTGCCTCCTATTTGGTTGGATTCTAAGGAGGATTTTAACTTACCTTTTCTGAATGTAGCAATTCTGCCTCCAACCCTGTCTCTTGATTCCAGCACAATAACTTCTAGGCCGAACTGTTGTAACTGTTGTGCAGCTGCAAGTCCAGCTATACCTGCCCCAATAACAATAACTTTCCCATACTTTTGACTTGGTATTGCCTTTAATCTTTTGAAGATTCCATAGTTGATGAAGCCATTCCTTTCCAAAAAGGCATGAACTCTTGTCAACAGCTGAACATCACTATTGAATGGGGCTTCCATTTTTTCAATTGCATGCTCCAAAATGAGTTGAAGCTTTGGGTTTTCAAGCCACATTTGCAAAACACGGTTTCGAATATTCAGATAAACTTTCACTGTTTGCAAGGCTGCATTAGCAATATCTGGAAAGCAAGCAGCTTCAGTGGATGTTAACTTGTCAAAAGGCATGCGACTTTGGAATGCTGCACCCTCCAGGCCTGAAAAGAGATCTTTGATGATTGGGTCATCCAATTCCGAGTCTGGATCTTCCTTTTTCTTATCGTCTTCTCTCTTAATTTCCTCTTTTCTTGTTTCTTTTTTCACAGACTTATTAGAGTTGCTGGAACCAGGACTCAACTTTTTGTCTGTTAGCTGAAGTTTTGATTTTTCAGGCTTATCATTAATGTCTGTAGGTATATTCTCTTCTGCAATAATTGGTTTCTCCTCCATTTCCTTGTATTCCATCTAAAATGAAAGATTTTCAAAATGTTATAACCTCAGTTTTTGTAGAAAATATCATGATATATAATCATAAATTCTACAAATCGATCGTTAAATTACCTTAACTTTCTTTCTCCTACTCATGTTGGAAGCTGATTTCAAAAATCAAGTTTTAATTTATAAAAATCAACAGGCCAGGCAGCAGACACTATTTTCACCGGTACTTTCCAATTTTTCACACGTTTTTCCAATGTTTTGTTTTCAATATTGTTTTGTTTACTAACAGGGCTGTTCCTGATCGAGAATATATTGTACTAGATCGGACTTCGGAAAAGTACTAGAAATAGGAATTTAGTACTGAATTTCAATTTTCTTCAAATTTGCCGCCCTTGAATTGAATTTGAGTGGAATAATTCCACCTCATGAAAATATGTCGAAATTTAATATATGATGGAATTCAATTCAGCAAAGTGATGTAAATATTTTCTGATATGAAGTTGACTGGTGGAGCGTTTGGTAACGAATTGTGTACGACGATTTGGATATGGAGCAGAATATACTTCTCACTTTTTATTTTCATCGATAAATCGTTGATTGATATATTACGCTTACGCTGGGTAAGCGTAATATATCAATCAACGGATAAATATAAAGAAGAATATTTTCTGAAACCGCCACGGGTACCGCTGCTCCAAGGTCTATTAACTTCTATAAGGTTGCCTCATAGTATAGCATTATGGTGCGGGGGTGCGCGGAGGGGAGTGACGTCAGTGTTTCCCCACCACGTGATTGTAGATTTCGTTTGTGTCACTGTCAAATGAATTGAAAAAATTTTTGAATTTGAATTCGAAAGAATCGCGAATTATAGACTTTAGTTGAAAACAGGGTGACAAGAAGACTGAAGATATCTTTGAAAGAGTGTGAGAGGTTGTATAATAATATGGTGTAGTATTATTCAATGCTGGTCACATCATAAATATCATAATATTATTGTGTGGAGTCAAGAGTTGATATAGAACAAACAAATGTTATGAAATGCCTGTTTGGCAGCCTCCACATGAGATTCAGATAATTCCAAAGGAAAATGATGAGCTGTGGCAATGTGAATGTCCCTGTGAAGCAGGCATGTCATGGTTTTGTATACACATTTTATAGGGATTATATTGACAGGTAGGAAGGTGCACTTTTGATCTATCACACACACAGGTAAAAAATACATGAAATTTCAGGAATGAAGACTTCGAATATGTGAAGCTGCATATATAACAAACAGAAGTGGTGAAAATTGAAAAAAGAGAGTAGATCAATCAATGATCTATTATACAGCCAAACCATTTCAATAGTTCTGCTACCTGCTTATTAAAAGAAGGAAAGTGACCCCCTAAAATCATTCTTCCTTTATATAATTGAAGTTAATTTTACAGGGTATATCAGTCTATTTTGTTTTTTGTTTGGAAGCCAATGAACTCAATGTAAACAGTAGTAAAACTAGCTATTGCATGGTACTCAGGAACACTGGTGAGTTTATTGAATTTTACTTATACTTGCTACTTCATTTTTACATGTAGCAAGGAGTCTTGGGAAAAAAGGCAATCAACTTCTTCTTTCCAAAGGATTTTTCAAATAAATTTGTTCAGCATGGAGTTGAATATGAATCCAAAGCTCTTTCAAAATGTTCATTGAAAATTATATTGAATTTCAAATCATGCAAACAAATTTGTGTCTCAATATTTTCCATGGTTAGGATTTTCTCAATATGAAATTATTTTTCAGGAAGGAAGACCATGGAAATAATTGAAATAAGTGTCCTTACTGAGGTCCTTACATAGAGGTTTGTTAAATAATGTGTATTACATTCAGCTTGAATTATTTTCTCAAAATTTTAGGTAAAGGTTCAGAACATTTTGTGGAACAATGCCATTTCTTGATAGGAGATGGTATAAAAAATGTGAAGTTGGAAGAGAGACACACTTATTATGGATAAATTCAGTTGGGAATAATGGCCCTAAAATGTCCCTAATGAACTTGAAAGAAACTAATTTTCTTGTATGATTCTTCTTCCTCCAAAACTTACATAAAGATTCCAGTTTTTTTGTGATACATGTTGTGTTAATGTTATGAGGAAGATATCTCAAAGATATCCATTATGTTGCACTTTTATTGCATTAATAAAATGGAATGAATTGTGATGACTTCTTTATTAATTCATTTTCTTATTATTGCATTTTCAAACAATAATATGTTCCAAATTGATACTGAAATAAAACCAGTGAGTTAGAATCATTCAATTTATCCAGAAGGAAATCCTCTTTAGTTAATTGTTTCTTGTTTCTCAGAAATGATGGCCTAATCAATTTCAAGATATTTCTTCACATCCCTTGTCAGCATGCCCTTATCCACCATGATTTCATCATTAGGTTCAGACTTCCCAATAACATTTTCTTTATTAAAAAATGCTTTATCAGTAGTTCAACCTCCATATCCTTATTAATGCCAACAGTAATCAGTCCTAATGGAGTGATATTGCAATAAGAATTTGGAGTTTCTGTAATGTGTCTGTACAACAGGAGCACTGAGGAACATATCTTTCTAGATTTCTGTCTTCAGTCTTTTGTACTTGCTGCATGTTTTGGGAAAACAGTGAACAATCTCTTGGACACAAAAACATATTGGATAACTTCAAAATTTATCAATATTCACTTGATTGCACAATGCTAAATTTGTTTGTTTTGGTTTTCACCTCCGCCATTTTCATTTTGCCGTTCGACAAAAGACGATGGGGAAACAGTGACGTCAGGCCAGGTCAATATGAGGCAACCTTATAGAGTTGAATAGCCTTGCCGCTGCTCTTCTTGTCTACATGGCACAGAAGGCAGAGTTGCCGGTTGGCAGAAAAATTATCTAAGTCCAAGATTTCTTCATAATTTTCACATTCGCGATAGAAAATAACACGTCGCCCCACCTGACAGGAACAACTTGAACAATTCTGAGCGGTTTATTGTTATAATATGACCAATTACTACATACAAACAAAAATGTGAACCAATGAAAACAAAGTAAACAGGCTTCTTTGACCGCTTTCAAGAACTCCGATAGGTGGCGTACGCTTATTCTCTATCGTACAGTGACTGCATTTAACCAATTGCATTTAACACAGTGACGACAACGAGCTGGCATCCGCTATGTTTAGGCTAATGTCAAATGCTCTTTCTTTGTCTAATTAGTTGATTATGTTTTTTGTTTTGGATATTTTGAAAAGCATTTTGTTGTTATTTAGAATTATCTTTTCGATAATTGATTTTGTAGTTCCAAGAAAAAACAATATTCACAAAAGATATCCTTCATGGTATGCATATAGTACCATAAAAGTTATCAAAGAGAAAAGAAAATATCATGGTTTATGGAAAAAACACAATAATCAAATTGACTAAGTATTTAACGTTCAAATTACTGCGTGGTCGTTCAAAATTTTTAATTGAAGAGGATTACAAAAACTATATTAATCATTGTGGAACCAGTATCAACTCAAACCCGAAAGTATACAGTACTGCTTCAATCAACACTCTGAGAGATGGAGATAGGATAATTACAAAAGCTCTAACAAAATTTGCAAGATATTTTCTGACTATACTTTCTCTCGGTTTTTATTCCAAAAAGAATTCTTCCTGTTCAGATAGTAACACATCAAGAATCATATATAATAGCATTTGTTTCTATAATATTTCCTCACAAAATCTATCATTCAAAAACTTGAAAATCTTTCGAATAAAGGAGTGGGACCAGATGAGATACCGACAACATTCCTCAATAACTGTGCTGAATATATCGCAATCCCACGACTCTACATTATCTTCAATAAATCTCTCGAAGAAGGCGTCTCTCCTTCAGTTTGGAAGAAAGCTCATATAATCCCAATCTTGAAATCCGGTTACAAACTACTCGTGAAAAATTATAGACCGATTTCAAAATTGTCAATCATAGCAAAAAAATTTGAATCAATTATTTTCGACAAGCTGTTCTTCGACGTTAAGAACATAATCAACATTGAACAACATGGCTTCATGAAGAAGAGATCAGTTGATTCCAACTTATTTACCTACACTGAGTATATTCTACACAGGCTCAATGACAAACAACAAGTTGATGCTATCTATACCGACTTCAGCAAGGCGTTTGACAAAATCGATCACTCTGTTTTGCTACAGAAACTTGCTGGTGTCGGAATAGATGGCAATCTGCTGAATTGGCTTCATTCTTATGTAACTGATCGTTGTGAAGCAGTAACAATAATCGGTAATCAAAAATCTGAATATCACCAAATCACCTCTGGAGTGCCTCAAGAATCTCATCTGGGGCCACTATTATTCAATATTCATATTAATGATATATCCCAATGTTTTCGATTCCCCAATTTTTTAATGTATGCGGATGATCTAAAAATATATACCTACCACTCAATTTCCGATGCTGACGACATCAAACTATTGCAGCAGGATATCAATCGTTTCCATGATTACTGTGAACTGAATAGTGTATACATTAACTTTGAGAAGTGTTACCACATTTCGTTCAGACGCGGGAAAAGCATTTTGAACCACTCTTATCAAATATCTTCTCGTCCCTTACAAACTGTTTTAGAAATCAAGGCTCAGGAATAATATTCGATTCAAAAATGCTTTTCGATAAGCATATATTCTACATTGCTAAAAAAGGTTATAAAATGCTAGGTTTCATAATGAGAACTTGTCGTGAATTTAAAAACACTCCGTACCCTTTATATGTCATATGTCAATAGTGTTCTGAGTTATGGTTCATTAATATGGAACCCTGGTTACGACATTTATATAGATAAACTTGAACGGATACAGAATATATTCATTGATTACGTCAATAAAAAATGCTGAACTTATTATCTCTAGCGCATAGAAGGAACATTTCAGACGTGAAATTTCTTTATAAAATCATAAATAATTTAGTTGATTCGCCTGCTGCTATCCTCAGTAATATTTACCTTACAGCTCCTTTTTTTTTATCGTTACGAACAATCTCAAACAAATTATTTTTTGAACTCTCCAATGCATAGATGCAAAATATTATACAACACGCTGTCAAATTCTATTGATATTGATATTTTCTCTTACTCACTTTCCAAATTTTCTCACATTTTGAAAAAACATTTCCTGGCTTCACATACTAGATTTTGATATATTTTAACGTTTTAATATGTACTGAAAAAAAAATTATTTCACCTTTGTTTGTATCAACACACTACAATCACTACATGTTGTACCTACTCAATCATTATAATTACTCCAATTATTGATTTTCATCAACTTTGTCATTGATATTCGATTTGTTTAGTTTTGATATATCTGTATGATGAGATATGACATATCTGTGAATACTGCTTTTGGGTTAGTCCCGTTTGTATTCCTATTCGTAAATAAATAAATAAATAAATAAATAAATAAATAAATAAATAAATAAATAAATAAATGGATAAATAAATAATTAAATTTTACTTTATTCAAACAATGTAATGAATATAGACCAGGTTAGGTCATGTAGGTAGATGACTTAGTTTCAGGAGAAGAATTAAAAAGGAGCCAATTCGCGAAAATCACGAAGTGTGCGGCCTCTGGTGGCTAAATTTGCAAGTCTTGCGAGTATGAACAACAATGACAACAAATATGGCGACCATTGTTTTGAGTTTCATAATTATGTGTTTTATTTGAAAATAATTTATTTGTTGAAGTGCATATTCCAGAACCTCATTTTTTCCTGATGAAAAAACTCGAATTATTGCATGAACTCCTATTGTTTACAATGAAGAGAAACCAGTACCTACCTTATAATAATATAATATACATTTTCTGAAGCACAATTAGAATCATAATTTGCAATGATTCGATCTTGAGAATAACTTCAAGTCCTCAATTGCTGGAGATCCTCGTTTATGTAAATCGATGATATTGTTCATTCTGAGCAGCCTCTCCAACCATATCTTGTTTTCCAACCCCTTCACTAGAATCCCATCTCCTTCATGAAAGCCAGTGATATTTCTTGATGAATTCAATTATTTCTTCATACCTATACCATATTGTTCCATTCTGTTGTATAATGATAAAATAAGAAGATGACCTGTCATATGTCAGGACATGACGGCTGTCAACAGGTTTTCCGGTATGTGACGCATAGCTTAGAAAATGTCTAGTACTAGCATGTGACGATCATATAACTGTTAAATGTTTAATGTAATAAAACCAGACTCCAGTTATAATTATCTATTTATTTAAATACACAACATAATGGCGACGAGGATTAATAACGAACCATAAGAAGTAAGGATGTCTGGAGAAAGTAATGTCTTGTCGAGTGTCTTGTCCTTGTCTAGTCCAATGTGAGGTTATGTCCACGTGCTCATGGTGAAGTCTAGGAGAAAATATAATAATTTCAGTCTATATCCAAGGATAAAAGGTCATATACATAGTCATTAGTCATGGCTCTCATCGGTAGTATCGAACCATTCAAACCGAGAGAAACAGATGTCAATACTTACATGGAGAGGATGGAGCAGTTGTTTCTATGTAATGCAGTAGCAGAGGACAAGAAAGTTGCACTGTTCATCACATTGGTAGGAGGTGAAGCTTATGGGGTGTTGAAGGACCTTGTGTCTCCTGAACTGCCCAGCACAAGGACATTTGTCCAGTTAAAAGGAGTCATGTTATCACATTACAGCCCTAAGACTCTAATCATTGCAGAGAGGTATAAGTTTTATACAAGTCATCAAGAAAACCATGAAAATCTAACAACATACATGGGGAAGTTGAAAAGTCTATCCAAAGATTGTCAGTTTGGTCCATTTCTGAATGAAGCCCTTAGAGACAAATTGGTGTGTGGGCTGAAGTCAGAAAATATAAAACGTAAGTTATTGTCTGAAGATAATTTGACATATGAGCGAGCTAGTCAAATTGCTTTGAGTATGGAGCTGGCAGATGGCCAAGTGAAGGTAATGGGTCCAGAATTAGTCAATAGAGTCCAAAGTCAGTATAAAAGTCATAATAAAGTCAAGTCAATGTCTAATAAGTCTGCACTATCACAGTCAAGTGGTAAAAGTCTCAGGTCTAGACATCAGCAGTCAGCTGAGCAGTCCCAAATAAGTCAGTTTCGTAGGCGTAGTTGTCAGAGATGTCTGAGGTGGCATGGCGATCCATCACGATGTCCAGCAGTATCCTGGAAATGTTTTGCTTGCAATTTAGTGGGGCACACTGCAAAGTCTCCATTGTGCCGAGCTCGTGTCAATTATATAGAAGATGAAGAGGAAGAAAACCATATTGAGATCCATCCAGATAAGGAGGAAGAAAGCGAGGATGAATTTGAGGTGTATTGGTCCACAGTAGAAAAAGTACACAAAGTAGAGGGTGTAGGTAAATGTTCTCCTGTTATGGTAAGAATTTTCATAGAGAATAAATCAGTGAACTTTGAACTTGATACAGGATCAGACAGTACTATTGTACCATATGAATTTTTCAAGAAGTCATTTCCAAATGTTGAATTGTTCAGGGATAACACTAAACTAAAAACATTGTTTGGTCAAATCAGTGAGGAAATTTATAGAGCTGAGGTTATGGTCCATTTTCAGAAAATATCAAAAATACTCAGTATTAAAGTGGTAAAATTCCAAAATAATGTATGTCTTTTAGGCAGATCCTGGCTAAATGTACTTATGCCAGAATGGAAAAAGTATTTTGAATCTGTACAAACAGTTCATCACATTGAAAATATCAGAAAGGATTCCAGAATAGAAATAACACATTTAATTGAAGAATATTCTGATGTTTTCAATAGGAATCAATGTATAAAGGAATTTCTGGCAAATATTAAAATTAAGGATAATGCTGTACCAAAATTTTGTAAACCATATAGAATACCATATGCCTTGAAAGAGAAAGTTCAACTAGAGATACAAAATCTTGTTAAAGAGGATATTCTAGAACCAGTGGTTACATCTGAGTGGGCAAGTCCAATCGTTATAGTACCAAAACCTGATGGTAGGATTCGTATATGTGGTGATTTCAAAAATACCATAAATCCATTGATTGAAAATCATTATTATCCCCTACCAACAGTAGAAGAGATTTTTGCATCATTATCTGGAGGTTTGTTATTCTCTGTAATTGACTTGAAAAATGCTTATTTCCAGTTGAAAGTTAGTGAGGATAGCAAAAAATTATTAACTGTTAATACTCCTAGTGGATTGTTTGCTTATAAAAGGTTAGCATTTGGCATAAAATCTGCCCCTCACATTTTTCAATCTGTAATAGACCAAATTTTAAAAAACATTCCTGGAGTTCACTGTTATCTGGATGATTGTCTTGTGACATCTGGTACTCATGTTGAAATGGTTCAGAAATTGAAAATAGTGTTAGACCGTTTCAAGCAATATAATGTAAGAGTAAATGTGAAGAAAAGTAGATTTTTCTTGGAAAAGGTTGAGTTTCTGGGACATATAATTTCAGGTAATGGTATAGAACCTTGTGAAGGCAAAGTTAATGCTATAATTAATGCTCCAAGACCTGAAAATAAACAACAATTACAGAGTTATTTGGGGTTACTTCACTATTACTGTAAATTTATACCAATGTTGGCTGATAAAGTTGCTCTACTCTATAGATTATTGAAAAATGATGTTACATGGGTTTGGAGTAAGGAAATCAATACATGTTTTGAGAACAGTAAGACATTATTGACAAATTCAAATATTTTAATGTCATTCAATCCAGAATTGCCTATTATTCTAACCTGTGACTCTTCACCATATGGCTTAGGAGCCGTATTAGCTCATGTTCTTCCAGATGGCACAGAACGACCAATCAGATATGCTTCGGCAACACTATCTAAAGCTGAAATGAATTATAGTCAACTAGAAAAGGAATCATTGAGTATTATATTTGGGGTAAAAAAGTTCCATAATTACCTGTATGGTAGGAAATTCATTTTATTTAACGATCACAAACCTTTGCAATCAATCTTATCTCCATCAAAATCACTACCACCCTTAGCTGCAGCTCGAATACATAGATGGGCGGTTCAGTTGTCTATGTATGATTATATTATTAAATACAAGGAAGGTAAAAAGGTATTGAATGCTGATGCTTTATCTAGATTGCCGTTGAAAAATCAAAGTAGTGGGGAAATGGTAAAATATTTCTCAGTAGTAAAAGAATTTCCATTGTCGTTCAAAGATATTGCCCGGGAAACGCAAAAAGACAAAATATTGAATTCAGTTAGGAATTTTATTTTAAATGGTTGGCCTCAGTCTGTTGATACTGTTGATAGTACATTATTATCATATTTTCGTATCAGGGAATCATTAGTTCTAGATCAGAATTGTATTGTTTACAATAATCGGGTAGTCATTCCACAACATTTGAAAATGCAAGTATTGAGATTGCTTCATGATCAGCACCCTGGAATGGTAAAAATGAAAGTTTTGGCTCGACAGTATGTTTATTGGAGTAATATCAATAAAGATATTGAAGAGATTGTACGATCATGTGAATGTTGTCAATTAAATGCTAGCAATGTACCAAAAGGACCTATGACATCTTGGTCATGGTGTATGAGGAAATGGCAGCGGTTACATTTAGACCTTGCAAAGAAAAATGATGTAAACTTTCTTATTTTGATTGATTCTCACAGTAAATGGATAGATGCTTGGATATTGAATTCCACAATTGCAGCAAATGTTATAGCTTGTTTGAGACAGTCCTTTTCTGTATTTGGGTTACCTGATGAGATACACTCAGACAATGGACCACCATTTAATTCAGTAGAGTTCGTAAAATTTTGTACATCCAATGGAATTAAGGTATTGAAGTCTCCACCATTACATCCAGCGTCAAACGGTACTGCAGAACGATGCATTCAAACTTTTAAAAATAATTTTCTGAAACAAATTTATGAGGATAAAACAAATATAATTTCCAATCAAGAGAAACTTGATAATTTTTTGTTTTACTATAGAAATATACCACACAGTTTAACTCAGATCTCACCAGCTGAAATTTTACTAAGGCAAAAACCCAAAACTAAATTATCACTCTTGAAACCAGACTTGAATAAATATGTGAAAGACAAGCAAAGCAATATGTTAGAAACTAGAAATCATAAACATAATAAGTATATGGAGTTTGATGAGGGGGATGAGGTTTATGTAAAAAATGTTAGGGGTGAAAAAGAAAAGTATTCTAAAGGTATTGTGAAAGTGAGAGTTAGTCCTGTAACATATATTATATCAGTGGATAATCACACTAGATTTGTGCATATCGATCATATTAGAAAAAATGAACAACATATTGATTATGGAACAATGGTTAATGAGGGAAGTGGTTCTTTTACTGATAATCGAGCTGACAATATTTGTGTACCACCAGTGTCCAGTGGATCAGAAAAAACAAATATTCCTATTGAAACTGAACCAAAATTGCCAGAAGACAATGACAAAGTAGATATTGTACCTCCTGATAGTAATATTAATGAACTAATGACTAATGAAAGTGTTTTGAAACCTCTACAACCGAGACGATCTCATAGAATTGTAAAAAAACCCTCTAGATATTTAGACTAGATTAGACTGATAACTATATTGTTTGTTAATGTTGAATAATTTTGAATTAAGAGGGGAGGAATGTTGTATAATGATAAAATAAGAAGATGACCTGTCATATGTCAGGACATGACGGCTGTCAACAGGTTTTCCGGTATGTGACGCATAGCTTAGAAAATGTCTAGTACTAGCATGTGACGATCATATAACTGTTAAATGTTTAATGTAATAAAACCAGACTCCAGTTATAATTATCTATTTATTTAAATACACAACACATTCCAGTCCATGCAAGTGTTGAGTGGACCATTCCGACCATTCCATATATGTTTGAAAACTGTGGAATTGTAGTGTGATATCCATGATGAATACCACCATTGTCCACATCAAAATGGCAATTTCTCTGCACAAAAAGTAATTTTTTCCATACTGGACACCTTGTACGTATTTCACGAAGTCAACTTATGATTCACTATTTTGCAAAATGATTTCAAAATAACCAATTCGCAATGAGTGCATACGGCAATGTTTTTGTTGTTCATACTCAGTTTGAAATTTGACGTTGGTTTGACGTTTAATAGAGCCATCTATTGGTTCGTGATTTTCGCGAATAAAGACTCGGAAGCTGCTTCTCGAACCCACAGATATAGGTACACCGACTTTGCTAAACTCAAAGGAATCACAAGTTTTCTATCAGTAGGTAAAAGTTTGAGTTATTGAAAACAGTACTTACTTTTTCCAGGAGTGATGATTTAAACTTGAAGGAAAACGAGAATATGTAAATAAGCTTCTGAGGTAAAAATGTACCTATACTTTGTCTACTTCTAAACTACAATGAAATATAATTCTGCATACAGGATTTTTTGGATGAAAAAACACAGTGAAGACAACATATCTGACAAAAATGGTGTATTGATTGGAAAATCAGAGAACGGTAACCCACAAAAATTAAAACAGACCTCATAGGTACTTCCAATGATAATAGTTGGTAATCCCAAGAACTGACCATATTTTGATTCTATGAATAGACTATACAGCTTGCCAGTCTTACTAAATGTGTAGGTGTTTCCCAAATAACATTATCAGTTTTATTGTTAGCTACAGGAGGTTGTTAATGCCTTCTCAAAACTATTATACTTCAATAATATCATTAAAACAATTAAACAACCTTCTCAAAACATAAAGGGCCCACATTTATAAATGCTGTCACAGCTTCTCTTCAAGCTTGTCATATAAAACTAATAGGAATTTACTGTACCTATAGTATGCCTCAAAGCAATAATAAAACTGAGATGTTTATAAGTTGACATCTAGGCATCTTGAATAAAACCTATCAAACCTACTTCCTGTGAAGCCTCTTTTAGCACGATTTCAAACCTATATGCTTTAAAACGACAGTTCTTATATGCCAACATTGAAACTTATTGGCTAGAATTGAAACCTGTACAATGAAAACGATGACGACTCTTTTGACGAAAACATATATATACCAGATATGCTCCAAAAAAAGCAGCGCCCTAGAAATAATGTGTTTTTACCAGTTAGAATTGGATGTGAATTTTAATAACTTTTCAAAAAAGTTGACAAAACTGTATGAATGGTTGCTGAATATGGGTGAGTCGTTTGAAAAATGTGGAAAAACAACATTTTTGACGGCAGTATCAATGCATCTTTTCTATATTCCGCTTGAAATTTCCATTTCCATTCAATAACCGACATCTGTTTGTAGTAAATATGGCGCAAAATATACTTAAAACCAATTTACTTCCTCTAATGCTTGATTAAAACCTCTAGGTAATGATTGCAAATTCAAATCCATTCTTATGTCTATTTGCTCCTGGGTATGACAACAAAGCTTAAAAAATGATAAGATTGATTTAAGAAGGTTATAAGATAACGCCTTCATAAAACTATAAAGCTTTAAGAATATCCTGGCTAGTGCTCATTGGCAGTGTTGCAACAAGCCGAAGAACGTCATCAACATGATTAACATAACCCTACTTTTGTTATTTACAGTGTTCACTTTGTGAATTTTGTTACTCATTTCAAGTAGGAAACCGGCTAGGAAACAAACATAGACAAACTACACTCAGTGCAGTTTGCCTGATATTGTGTTGAATGCTCCATTCTCTCAAATTCATGCTGAACTCGCCATCTCGCCATCAGTTCCCATATTCAGAAGGCACGATGATAAGAAGTATTTTCCATTACGTTCTGACTCGTTGATGGTACTTCATGAACATCAGGTCCTAATGAATTCTTGCTATTTGGTGGTTTCGAGTGGGATGAATTGAAAGACGCAGTGTTTGGAATTGCTTGGGCTTGAGAATTCTGATTCGCACTGTTGCTCTCACGACTTGATTTTTGATTCTCAAGTAATTTTCTTTATTTTTTCGCTTGAAGTTGCCATTTCTCTTAATTTCACACTATTCATTTTCTTGTGAGTTCATTTCAACGTGAGTCGTTTGAAGGCAAAGAAATACGAACATTTATATTGTGGGATCTGGGTTTAACACGGTTCTGAATAAAACTCCATAAATCCTATAGATTTTATCATTGACTTCGATCCATTCATTGTGGCTTATAGGCGATTCATGCTAAGGAGTACTCCCTCTACCGTTGTCTGATATAACTAACGTATGGGCCATTGATTGCTTTGTTTACATTAGTTTGCGTGTATTTTGTATAAGAAGTAGTTGTGTTTTAATTGTCTATTATTTTGTTTGAGAACTTCTATAAACGTTTAAAAACATGAGTCATTATTGTTGTGTACCTGATTGTTCACCTTGAGCAAAAAAATCCCGAGTATAGCTTTCAATCCTTTAAAAAATCAGGACAGTCTAAATTAGCATTTGAAACTAATAATTTGGGAAATAGGGAAGTGATCGGTAGGAGAAAGGTGTGGATTCATAACTTGAAGATTGGAAAAAGTGTCTGAGCATAATGAGAGATTGTTTTTTACACTTCACTGAAAATGTACTCATATATATTCCCAAATGTATGTCTATTATGAATATAATACCTACTTCTTGGGGTGATGGTAAAAAAACAAACAAATTTTAAACTGAATATATCTTTACTCATGAACAGTAGAATTTTTAAACAGTAAAGAATTTTATCAATCAGGGTTTTGATGATTATGTTGTAAAAAGTCAAGTAGAAACTGCATACCTAAATTCACCTTCGAAAGAACATTTTATTCTCAAAAAGTATGCTGGATTTTCTCTTAAAAATATCATGCTATCAGGGGATTATCCCAGCCATATATTCGAATTGGAAATCAACATCCCACACAGGTTTTCATGAGAATTATTGTTCAATAATGATAAAAACTTACAGCTTATGTATGTTGGTATATATGAAGTTCCACTAGAGGTAGGGACGTTATCTAATGTTGAACAGAGATAATATAGTGCTCAATCAAAACACAATAGACCGCTGGAAAATACAAAGTTCGAAAATTGACAAATAACTAAGCTGAACGGTCGAAAACTCAAAACGAAATGAACATAAACACCATTACCAAACAATGTAAACAATCCGCCAATGGCCCATAGAGTAGTACCGACATTCACCGTTCTGGCGCTACGATCTTAATCTCAGTCGCCTATAGGTTTTAATAATTACTTTCACATTGCTAGAATAATGCCATTAGGTTTTATTATTGCCTCAGTCAAATCCTAATTGGCCTAGCGTAAATTTGGTTTATGAATTGCTTTATGACGTATTTTCATAGGATTAGTTCAAAACCTTTCAGTCAAAGTCGAGACACTAATGAAACTTAACCCAGGTAACAAGCTGACGTCATTTGTACGTCAATATATGGTCATTTATGGTCATTGACGTCATATGACCTCAACATGACGTCATTTTGACGTACTCAATATGACGTTATATAGACGTCCTTGATGTGTCGTCAATATGACGTCATCTGATGGTCATTTTCATGACTAATTATGACCATTATTTATTGAGTCATCTACATCAAGGAGAATTCATAATAAATAAGTTTCCCATCTCTGTTATATAAAAACGTTAGTAGTTATGTTATATAATATTATTATGTCACTCATCATATATTATGCTTTATAATAATTTTTCCTCTGATGATCTGTGCGAGATGTGTGTTTTCGATGGTCTCTGAGATAATTGTTAATTATATACCTTCTGTGCAAAGTATTCTCCCTATAGCTATTAAAAATATAAGACCGAATTTCACGTCATAAAAAGCTTATAACGTTGTAATTATTATTCCGGAATGCGAATTCAAATCAGAGCGGGAGAGTGCGTAGAGAACTGTACTTGATTGGTCGGCACGGACCTTGCGCAGACATGCGAACGTCGACCGCCAGCGCCAAGCCGTTCACTTTCGCTTTGCCGTTGCGGCCACAAGAGTCTCGAGATCATACCCGTGTGTTCACCGAACACGCCCGATCGTTCCCTAAGCGGTGGGGAAACGTAAACGGGCAGCAGTAACTACGTTATGAATATTGGCGCGTGCCTGAATTATTTTTTAGTCAAATTTGTCAATTTAATGTACTTCGAAACGGAACACTAGTAGTTGTGCCTTCTTGTTTCACATATATTATAGGTAGACATCAAATCAATAAACATAGTGCTCTCGCCATCGGTATTTGCTGAACTTCGCTATGGGAAAAATGTTGAATAACTATATTTTGGGATGAAGAATGATCTATACAGGGTGTATCTAAATATCACCGAAATAATTCAAGGGATGATTCCTTGTGATATAATATGATGAATAAAGGTCATATAAACATGTGTCCTAAACTTGCTTCGTTTTCGAGGTACAGGGTTACGTCCTGATTTCGAATCCGAAGTGATTTTCAACCTATCTTGCCTCCTAATATCATTTTCCGGAAATGTTGGTGGGTCCATGACCAGAGCAGTGTTTTTCACTGAAGATATTACCTCACTTTTGGCCATAGTTGGTATATATATCTATCGCTCCTTAAAATTGAACAGTTACGTTAGATATACGGGTTGATATTCCATTATAGAAGTGACATGCACACTGTTTATATTTTTAAATACATCCAGTGGGATTGAATTTTATTTTATGTTGAATATTTGAGTGTGTTTTTGTATGTGATATGTTTGTTTTGTTTATTTCAAATATATATATATTTTTTAGTAAGCATACTAGTACTTCTTTTATATAATTCTGAAATCTGATCCACCCTGTATTTGTTTCAATTAAATGGCATAGGTATAGGTATACCTTGAGCTTGATCAACGAAATCATAGCTCAATTAGAATAATCGAAAAATGTAATAAAATATATAAGGTATTCCATTTTGAATAACAAAGCTGCTACTACTATACTACTAAGTACTACATAACTACTAATAATAATTTCTAGTGAAGCAGATGAACATAATCGAAAATAATTTGAATAAAACGAGCGTCCTCGCCAACAAAACATAAGCATATAATATGTACATATAGTTTCATGATTTTCGATGAGTGGTTCGCTATTTACATGTAGGACTCGTCGTGACATAGCGAATGATTGCAAATCAAATCATCGCTTTCATTATCTGATAGGTCGCAGTAGATCACTTGATGCCTATCAAATGTTTCTTATTTATTCGAAAAAAAATATGTTGAAATGTGATCAAGACAACTGTTGGTGGCCCACCCCGTACTACGAAAACAGAGACATGAGAGATGCTGCCTGCCCACTCATTGTATCATGACTGTCTGCTTTCCTGCTTACGTCTTACGTCTCGGTCTCCCCACCGCTTAGGTAACGATCGAGCGTGTTCGGTGAACACACGGGTATGATCTCGAGACTCTTGTGTTGCGGCCATCCATGATGACCATAACAACAAAATAACAATACATAGAAGGCCAACATTATCATGTTATTCGGCTATCTATGTGGTGTGGTGTGGTGGTCATACTCATGTATCAAGTAGTAGAATTTGAGGATGGCAGCATGGTTATTTATGATTGACCAGTGGTGTATGCCGAAAATGCAGACTGTGAATTGGACGCCATTGAAGGAATACCATAGGGCTCTGAGAAATCTCTCGAGTGCATCATCCGAATGGGATAAGTTCCCAATAGAAAGAACATTTTATGAAACTGGTAATTATAGTACCTACCTATAATTTTATTTTGTATTCAATGTGGTAAAGAAACATCATTATAATTATACAAAAAAAATCCTATCTTTTCTGATGATATTGATACAACCCTAATACAACAGTGTTTTTTTTACCTACAGAAAATTTCGAAAAAGCACAAAATAAACTGAAACATACAGAGGATTTCAGTGGTATAAATAATCGTAAAGATCACGTCATTTTAACGCCATTAGGATGTCGTCATTTTGACGCCATTAGGATGACGTCATTTTGACGACATGAAAATGACGTCATTCGTCTTTGAGTTAGAAGGTCATATAAACGTCATTATGACGTCATTTTGGAAGTCATCCTGACGTCAGGCCTGACGTGATAATGACGTACAAATGACGTCAGCTTGTTACCTGGGAAGTGTTTCAAGAGGGTTGTTAAGAGTAAATAGTTTTGATAAAGAATTTCAATGACTTTCACAGAGCTCTCTTAAAACCGAAGTGAGCTGAAGGCCAAATTGTTTTATGCGATAGTTCTATCATAGTATCTCAGAGCCTTTTAATAGGATTATATGGATATGCCTTTTCCAGGGCATTTATAAAACGGTGAACAAATATGACCTATCATTTGCGCTCACATAACCTCTTTAAAGTCTCATCGAAGCTATTAGGCATTTAAAATGTTACTTGGGTTGTGTGTCCATAAGATTTGTTCAAGGAAATGGAAAATGTGAATGGACTAGATGTTTACTTGCTTGAAATCAATCAACATTTTATGTACTTTCTAGGACACATATATCAGATGAGATATTATTTTGTGTGAAAATATCATTTTGAATCCACCTTCTACTTGGTAGGTACCTACCTGTTATCCACTAGGGAAAGAGATTTATGAAATTTTGTAGTTTCCAGTTCAATTTTGTATTTTATAATGATGATCATTTTGTCAAATCATGGGTACCTTATTTGTTATGTTCAGGAGAACTAATCAAATAATGTCAGTAAATTAATAACTATAATAATGGTGAAAGTATATATGTATACTACATAGATGTAAAAAAATTATATATGTTAAATCACTTGAAGCACCAAAGACTTTTCGAAAACAATTCATTTGAATGAGCTACAATTTGAATGGAATTAATACAATGAAAAATTAGATGTTGACGAGAGCTTGGTTTGAGTAGAACTGATTCTTCGCAGTGCAACGATGTAGCATCTAAGTTCTGAGGATGTCGAGTCAGCAGACACGTGTGTGTCTTCGGTTACTACTTAGCCTTGAAGTCATCAGTAATGTGAAACTCCTGAGATGGTACTTGCACAAGTATTCCTGGTATATGATGGGAATATTCATATAACATATATATATACCTATACTAATCATCAGTGTTGATTAATATCAATCACCTATGTGGGTACAATGAAGAACTACTAGGTAAGATACAATGGGCGCCCATAGGCCTAAGTGTCGTCGGAGACATTGGTCAGATGAGTCTACAAACGGGGTGGAGTTTTTAGTAAGTAAACCCTGGCTAGAGTCCCACACTGTCATTTGGGGTACTGGACCCATATGGTGTCCATAATGGATTCAAACCACCTCGACAAAAAAAATATTCATGGTCCTATTCCAGCCAAGGATAATGAATCCGGGTTCTATGCAACAATTATTGCAGTTTCAATATTCTTAAATATTCAAAAACCACCAGATTACACAAACTTTGAGTTTTCATTCGAATAATCTTCATTGATGCCCGAACGAGTTTTTATATTTTTATTTTTATTACAGTCAACTATGATTTCGAAATTGATTAACTCTTAATAATCAGTAATGCATTTTTTTCCACATTAATTGAAAATGGCAACACAACTGTCAGCTTCTCGCGCATCCCGAGATATCGCTTCGAAACGGCTTAAGGAAATTGCTCAATTTGCTCAATCTGCTGTAGCTGAACCAACGTTCCATACTCAATTGAAAATGAGGTCTACAAAGTTAGATCACATAGATATAAAGAGTTTGGAAAAGGTCAAAATGCAATAGTTGCTGAAGTATCAGCTGATCCCAGTATGTTGGTGTTGGTACAAGAAGACATAGTCAGGGCTGAGGCTGATGAATATTATCATATACAGAGTGAAATCAATAATGAATCATGACATTCAGAAAATGGATTGAGCTGAAGAGTACGATATTATTTCATCTCAAGATTCTTGAAAGGCCAAATTACCAAAAATACAATTAGGTACTTACCTTGTTTCGACGGTGATTTCAGAGCGTGGCTGCATTTTTATGAATTATTCAATACACTAGTACATGATAATGATCACTTAGCAACATTGGAAAATTTGAATAACTGATAACTTTGGCAAAAGAGTACAGGGTGTTACTTTATCTGATGAAAATTATAAGATCGCTCTTCAAACTTTAGTTGACTGATATCAAGACAAAAAATGCATAGCTACTTTTTATTAGAATCAGATCAGAGATGCTCCAAGAGCTACAGAGACTAGCAGTCTCTCAGAACGTTAGTCAATATCTTCACAGAGAATGTGTCGTCCTAAACGTACTCAAGATCCCTTCGTTGACAGTTGGGATTTTTCATTATTCAATATTCTTTTTGAAAAACTTGAAATCAACACCCGGAAACGCTTTGAGCTGAAATCATGTTCAGAACAAATTGGAATCCCAACATACGATTCTCTAAAACAGTTTCTCACAGAACAGTGCAAGGCCTTAGAATCTGTTAGTTATTCTCTACAGGCCAGTTCTAGTAAAACTTCAAACGAAATTATGAGTTCTCGAAAAATTGTAATGAGAAACTTTCGTATCAACTTCACTGATCTCAAAAAAAATGTCTTCGCATGTCAACTTTCAATCGTGCCATCTATGTAAAATTAATTCTCATTCCATTACCAAATGTCCACAATTTCTGAACAAACCTCCTCAAGATAGACATTCACTTGCAAAACAATGCAAGTTGTGTTATGATTGTTTTAACGTTCTCATCTCAATCAACCTTGTCCAGCTTGCTTGTGTAGGTTATGTGATAAGAGACACCATACCCTTCTTCATTTCGGGGGCATTAATAATAAACCTGGCATGGGGTCTTTTAAATGCCGCTTCTTCTTCAATATATTATTACCTGATAGAACAAGCTGAGTTTCAATCTGTCCCAGAAGTGAACACTGCTCTAACAAGAGATTGTACTACCAGAATATCCCCATATCCACCGTTCTATTGTCGACCGCTCAAGTTGACGTAATAAATTCGCAGGGAAATACTCATTCTGCTAGAGTTCTGCTTGATTCAGGTAGTCAGTCAAACTTTATAATGGAAAATTGTCCCAAACGTTCAGGTCTCACTCGGTCTAGGTTCAGAACCACTATTCAAGGAATCGGTCAGATTTTTTCTATGACTAATATGGTCGTACAAGCTTAACTATTCGACCAGATAAGGTCTGGTTGAACCGCCTTTCCATTCAGAAGCTATTGTGTTACCCAATATTTGTACTGGTATGCCCCAGCAAACAATCGTTTAAGCAAATATATCATTCATCTCAGATTTGAAATCAGCTGATGAAGATTTCAATGTTAATAGCGAATAAGTTGACATTTTGTCGGGTGCAGATCTATTTCCTCTGACTTTGCAAGATCGTAGATTAACAAGTAATGTTAATGAACTCATTGCCCTTAATACCATTTCTGGTTGGGTGTTAATGGGCAGAATTGATGTTGGCTACCCCTCAATGTTATCTTCTTACCTTTCTATTACACATCCTCCCATCGAAGAAGCACTTTCGAATGTTTTGGGAAATAGAGGAACCTCCAAAACCTGAGTTTCCTTTCCTAGACGATCAATTATGTGAACACATATATCAGGAGACTGTCACTAGAGATGATTCTGGTAAATACATTGTCTCTTTGCTATTTAGAATTTAAAAAAAAACTTGAATTGGAGACTCACGTACTGCTGCATTACGACGCTTCTACTCTCTGAATCGAAAATTAGGAAAAAACACTGAGCTAAGACATGCTTACTCAGAATTTATGAAAGATTATGTTGATTCTGGTCATATGTCCCCAGCTGTTCCATTATCAGATTCTACAAATTTCTCTTACTCCATTCCTCATCCATCTATGGCAATCTTCAATAGAAAAACACGGGGAATCTCTAGCTGTTGCGTTGGACATATCGAAAGCATTCGACCGTGTTTGGCACGAAGGACTCCTCCACAAACTACCATCATACGGCTTACCACCTCAGCTATGCCATCTCTTATCGAGTTTTCTTTCAGGCAGATCGCTTCACGTGGTGGTGGACGGTGTATCGTCTGATACCATTGGCATCAATTCCGGCGTTCCACAAGGATCAATTTTGGCTCCAACATTATTCCCTGATAACACACGTTATCCAGACGACATCCATTTTATATCCATTTGCCGTTCAAGACATCCATGGACGTCAAATGGAACTATCTTTTGATGTACATTGTTGTATATCCAGCTGATGATCTAGTATGTACTCCATCTGGAAGCCTATCTATGTCCATGGACGCACATCGAATAGCCACTTGGATGTCCATACCGGATACTTGGCAGTACATATTGGACATCCATAAGTGTATTGTCGGGATGTCCATTGTAGCGAGAAATTTTGAGAAGAGTGAAATGAGAAGAAGATCTGAATTCATCTGTCAGAATTCGAAACATAATATAGGTTATGTTTATTTCATTCATTCATTTTGGTGGACTTTCATGATAATTACTAGTATTTTATAGTTGAATTATACCCCAGTTTCCTGCTTTATACGGCCTTCATACAAGTAAGTTCTTATTATTTCTGTGTCTATTCAGGTGTTCCTAATTGCGAATTGTTACGATAACATAACATATTTCTTGTATAGGTAGGTAAAACACCCTTCACCAGAATGAACAAAAGGAAAAGGATTTGAAACAGGTTCTTCCGACGTATCTACTATAAAGTAGAAAAAAATTCATCGGATGTTGACAAACTCTTGAATGATACGACAACAGATGATTTATGGGCAAGAATCACTGACAATTTCGCAGTTTGAGGAATTTTCATCTTGGGGCCAATTATCTTGCTCATCGACCTAAACTGACGATACAAATTTATGGAACACCTTTTTCACTACATGTGGCTCTTGCTTGATGAGGCTCCAACACATTACACTCTGAATGTCCATTGCTGTTTCATTCAACAGTTTTCAGATAATGAGTAGATGAAACGGCAAAGGAAATATACTATAGTTTATGGGGAGCAGTACCTATAAATTTTAAGGTGTACTTCAGACCAGTGAATACTGAACAGGAATTATGGAGACAGATTCAGAATGCATTGAATATTTTCAAAAACTGCAGAAACGATGCAGAATATGCATTTCAGTTTTTGTGCTGCCAGTGCATTGGACCACTTCTTTTCCAATTTATCATCCTGAGTAGGTACTA
Source organism: Phaedon cochleariae (assembly GCA_918026855.4). Taxonomy (NCBI): domain Eukaryota; kingdom Metazoa; phylum Arthropoda; class Insecta; order Coleoptera; family Chrysomelidae; genus Phaedon; species Phaedon cochleariae. Next base: position 24,239,987 of record OU896712.1, read on the forward strand.
TCTATTTTCTTATCATATTATATACCTTAGGTTTCACCCATGAACAATGTATGAAATAAAAGAAAATAACATAACCTGTCTTTTGAATACGTATAGGTTGGTATATATGTCCAATATATGGACACCATATGGATGTCCATAATGAACACCAAATGGATGTCCATAATGGACACCAAATGGATGTCCATCATGGATAACATATGTATGTCCTAAAATGTGGAAAGCTGATTTCCTATGGACATCCATAGGATGTCCTGTGTACACAAAGTGGTTATCCTATGGATGTCCAGGGTGTCCGGGTGAGGATATCCATTGGATGTCCAATGGATGACGGTGTGTTATTAGGGTTCCTGCTTCATATCAATGATCTGTTGGGAGTAACAACTTGCCCCATCCACAGCTTTCCAGATGATAGTACCCTCCATACTGCGTTCTCTTCCAGAATTCCCATTTCTTCCCAGGAAACTAAGAACTCACGACGGAGGCAGGTCAATGCTGTCAATAAAGATCTTGCTGAAATCACAGCCTGGGGAACAAACAACCTAGTTGAATTCAACGCCACCAAAACTCAAGCCTGCATTTTCTCTAGAAAGGCAGAACTCAGTATGCCCGATATTGTAATGTCTGGCTCCACCATCCCCACCAAGCCCACCATATCTATGCTCGGTATTTCCATCAGCAACACTCTTTCATGGGATAATCATGTCAGATCCATCGCAAAAGCTGCTTCACAAAAACTCGGATTCTTGTTCCGTGCGGAAAGCTACACTTTACACCTCAACAGCTTCTCATGATCTACAAAGCGCAGATACGGCCTGTTCTAGAATACTGTTCCCACATATGGGGTTCAGCACCAAAACATACGCTGATGCTCTTAGATTCCATCCAGAGAAGAGCCATTCGCCTGGTGGGTGACGCCACACTCACTCACTCTTTGACATCATTGGAACACCGTAGAAAGGTCGGCGACCTTTCACTTTTCTATCGATACTTCCACGGGAAATGTTCTTCGGAAATCTCTGCTATCATCCCTTCACTAGCAATACCAATCAGACGAACTAGACAAGCCCAGTCAGCACATCCTTTCGTTGTCAACCTCGAAAGATGTCGAACAGCACTTTATCAAGACTCCTTCATCCATAGAACGGCTAGTCTCTGGAATTCATTGCCTGTGGAAGTATTCCCAACAACATATAATCTCCAAAAGTTCAAAAAAAATTCCAATACCTACCTCCTGTCCCTATCCTCCCTAGGAACGCACGATATTCTTTGAACATTATAGGGATTCCCTTTCGTGCGCTTCAAGCGATAAAAAAAAATTATCAGATTCTACAAATTTCTCTTACTCCATTCCTCATCATTGTATCGAGAAACCTGATGCTGTCAGCACAAAACTACGAGTAGTCTTTGACGCTTCAGCAAAATCAGATTCAGGTGTATCTTTGAACGATGTTTTATCAACAGACCTAAATTGCAAAATGATATTGCCACTCTTCTTCTCTCTTTCCGTAGATACAAGTTTGTTTTCACGGCTGACGTGAAACAAATGTTTCGGCAAACACTAGTAACTTCTTCTCGACGAAATAACCAAAGAATATTCTGGCGATTTTCTGATGCTGACCCTATTCAATAGTTTACACTCAACACTGTTGTATATGGTATTTCTAGCTCGCCATACTTGGCTAATAGAACCATTCGACAGATAGCCATGGATGAGATCAAACAATTTCCATTGGCAGTACGAGTTCTGCAGTCTGATGTATATATGGACGACATATTATTACTGGTGAGGATGATTTGAGTAAAGCAATCATATTATGAAGTGAATTGATTCCATGTCCAGAGCGAGGAGGGTTCCAACTCCGCAAATGGGCTAGTAATAGCTCTTCTTTGCTTGGTAATGTGCCGGAAGATTTTCGGCAAATGCCCCTTTCATTCGATCATGATTCCATCATCAAAATACTTCTCGTAGATATACCTTTTTTTACTCAGAAAGTTAAAAAAGAGAACTCGATATAGGTTACAAAAGATATAATTATGACTAAAAAATAAAAAAAAGTGCTCCTACCGGGGATCGATCAGGTACGGAGAGTTAAAAAGGATTGTGAGAAATGTTTCATGCTCATGTTTGCAAGGTTCCTGAATGAATAGATATCAGAGATCGAGGGTAGAATAAATTATGTGCAATGATTTCGATTATCATTATATTATATGCAGTTTCATTCAATCTCGTCCCTTGAAAGTCGATAAAGTCCAGAGTTGGACGTACCCAGTACATCGTAATCGTACGTACCCAGTGCGTCCAGAAACGGACGTCTTCAGTACGTCTTGAAAAGGTCCCGGACGTTCAGACCTGAATCAGGCCTAAACTAGACGTCCACAGGACGTCGAGTGCTACATGGGTTCTGATCTTTAATTATTATACAATAGTACTACCTGTGAAGTTTCTATTCGATATAATCTCTCTTTTACCTGTGATAGGAGGCAGTGTATTTGAAAGATCATTCAATTTTCAATTCCGGAAGCCTCTTACAATAACGAGTTCCTATGTATTTGTTCACATAAATTATGCATAAGAGACACCACTATTCTGGTTCTGAAGATTTTCAGAAAAACAGGCCCCAGCATTCAGCTATCCAGTAGAATTTGGGGAATTTCGACAGTGACACTGGCATCATTCACCAATTCCTAAAATAGGGTTAGTTGTGAACAAGTTCTAAAGATGACTCTGCCGAAACTATTTTTCAAGGTTGGTAGAACTGATGACTATTTTTAGAGGAAGGTTGCCTCGATCGCACCCCGCGAGTGACCTTGAGTAACTCATGACGTAATAGGCCCTTTCTTTTGCACGAAAAGTCTAGCACTCTCGTACACTTCGTGTATGATATGTACGCCGGCGATTGGCCGGCGCATGTATTGAGTTGACAGTTGTCAGTATTTTCCAATATTTGAACCATTTTGAACTTAAAAATGTAAAAATGATAATTTGTTTGGTCACTTCTTGTTAAAATTCGTACAAGTGTAATGAGACTAGTGAATTTAGTTTGTGTTTCCATTAATTTCAATAAGATGAGTCTATTCGTGAGAAATATGGATTCAATTTTGTGGACGTAATTTTAATTCATTTAATACCAAAACTTGGCGAATATGTTGCTAAATCACACACCAAAGAGTTGAAAACTCAAGGTAGGAATCCCATCAATAATACCAAATACAACAAGAGAAACACCATAAGTATTCAAGTTTGGAAAAATGATCAGAACCAGACCAGTTGTGAATGTTGAGATTCTTGCTGAACGGGTAAAATGGACATCAGAAGATATGTAAAGCACCCCTTTTCTTGGGTTGGCCTATACAGGGGTCTTCACAAAGTTACTGATTCACTGGGTTCGTGAATACTTAGGCAGGAGTAAGATTGGTGTATATAGACATTAATACGGCAGTTCAAAATACATAAATCTCTATTCAGCAATCATCATAATATGGACAGGCAGAGTTGACATGGAAGTAAAACAGATGTGCTTACATAATATTGGTTGGTTATACATGATGACAGGATGATGTACACTCGCACTATTATACCGGGTCACTTTGAAAAGTTAATACAGTTTTATAAAAGTTCAATAATTCTCGATACACATCTATTGCAGCAACACAATATGTTCACTAGGTACAGACTTTCAAGCAATTTCTAATATCAACTACATATCACGTATAACTAGACTGTTTAGCAGAGTTACTGGTTCAAGACATGAGACTTCGTATCAAGAGTTCGATCAAGACTTACTTTTATGCCAAAATTCCCTGCTTTTATACTGAGATTTGGTCATAAATTTAATCAGAATTCATTAGATTTTCGCTTAGTTGAATTGACCTCGAATTAAAGTGCAAAAAGAGTGGCTTTGGATGTTTTCAGAAATAGTTTTTAATTTAATGGAATTTTATCATTAATCATTTTGCAAAAATCGATGTCAGTTGACCTTGGGTATTACTTAAAATTAAGTACAGAAAAAGGATTTCAATGTTCATCTGAAAAGATCTTAAACTAATTGATTTTTGTAATAATTCATCTGGCCTCTACCTATCTTTGGCCCGCCCCTCTGCTGTGGCTCAGTTACTTAGGTTATAAATTCCCTGTACACTCTTTTCTAACTTTTATTCACATCTTTTTGCTGTTCCTGTTCTTCAAGTGCCACTATCAACAATGTTACAAAGGTAAAGTACCTAATAATAAACCTATTACATATATGCATTTCTTGGGATTTGAAACAAATATTCATATTTCCAACAGGAGTTAATTCACGTAATAATATTGCTCTATCAATCTATCCTTCTAATACTTATTGAATGCATTCGAGTTCAGATACCTAAATATTTATTGACCTAATTTAAACGACCTTCTACTTCCTATAAGTGTGAAGTGTCTAGCATTAGTATTTGTTATGCTATTTTTGGTCGAGTCTTCGCGTTCATTACATTCGATCCATCCCTCGTAGACGAAATTCCATATTTTAACATATGAATTTCGTTGCTATATATAGATTATGATCTGTATTTCTTTCTAGCGCTATTATTACGTGAACTTCACCCATGAAACATCAAGAGCATCTTACAACATTCTCGAAATTGTTTATATAAAGTTGTGACCCAGTAAATTATAGTATCAACAAATAAAATGAATGAGATATTTGAATGATCTTTGGTAGGTACCTGCAGACCTCTCTTACGATAAATAAATAGAGTCGTTCATGCAAAATTCCTATACCTGAATGATATAACTATTATTAATTATAATTATTATAATTTAAATTAAAAATTAAAATTATTGCATTTTTTTTTTCACACTATACTAGTACCTACGAAAATTTTAGACAATTTCCAATATCTATACTTATCTCTACTCTGGTACATTATGAAATAAAGCTAATTACATGCATATTGGTGGACGATGGTCTAACGAAACCTATATCTATAAAATTAAATCACTCACTCAGTGACGTTTAATGGTAACCTTATTCAGGTTACGTCCCAGTCGATAAACCCATCGCTCGGTCGGGGTGTTTGATCACTGGGCTTCTTGGGTAGATCCAGGCTGGTTCAATGGATGGTCCTCTCGCTGTCCTGGGTTAGGTGCCGGGTATGGCACAGAACGGTTCAGGGGTGTCCTTTGAGGTATCATAGGCCCAACACCTGGGGCGATGTTTTCGTGCTCATAGGGTGGTGGTGGGGAGTTGGATCGCCCTGCTGTTGTTAAATGGCCCTTTTGAGAATCCAATCATGGTCCTCTACCTGCCCTTGTGACCTAGTATTATATCTAGACTGCGATACTTGAGTATTCATATTGTCCTGTGTTTTGTTGTGCTCCAGGTCTTCCTCACAGTTTTCTTCATTCACTTCCTCATTCTTTCTTTCATTTTCAGAATTATCTTCTTCTTCTCCTTCTGCCTCCTCTTCGTTATCCTCTTCTTCCTCTTCTTCTGAAACATCAGTGGTTGATATTTCCAGTGGTTCGTCATTATCGTGTTCTTCTATGTTTTCGTGATCCTCAGGATTTAATTCTTCATTGTATGTGTTAAGATGCTCAGAATTCTCTTGATCTGTTTGTTCTTGCGGTAATCTTATGATTTTACTTGGATTAGTATCAATAACTGGTTGAGGGGTTCTTTCTGCCAGGTGTTTAGGAATTGTTCGATCATTTTCTTCCTCATCCATATCTTCCAATCCCCGATATCTTTTCAGTCGGTTGGCATGTACCACTTGTTCTTTTCTTCCATTGATTTCTTTAATACGATAGGTTACTGGTCCTAACACTTCAATTATTCGGTACGGTCCTGAGTACTTGGGATAAAATTTATGAGCTAAGTGACGTCCAGCCTTGACGGCGGGCGAGTAAAGATATACACGATCTCCTAAGTTAAGTGATGTCGGTTTGGCTTTTCGGTTATATCTTTGCACCTGTTTTTCGGCTTGTTTATTCAGATTTGATCGAGCCACTTCATGCGCTATTTGCATTCTCTGGACCATTTCTGTTGCATAATTGTCATCTAAGTCATAACGGACCTGTGCATGTTTAGTTATTAAATGTAATGGCATTTCCATATCTCTACCGTACATCAAGAAAAATGGAGTTTCTTGAGTTGATTCGTGCACGTGATTGCGATATGCCATGGTGGCGAATGGTAACCATCTGTCCCACGAATCGTTGTCTTCGGTCACATAATGCGATAAAGTGGTTTTTAGAGATCGGTGCATTCGTTCTATCATTCCGTTTGATTGAGGGTGATATGGAGTAGTTTGAAGTTTCTTGATTTCCAAAATTTTGCATATCTCTTTAAATAATTTTGAGACAAACTGCTGACCGCAATCCGTTAGTAATTGTCGAGGTGTGCCATATTTTGTGATGATGTTTGTTACGAAAGCTCTAGCTACCGTATCTGCTGTTATATTTGGAAGCGGAATACATTCTGGGTATCTTGTTAGGTAATCCATGACAGTGAGGATATATTTATTTCCATCTTTGGTTTGGTTGAGAGGTCCAACTAAATCCATAGAAATACGCCCAAACGTAGCGTATGGAACTGGTAGTTTCTGTAGTTCTGCGGGAGGTTGGTAATTGGTTTTCCGTAAATTGCAAGAATGGCATGCATTGCAATATTTTATAACATCTTGTCTCATTCCTCTCCAGAAGAAATCCCGGTGTATTGCATCTAGGGTTTTCTTTTGTCCTGCATGACCAGACATAGGGGAGTCATGGTATATTTGTAGAATTTCCTTCACCATGGCTTTAGGTGCATACAATTTGTCATTGCGGTCCCCTTCTTTTCTCTTAACGTAAAGGATATTATCTGGGCATAGATAAAATTGGTTATCGTCGTCCAATACTTGTGGTATTATTTGCGAAATGATAGGGTCTGCTCTCTGCAATTTACTTAGTTCCTCTTTCGTCCAAATAGTCGATAACATTGGGCTATACTCCTGCTCTTCTACCTGAGTTACCAAAGCTATTGCAGCTAATGGACTACAAGTTGCCTCTGTAGATGTCTCCTCTAGTTCTACCTCTCTTAGCCTGGTTAATGCGTCAGCGTTTCCATTTCTCTTTCCCGGGCGGTATTTGATATTAAAACTATATTCCATCAAGAACATTGCCCATTTGGCAAGCCTTGAACTGGCATCTTTTATTGTTAAAAGATACACCAATGGTCGGTGGTCGGTAATAATGGTGAAATGAGTTCCAGTCAGGTAACACCTATACTTTTTCACAGCCCAAATTACTGCCAAACATTCACGCTCTATTGTTGAATAGCGTCTTTCTGCTGAGTTCAAGGTTCGGCTAGCATAACAAATTGGATGTTCTATATTATCATATTCTTGACTCAAGATTCCACTAATAGCAGTAGCGGAGGCATCTGTATTTACAATGAATTGTTTTTGAAAATTTGGGTACTTCAAAATAGGAGGAGTAATGAGAGCCTGTTTCAGATGTTGAAAAGCCTGTTCATGTGGTTCCTTCCAAACAAAGGGGGTATTTTTCTTGGTGAGATTCGTAAGTGGTTGAGATATTTCAGAAAATCTCGGCACGAATTTGCGGTAAAACCCACAAAGTCCTAGAAAAGCTCGTATTTCTTTTACGGTGGATGGACGAGGGTAATTACGGACTATCTCTGTTTTTTCGGGGTCTGTCTGACATCCAGCTGCTGATATGATGTGTCCCAGATACTTGGCTTCATTCTTCATAAATTGGCATTTGGTTGGTTTGAATTTCAAATTACTAGCTCTCATTCTATCAAATACATGTCTCAGTCTGTTGAGGTGTTCATTTAGGTCAGATGAGCTGAACACTATTACGTCATCCAAGTAGACAAGACATTCGTTTCCAGTTAAATGGGCTAGAACCGAATACATCAGTCTTTGCCAAGTTGCTGGACTATTCTTTAAGCCCATAGCCATGCGATTGAATTCATAATGGCCAGTAGGGGTGGTAAATGCACTTTTCTCCTGATCTCGTGGGTCGAGTTCTACTTGGAAATAGCCACTAGCCAAATCTAACACACTGAAAATACTGGAGCCAGTCAATTGATCTAAGGTTTCTTGGAGATTTGGTAGGGGAAAGAAATCTGTTTTTGTGATTGCATTAAGATCTCTATAGTCGATACATAGACGAAATTGGGGTTCTTCTCCAGGGTGCAATTTCTTCTCTACCAATATTGCTGGAAATGACCATGGTGATGAAGATTCACGTATGATTTCATTTTCTAGAAGATCTTGAATTTCCTTGTCCAGTATTTTCTGACGTTGGTAGGGTACTCGGTAAGGTCTTTTTGAGATAGGTGGTACATTTTCTGTTATAATTCGATGTTTTACTCGAGAAGTACAAGTCAATTTGTGTGTTGGAGCTCTGAATATGTCGATATATTCCGTGATCAATTTTACAAGTTTTTCTTCTCCTTCTCCTTGTGGATTAGATAGCTGAAGCTGCTCAAGAATAAGTTTAGTATCTTGCATGCTCACAGAGCCAATTGTTTTACTTCTTTTTTCCTGTTTACTTGGGACTTCACATTCTGTTTCAAATGCTCTGGCTATTATTTGTTTTCGCTGAATCACTACAGCACAATTGAGAACGTTAATCAGTTTTACAGGTATTTCTCGGTTCTTGTGACAAATGGATCGGGCTACCAATATTCCGTTGATCGAGTCCATAGATTCAATAACGATAGAATCGGTGGTAAGTCGTTTCGGCTTCTTGAGTAGTGCTGGTTGTATGGTCATTGTCCTTGGTGGTAAGTGAACATCTTCTTTGAAATATACTCCCACTCCGTTACTGTGGTAATTCATAGGCTTGGATATGCATCCATGTGCCTTCTCATTTTGTGTCCAAGGCACTACTGACTGTGGGAGACTGGTATCAGTTATCTTACTTTGATGTTCAACTTTTGTACAGTCATTTCCTGATTTATTCATCCGTTTTAATTTAGAGACTTCTTCTGTTAAGTACTCGCTTCTTCTTTGACTTCCACTGCCTGTGTTTCCAGACTTAGAGGTGCATCTTTGTGCCCTATCCTCTTGTATCTGCGAAACAGGTGCAGTCCTGAGGCTATTTTCTCGACTATCGATTGGCTCTCCACTACGAAACTGTGTTCTGCTATCATTTAAGTACCCTTTGGAAGCTGCAGTCTTCCTTTCCTTAGACTTCTCTTCATACCTTGGAGTATCCGGGATGGATATTGCTGTTTGGTGAACCAGAGGACTGGAATTCCCCTGTTCACCGGAATTCGCTGCCAATTCCAGTGGCATCGAATTCATATCCTCCTTGAGTACGGTTGAAGTAAAGGCTTTCAAGGTATTCCTGATTTCAACCAGATTATTTTCCATTTCAGCTAACCTCACTTTTATCTCTTTTTCCCAATCGTTATTTTCTTCTAATAACTCAATAACTTCATCTAGAATGAACATTTTCCCTGTTCCCCAATCGATTTTTGCTCCGAATCTTTGTAAAAAGTCTAATCCCAGCAGCATATCTGCTCTGAAATTCCCTGTCTCTATCAGGATGAACTCATGTTCAAGGGTCTTTCTTGAACTCAACTGTATTGGTAAAATAACCTTTCCATTATCATTGATTTTCCTTCCCTGAATATCAACTAGACTAATATCGTTGTTAACTTGAATATTGAACCCCTGCACGATACTCGGCTTAACTAGAGATACTTGTGCACCTGAATCAATTAAAGCTGTCAAGTACTGACCTTCTACTTTAATTTTTGCTATGTTCCTGGGTTCTTCCTTTCCTTGCGTGCAACTTAGTATCTCTGCCGTCCTTGACTTTATTGTCGAGGCACCTCGCTGGCAGCTACATGGCGGGGTTGAAATGCAGCTGCGGTCGTGTTTAAATTACCGGTGGAACGTCCTCCTCTACCTGCAGTTCGCCAGGTCCCAGTTGGAAGACCTTGACCTCGTTGTTGGCTTCTGTCTGGACAATACCTCACTATGTGTCCAGGTCTGTGACATCCATAACACACCCGGTTTCGGTTATTGCTGTTGATTCGTTCCTTGCAATATCTGGCAAAATGTCCCATTTTCTGACATCTGTAGCAGTTGAGAGTGTTTCTTGACCTTGCATTCTGTTGATTTATTTCGCGTGAGTCCACCACCCTGCATTCTCGTTCCTGTATTTTGGTGAGATTTTCTATCGTCTCTTCCTTTTCTGCAACTCTCACCGCTTCTTCTAGGGTGGCGGGCTCTGCGGACAATACTTTCTTCCGTATCGGGTTGAGTAGGCCGAGAACAAATTGTGTGGTTGTATCCGCTGCTAATTTCTGTTGTATCAGGCGGTTGTCATCTGGTCTAGCGGTGTATTTTACAGTCTTGTTAGCAGCAATTTTCAATCGGGCCAAAAATTGCCTGCAAGACTCACCATTTCGTTGTTTGCACTCAATAAACGCCTTCAGTGCTTGTCCAGGAAGTTGAACTACACCAAACTGCTTACGTAAGGCCTCTTCTAGAACCTCCCATGTTGATGTAGCTCGCAGATCTGGTTCTGAGTCTATCAACTGCTTGGCTATTCCTCTTAATTTCAATCGAGTTATCGCTGTTTGTTGTTTTTCTGTCCACCCTGCCAATATCGCCGTTTCTTCGATAATTTGAAGAAAGTCATGAATACTTGTCTGTCCATTATACTCTGGTATTGCATCTAAGTTCATGGGCATAGAAACAATGATATTTTTCTGGTCGTCGTCTCCTGTTGGTGATCCGGTTCGTGACATCTTTCAATCTTTATGTCGACGAGTAGTTCTTCTGCCGTTGATGGTAGAATGTCTACACTTCTCTTTCCTGCCGCTGAGGGGGTTTAACAGCTTCTAAATATTCGAACCCCACACCTGACACCAATTGTAAAGCACCCCTTTTCTTGGGTTGGCCTATACAGGGGTCTTCACAAAGTTACTGATTCACTGGGTTCGTGAATACTTAGGCAGGAGTAAGATTGGTGTATATAGACATTAATACGGCAGTTCAAAATACATAAATCTCTATTCAGCAATCATCATAATATGGACAGGCAGAGTTGACATGGAAGTAAAACAGATGTGCTTACATAATATTGGTTGGTTATACATGATGACAGGATGATGTACACTCGCACTATTATACCGGGTCACTTTGAAAAGTTAATACAGTTTTATAAAAGTTCAATAATTCTCGATACACATCTATTGCAGCAACACAATATGTTCACTAGGTACAGACTTTCAAGCAATTTCTAATATCAACTACATATCACGTATAACTAGACTGTTTAGCAGAGTTACTGGTTCAAGACATGAGACTTCGTATCAAGAGTTCGATCAAGACTTACTTTTATGCCAAAATTCCCTGCTTTTATACTGAGATTTGGTCATAAATTTAATCAGAATTCATTAGATTTTCGCTTAGTTGAATTGACCTCGAATTAAAGTGCAAAAAGAGTGGCTTTGGATGTTTTCAGAAATAGTTTTTAATTTAATGGAATTTTATCATTAATCATTTTGCAAAAATCGATGTCAGTTGACCTTGGGTATTACTTAAAATTAAGTACAGAAAAAGGATTTCAATGTTCATCTGAAAAGATCTTAAACTAATTGATTTTTGTAATAATTCATCTGGCCTCTACCTATCTTTGGCCCGCCCCTCTGCTGTGGCTCAGTTACTTAGGTTATAAATTCCCTGTACACTCTTTTCTAACTTTTATTCACATCTTTTTGCTGTTCCTGTTCTTCAAGTGCCACTATCAACAATGTTACAAAGGTAAAGTACCTAATAATAAACCTATTACATATATGCATTTCTTGGGATTTGAAACAAATATTCATATTTCCAACAGGAGTTAATTCACGTAATAATATTGCTCTATCAATCTATCCTTCTAATACTTATTGAATGCATTCGAGTTCAGATACCTAAATATTTATTGACCTAATTTAAACGACCTTCTACTTCCTATAAGTGTGAAGTGTCTAGCATTAGTATTTGTTATGCTATTTTTGGTCGAGTCTTCGCGTTCATTACAGATATCACACGTGTTTTCAAGTTGAGATATATGAGCAAGAGTACGTTACCCAACGAAGAGGAGCTATGTTTATTTGAGAGATTCCTTGAACTATCCTTCATTATAGGTTCACTTATAATAGTAGTGTTATTTTTCATAATTTTGTTCAGAATCATATTTTGTTATTTTTTTATGCTCAAATACTTCTATCAATTGCTCTGTTTTTGACTACAATATAATCAAACAATGAAATACTATTTCCTCTTGTATTTTCTATAGGTATCTAGGAAAGTTTGTCAATTTTTCAGAATACAGTTATATTGATAAAATAAGTGATTTGTTGTGTACGAATATTGGTCCACTGCTACTACTTCTGGATCATCAGTTGATTATTCTTTTATTTTCTGTAGTTTCTTGTTCACATTATCTGATTTGCAGGATATTTATAGGATGAGTAGGTTCATAATCAATGCATAAGTAATCACTAGCTCCATAATTATGCTCCATACCTCAAAACACACATACCTGGTACCACGACCTGGTAAATAGCCCCTGGAACAAAATTTCAGATAGGTATTTCTCTCTGTACTACTGATCCATCCAAAATTGCCTTCTCATTTCGAAGATTGAAGGTATTATACAGAAGTATATGTAAATAACCATATTTTATAATGGTACTTACTTATAATTATATACAATAAATTAATATAAATATGCTGAGCAGACCAAAAAGTTTGTATCATGTTTGTATACTCTATTTGGTAAACATTTCATGACATGTCGCTTTAAGGTTGACAACTTGTCGTCTTACTGCCTGTGACGTCACGAGTGACCGTTTCCCCCCTTGCCGCACTATCGATCGAGGCAACCTTCCTATACAAATTATAATCAGTTCTACCAACCTTGCTATTTTTTACCCCACCTTAGGTAGATCATACAAGGTGGGCTCTATGCAAAACGTTTAAATAACTAAAGTTTTCACTTAACCGTCTTTAGAACGTCGTTATCCATTCTCAGAATACTTTGCTTTATGATGAAGAGCCGAATAAAGACTCGAGAGCCTAAACAGAAACAATAAGAGAGTAGGTATACTTTGTTTCACTTTGACTGCTTACTCAAAGGAATTCACAAGTTTTGTCCTATAACTATATGAGTTGGTATAAGAAGAGTCATTTTGTAACTTACAAACAACTTGTCAGTATATTTTTCTGACAAATTGTCAACACGAATATAGCAGCAAAATTGATGAATTTTTGTATTTTCATATTACGAAAGAAAGCTTTTTCACAATATATAGTGGAAATATTTCGTAACATCACATGTTTAGTGGGATATCACTACTTTTCATGATTGAAAAGCCTCTTCGATGAAAATTTGTATTGAGCCTGACCAACATCCGACTATTTGTTGAAATCAACAAGATAGAATTGAAGAGGAGTTGAACTTCTTCTAATACCAATTCGATCATTTAGCATAGAATGTATGAATCAAGTTTGAGGAATGTTTTCTTCATTTTATTTTACTTGTTCCTTTAACGTCGGCCATCACCCAGGTAGCACATGACGACTATATGACGTCTAATTGACGGCATCACATTCGGCCAAAAGACGTCTTTATTTCAACAAATGCGACGTCCAAATGACGTAAGTAAGACACATCCAAATGACGTCATATTTCAAAGTCTTTTAGACGTCAGTATGTGTTTTCAAATTGGACCTTAAACTGACACTACTGACCAATTTCCGACGTCAATAAGACGTCTGTTTTTTTTATAACATTTTGAGGTTAACGGTTATAATCTGGTGAGGAAGATAATCATTTGCGCTATAAAATAAATTTGCTACGAATGAAGATTTTATTAACAAGATAGTAATGTAAGGTATTACATATAGTTGAAAATTTCAGCGTCGATGGCTCCCCTTCACAGAGAGCTCTTTTGTATGTTTTGCTGTCTTTAAATGGCGGCCAAAACACTTCCTTTTTCAACGGCGTCAGCCAAGTTTCGTGAACAACAGCTACACTGTTGCTTCCACTGTCATCAAATTGTATTACACAATACATCCTGAATACTTTCACGTGAAAAGCAGACTGTATAGAAATACCACTCAAACACTCAATATTTCAACATTCTCAACAAATCCAATGGCACAGACGCCGTTCACAAACAACACCCATTCGAACATGGACGATGGACAATGAACATGAACGGGAACGCAACGCACCATGCACGATACAAGCTTGACGCTGAACCACAGAACGGACCGCCGAACGGCACTAACGCCACTAACGGCAGTCGCGAGATGGTCGCGAGTCGCATACACAATCTCTTCGCGTAATTACTTGATCGCCATTGGCCATCTGGTCGGTAAGTGAGAATTGTCTTTGGCGCTAAATTTAAACATTGAAAATCAAGGGAAGCCTATGGAATAAAATACATTTTTATCATACATTTATACAGTTATTTAGATAAATCAATCAATTTATTTCTTAACTTATATAATAATACTATAATTATAATAATAATAATAATAATAATAATAATAATAATAATAATAATAATAATAATAATAATAATAATAATAATAATAATAATAATAATAATAATAATAATAATAATAATAATAATAATAATAATAATAATAATAATAAAAATAATAATAATAATAATAATACCCCGCAAGGGGTATCTTGGGTTCGGGACAGGTCTTTTCCTGTCACGAAGTCATGGTACATGGGCGAGTAACGACCCCACGGCCCTAGTTGGCGCGAAGTCTGGCGGTTTCAAAGATTCCGCCAGACAACGTGCAAACCAGCACAGTAGAGTACGCAAATCCCGGCTGCTTTACTGAAACCTCCCCTGTCTGACCTGGAATCATTTACCCATCCTTGTCTTCGCCCCCACCCCTACTTACCTGTCCAATCTTCCACCTCCAACTCAGGGACTCGCACCTAGCGGGTACGGGAATAGCAACCCCGAGGCACCCTAGCTGGACACTTACCTTACTTCAACTTGTCTTGGGTGGTGTCCTCTTCCTCTTTCCCCTTCTTTCCTATCGGCCTCTCTTGGCCACCCCTCATTTTTCTGACCTATTCTCCTACTCTATCGGTCTCCCTTGACCGAAAACGAACGGAACCCAAAGTGTTATACGAACCGTGCTGAGGGGTGAATGGCCACACGTAGCTGGTCGCGAACGGTGAACTCCGGATACCTGGCGCCCTCCGGTTTCAAACAGCCTCACTGCAATAAGGGAGCACTGTTGCAGTGAAAACTATTTCTTCCCTACTCGTGGGACTTAAATGACTTCAGATTCATCTAACAACCAAACAGAGGCGCCTAACTCTATAAACAAGGATGTGGATGGTAGACCCACAGGAAAAACTACTGACCCAAAGACGAATCAAGAGACGACGGTACCAGTACCTCGGTTCTTGATCGTGAAAAGACAAGAAGGAGACTTCTCGAAAGTAAGCCCATTCTTGATATCGAAAGGAATATATGGTTTGATTGGAGAAATTTCAAGTTTAAGAAAATGTAAAGATGGACTTATTATAGAAACGAAATCAGCAAATCAATCTAGACGATTAATGGAAATAAAACGAATATGCGACATGCCCGTTGATGTAGAAATACATAAAAGTCTCAATAACAGCAAAGGAGTTATTTTTTGTCACGATTTACTGAACTGTACAGTAGAAGAAATTTGTCAGGAATTGAGTTCACAAGGAGTTATCAATGTCAAACGAATAACTTCACGCAAGAATGGGGAAATCCACGAGACCCCAAACCACATTCTCACCTTCAATACCCCGATCATACCGAAACGAATCAAAGTAGCGTTTTATTCCCTTCCAGTACGTCTATATATACCAGCACCACTGAGGTGTTTTAGATGTCAACAATTCGGACATACATCTCTGAAATGTGAAAATAACCAAATTTGTGTATGTGGTAAAGTCTTGCATGAAGGATCGCCATGCGAAAAACCCATTGAATGCATCAACTGTAAAGGGAATCACAACGCACGCAGTAGAGACTGCCCTGTTTTCAAGAAAGAAGTTGCCATTCAAGAAATAAAAGTCAAAGAGAACCTCACGTATGGAGAAGCAAAAAAGAAAATTACCATCGCAACACCAACACCGGGAATATCTTATGCTCGTGCAACCACCAGTAACTCTAACCAATTGAACGTTTCCGACCTAGTTAAAGAACTTCTACCAACTTTGTGCTCCATGATAAAAGATACAGTAGCGAAAGAAATGGCAACGATGACTTTCAAGAAACCCTCATTCCACCATCCAGGAACAACTGAACCACTGAACATTCAGAGCAAAAGAAAAAACGTAGATCGAACCCCAAGTCCAGTTATATCATCTGATACTGAATCGAACACATCCTTCAGTTCCCAACAGAAGAAAAAGAAGGGATGGCCAAAGGGGAAACAGAGAAAACCCCAAACTGAAACAACAACGTGATACCAACCTTATCTGTGATACATCCCTCTGTGATATTTTAGTCATTTTTTACATATATATATATATATATATATATATATATATACATATGTCAGTATACTCTTTTGTTTTATACACCTCTGTACGTTGTCATCTCATATACATAATCATATTTTTATTTATTTTTAACACAATAACGTTCAATAATATTCTCCAATGGAATTGTAATGGTTGTAGAAACAACTTCTTCCAGTTAAAATTATTATTAACGAAAATGAATCCATTATGTATATGCCTTCAAGAAACGCATTTCAAACCAGAAGAAAAATTCTCCCTTAGGGGTTACAATATATATAGGAATGATTCAGTACCAAGAATTAGAGCTCAAGGTGGAGTTGCCACTTTCATCAAAGAAAACATACCAACAACACCTTTTCCAATACAATCGAGATTACAAGTACTGACAGTACAAATCATGCATCCCTTCAAAATTACAATATGTAACATCTATTTACCGGAGTTTAACTGGACTTTCAACGATTTGAAGTCTATCGTGGATCAATTACCACAACCCTTCATTATCATGGGAGACTTCAACTCACATAATCCACTTTGGGGATCACAGCGTTTAGATGCAAGAGGAAGAATTATTGAAGAACTCATCAATGAATACGACCTTGTTCTCCTCAATACCGGAGAAGGAACATTCTTAAATTCTAGATCCAACAATTTCAGCCATTTAGATCTGTCTCTATGTTCTCCAGGAGTGGCCCATAACTTCAACTGGGAAGTTTTATCTGATTACTTCTTTACAGATCATGCTGCTATTCGAATACAATATAGTATTAGAAATATACCAGATTCAATCCCAAAGAGATGGCAGATCAAAAGAGCGAATTGGGATGAATTTCGACACCATCTGAACCCACTGGAAATAAAAGATACAGTACATGAATCAGTGGAAACAATAACGCATTCAATTATCTCTGCAGCCAATGAAAGCATACCAAAGTCGAATGGTGTATCGAGAAAACCAAGAGTACCATGGTGGAATGAACAAACCTATGAAGCCGTCAAAGATAAAAATCGAGCATTAAGACAATTCAAAAGGTCCCCTAGTACTGATAATCTGATAAATTTCAAACGTCTGAGATCAAGAGCCCGTTACATAATATTAGATTCAAAAAAAAAATGTTGGGAAAACTATGTCTCTACAATGAATAGTGAGACACCACTAACTGAAGTATGGCAAAAAATCAGGAATATATCAGGGAAAAAAGTCTCAAAGATATCACCAGTACTAATAGTCAACGGTAATGAAATCCGAAATGTGAACAACATCGCTAATGAATTAGCTCATCACTTTGAACATACAAGCAGTACTGAAAACTATCCAATAGATTTTCAAATTCAGAAAAACACCCTGGAACAGGAATTGAATTTTCCAGAAGACGTGGAATGTCCTTATAACTTAGACATTACATTCTCTGAATTTGAGCATGCCCTGAAAGAAACGAGTAACTCAACACCTGGTCCAGATGAAATACATTACGATATGATAAAAAACTTACCTTTGGAACAAAAACAACAAATTTTAAAACTTTTCAACAAAATATGGTCTGAAGGTACCTACCCTGAATTATGGCAATCTTCCCTGATAATTCCTATTCCTAAGCCAGGAAAAGATTCGAAAAATCCATCCAATTACCGCCCTATATCACTAACAAGCTGTCTGAGTAAACTTCTTGAGAAAATCATAAATTATCGATTAACATGGTTTCTGGAAACCAACAACTGTCTTTCGAATCATCAAATGGGATTTAGAAAACGAAGATCTACTACCGATCAACTAATTTTGATAGATTCTGCAATAAGAGAAAGTTTTGCGCGCCGCAATCACTTACTAGCTGTTAGTTTTGATATTGAGAAAGCCTATGACCTTACATGGCGATATAACATCCTTAAAAGATTGCAAGGCTGGGGACTGAAGGGACGCCTTCCCAAATTCATTACCAGTTTCCTCCATATCAGACATTTCAACGTTAAGATAGAAAATATGTTATCAGATAGGAAAACACTAGAAAACGGAATCCCACAGGGCTCCACTCTGAGTGTCACATTATTTTTAATAGCAATTAATAGCTTACTCGAATCCTTGGACGAAAGTATCGGGAAAAGTCTTTATGTCGACGACCTCTTCATTTTTTATTCCGGGAGAGAATGGCACGAAGTACAAGAAAAAATACAAACAACTATTAACCAACTCACAGCAACAGCTGCCTCTATTGGATTTCGATTTTCACAAACGAAAACACATTGTATTGACTTCTGCAGATTGAGAACAAGGCATAATGATCCAGAATTATATATGAATGGAGTCCGCCTAGATGTCAAGACTAACACAAAGATATTGGGCATGATTTTTGACAAAAAACTGTACTGGAAACCCCACATAGAAGATCTCGCTAGCAAATGCAAAAAAGCCCTCAATATCATCCGATGTATCTCCAATATAAATTGGGGTGCCGATCGAGAAGTACTACTTACAGTATATAAATCTTTGATACTCCCGAAACTCGAATACGGCAGTATCGTTTACTCATCTGCATGCAAAAGTCACTTGTATCTGCTAGAAAAAATTCATAAAGATGGCCTTCGACTGGCTACCGGAGCATTCCGCACTAGCCCGAATCAATCGATCTTTTGTGAAGCTGGCATCCCATCTTTGTTTTACAGAAGAAAAAAACTATTACTTAATTATGGATTGAACATATGGTCTCAAACTGGTCACCCCAACCACCAAATCATTTTCAATGAAGTGCAGACCAATAAAACAGTAGGAAAACGAATCAATGACGATTTGGAATACTTGAATATCGAACTACTGCAAGTTTTTCCCACATCTTTCAATGAAATACCACCCTGGACAATAATAAAACCTAAGATTCATTTCGAATGTAATAATTTCAAGAAAGGAGAAACAAATCGCGTCCTCTATCTTCAAATCTTCAATGAAATTATAAACAAATACAACAACTGTTCAATAATATATACGGACGGTTCAAAAACCGATCAAGGAGTTGGAGCTGCTTTTTGTTTCATGGGAGAATCACACCAATGGTCCCTGAACTCAATAGCCTCCATCTTCACAGCTGAATTATATGCAATTCTACAAGCACTGAGATTCATCGAGACATTAGGAACTGGTACCTACCTGATTTGCTCTGACTCCTGTAGTTCCCTCCAAGCTATTGAAAACGGGTATAATAACGATCCCTTGGTATCAATCATCTTGTCCGTGGTCCATATCCTCAGAAATAGCGACAGACACATCATATTCGTCTGGATCCCTGGCCATGTCGGTATAGCTGGTAATGAACTTGCAGATATAGCCGCGCGCACTGCCACTGAAGACAATAACTCGACGGACGATATTCCAGTGAGACCTGATGACATGAAGATACACCTGAAAAATAAAATACGAGATAAATGGAACCAAGAATGGAACGACAGCAATCATAAATTGAAAGATATCAAATCAGAAGTAGATGAAATACTACCATTCAAACCACAGCAGAAGAGAGAACAAGTAATACTAACCCGACTGAGAATTGGTCATACCCATCTCACATCTAGCTATCTATTGTGTGGCGCTAGACCCCCAATATGTCAAAGTTGTGATGTTCAAATCACGGTGGAACACCTACTCCTAGAATGCCCTGCTTATACCCAAGCAAGAATCAACTGCTTACTTCCTGATACTCTCCAACTATGCCTGAAAAAATACCCCCAAAGATCAATAGATTTTCTCAGAGAAACCGGCTTACTCAAAAAAATATAAGATAGACATACTCACCTGAAATGGCGAATGACCTAGACGTCGAAGCCAAAAAAAAAAAAAAAAAAAAAAAAAAAAAAAATAATAATAATAATAATGATAATAATAATAATAATAATAATAATAATAATAATAATGCCTGGATGCCGGAGAGACGTACACCTACCTGGGTGTAGAGGAAACTCACATCCAGGAGGCACAACGGGTAAAAGACGCTCTCCGCAGCAAGTATCGGCAGCGGCTCCGACAGATCTGGTCGTCAGAACTGTCGGGTAAGAACAAAGTCGCTGCGACTAACATGCTTGCTGTTCCGATCCTACTTTACTCATTTGGAGTGATAAAGTGGACTCAAGTCGAGCTGCGACAACTTGACGTAAGTACTCGCAAGATGATGCATCTCCATAGGAGTCTGCATCCAAATTCGTCCGTTCCACGGTTATACATACCTAGAGACCAGGGTGGCCGTGGACTCTTGAGCTTGGAGTATCTCCATAACAGAATGGTTCTGGATGGTGCCTGCAAAGTCATCAGGAGTTCGGATCCCCTTCTGCAAATGGTTAAAACCCATGAAGAGGCAGGAGTAGGAGCTTTTCTTTTCAGGGCAGCACGTCGAGCAGCCGATGAATTGTCTCTGATTTTCGACTCCGAGCGCGAGGCTCAGGACTCAGTTACTGAGCTAGAGCCTGCTCGGAGAAAGGCCCGCATCAAAGCTGCAGAAGTGAGAAAGCTCCTGCAGCTTCACATGGATAAGCCCATGCATTCGGTCTACTTCAAGACCATTGAAGACCGGGGCTTATCCAAAGAACTGACTTTTGCTTTTCTGAAGTCAGGCGGGCTCAAATCGGAAACAGAGGGGTTCATCATGGCATGCCAGGATGGGGTTTTTAACACTCTCGTCTACCGTAGCCGTGTCATGGGTATGGAGGTCCCTGACACAAGTTGCAGGGCCTGCCGCAGGGCGCCCGAGACAATTATGCACCTGCTGTCTTCTTGCACGGTGTATGCAGTCTCGGCCTATATCCATAGACACAATGCGGCATTGCGAGTGCTCTACTACTATTTGAGGCACTCGTACGGAATAGACGAGACCCCAGTGCTGCCCTATGCTCCGGGGGATATTGAGTCCGTTGTGGAGAATAAGAGGTGCCGAATTTATTGGAACTTCTCATTCCCCACCCTCAGGCAAATTCAAGCTAACAAGCCTGATGTAGTCCTCCTCGACCATCAAACCAAAGCGATGTTCGTGATCGAGTTTTCGGCGCCAGCCGAACCGAACATCGTTTTGAAGGAGGAGGAAAAACGGACTAAATATCGAGATCTTCTCTTCGAACTCCGCCGGCTCTATCCAGACCATTCTGTGGAATTGGTCATCCTGATTATCGGCTCCCTAGGAGGCACACGACACACGCTGCTCTCAGAGATCCAGAAAATCCCAGCGTGCCGTGATAAGGCACACATCCTGGCTGGTGGAATGCAGAAGGCCGTCATACTGAGATCATTGCGTCTACTCAGGGCACACGGTACTTGGTCCCAGTGATTACTCACCTCACAGGCTGTGAGGAGTAGTCACTGGATTTTATCCAGCACAACTCTGCGTGACGTCGGAGGCCGCAGGGTCGTGACTGGAATTACATAAATTCAAATAATAATAATAATAATAATACTGGGATCATTGCGTCTACTCAGGGCACACGGTACTTGGTCCCAGTGATTACTCACCTCACAGGCTGTGAGGAGTAGTCACTGGATTTTATCCAGCACAACTCTGCGTGACGTCGGAGGCCGCAGGGTCGTGACTGGAATTATATTAACTGAAATAATAATAATAATAATAATAATAATAAAATCAACCTCATGCAGATCGTGCAACTCTGAAGAATACACCTATTGACAGTTTTGACACAAAATCACACATTGTGAGAACAAGTATATATTTTATGTCAATGGGAATGCTTCACGATGATAATTAATTTATTCGAATTCTCTGTAGTTGATTCAAGATAATATACAAGTCATGTGAGTTTGATATTTCTGAATTCAGGTGAATATGCATCACCCCATATACAAATATCAGTTCAATATTGACAGTATTGACACAAAATCACAGATTGTGGAAACAAGTAGCTTTCATGTCAATGGAAATGCTCCTTGATGATATCGATTCAGTGATTATTTTAATAGAATATAAAAGTCGTGTATAAGGTTAATATTGTTTGAATCCAGGTAACATTGAATCAGCTCAAAACAATCTGATTTATTCTTTCATTTCCTAATCAACAATGACCTGCTGTGCATGCATCTCTTAAAAGAAATCTTCTCGCTGTTCTCACGTTGTCCACATGGTCTACTATTATAGTGCCACGTGGGAAGTAGATTATCATAATTTCAGTAGTATAAGGTCCATTCATGTGTGAAAACTAAATCATCACATAATTTGTTTTCCTGGGGTCACAAAAGTTCCAGTCGAGAAGGACGAGTACGATATATAACCTGCTGAATATATACCGGGTAGTCCACCCGCAAAAACTCCCAGAAAAAAAATACAAAAAAACAACAAAACACATCAAGTTTTGTCTGGAGGAAGGTCTCTGTTTGACGTTAAGCAGATGATATACTTCAACCCTCTTCAGGGACGAGCCCTTTTGTCTTAGGAGAGTAGACAAATTGAGTTTGGGAAAGTTCCACAGAAAACACGTTTCATATGGTATAACAATTTGAATCGATTATTATTGAAAAGGATCAAGGGAAATTTATAGAGTTTTGAGGAAACTAGAAAAAAACATGTATTGCCAACAACAATCAATTTTTCGAAACTATAATAACTGGATGTTAGAATAGAGGTTCTGAAAATCGTTTCTCATTGGTGTAATGTTCAGTTTCAGAAAAAATGTTTGTTCATAGTACCTTTCAATTATTCACCTGATAATTTGACATAAGACATCATGATTACAGAAGAATTGGTACTTATTTTGAGAAAGAATCGTCGTCAAAAATATCGAATTAATCATGTTGAATTTGTGTTGGTCTTTTTTGCTCTTGTTCGTGAAATTTCTATAAAGTTCCTATACAATGGAATATCACTCTCATCCACTCACTGAATCAGTTTTTTTTGCTTATGCAGAATCGAAATCTCATCGCCACTATATAAGCCAATGAAGAAGCAGGCAGGGCTACATTCTTCATTTTGTTTCGCATCAGATGTAACTATATAGAAGTAGTGGTATATATCAGTCCATTGATAGAATAGGTGGCTCGCATGAAGCCAGGATGATATATATTTATCGAATATGATGTGATGAGTTTTGATTCTGTTATATTTACACACACAGAAACACGGTACCTTAGATCAACTGGCAGCTCGCATTCAGGAGTAAAATTATTAAAAGGAACCAAATACATGAACAAAGTAGCTTGCATTCAGAAGTGGAACTATCAATGGGAACCAAGCACAGGCTGTCCCATTTCCGATGTCTTTACGGGACATCTCACTTATTTTCGAAGATAGGGATTTGCGGTTTCCGCAAACGTTTTTTCTGGAACTCAAGATATACCACAAACAAAATTGTCATAAAACGCTCGGTTCTTGAGAGAAATTGAAAATTATTAGACACACAGTAAATTTTTTTATATCTGGAACAATGATACTTTCTGCTTCCTTGAAATACAGTTCCCAACACACTAAATGGACCACTCATAATTTGACTCTATTTCGAAGACCTGTATTTCTTGAAAAAATTGACCGATCTTCATGCGGTTTTCAATATAAGATGTGATATTTCATCGGCTTCAAAGAGAGCTTGAACACTCTGGAAAAGTTTGCAGAACAAAACTTACACAGGGTGTAAAGTGGAACCAATACACTATGGTGTACATTTCCAATGCTGAGTATATTGCTCAGTATATTGAACAACAATACTCTCTGTCTCATACTTGGGCAAGTTGGGCAGTTGATAAGAATCATCTATATCAGGAGACAAGTTTGAATTGAAAAGAAAATTTTCATCCTGTATTTCAATTAGAGGCGAATTTTTGAAAACGTTTCGAGATAATAGTCTAATATGAATAATGGATATCGAGAAGGCCGTTTCTGAATATACTGAATCGATTGGGCCATGGTTTTAGTCACCATTTTTGATTTTTTTCACAGAAATGAGATTTTGTCCTATTTTCTAATCATCCTGTAAATTTCACAATAGTACTTTTTTCGTCTTTCATTGTCCTACACAAAACATGGGAACAGTTCTTTCCAATAGTCAGCTCAAGTGGAGTTCTAGAGAAAAATTTCGAGAAATGCAAGACTTTCGAAAAAATATCGAGTTTTTGTTCCAATGGCCAATTAAGGAGGAATCACGAAAATTTCCCGAGATAAGGTCCCAGTGTATCATAATAAGACTGATTTTTGATCAGAAAAAAAATTCTCGAGTTCTGGCAGCATTGGAAATGTAGACCATAGTGTAATGGTTCCACTTTACACCCTGTGTAAGTTTTGTTCTGCGGACTTTCTCAGAGTGTTCTGGCTCTCTTTGAAGCCGATGAAATATCACATCTGATATCGACAACCGCATGAAGATCGGTCAATTTTTTCAAGAAATACAGGTCTTCGAAATAGAGTCAAATTATGAGTGGTCCATTCAGTATGTTGAGAACTGTATGTAGGTAACACTCATATAATTAAATTGAAGATAGTTTCTCCATAGTTTTTCAGCGGATTTTGCATCGATGGGCCTTTTAAATATGTGACAACATTATCCATATCACAAATTTTCGTACTCACCTTGTTGCTCACACAATATTTCGTCACACACTAATTCAAATTTCAACAACATTAACATTTACAAATAATCAGCAATATTCATTGACTCTGGAAGCTAAGGACCTCATTAGTAGGTGGCTATGGAACAAATCCTGGTCACCTACCTGTTGAATATATAATCCCCTCATACGATGGTGAAAACTAATCCTGGATATGGAAACTACAAAAAAATAGGGTTGGGATAAAAGTTGGTTTCTAATATTTAGTATTTTCTATATCCTGAAAATTGATCATGGAACATTCTGCACTCGCTTTTATTCATGGCCACCTATACTATAATTAGGTCCACAGCTCCAATAGTCAATAAATAGTGCTGTATATATTATATTGGTGAATGTTGAATGTTGGTGATCTCAAGACTAGTGTTTCATGAAGAACTGTATCACCAACAAGATAAATAAGAATTTTCGTGATATAGACAATGTTGCCACATATTTACAAGGACCATCGATGAAATATATACTGAAACAATATAATATAGAAATTATCTAAATTCATGGCTAATACTTGAAATACCTCATGTTATATATTTTTAGGAAACGCAGATCATCATTATAATATCAAATATGACAAAGAATACAATACAAAAGTTGCAAAATAGCTGAGGTACAGGGGGGTTCCAAAATGCAACTTTTTCAATTTCGTCCTGTATCTCAAGAACGAGGCAAGTTATAAGAATTTTGTTAGCTGTATTCGTGAGTTTCACAAAAAGTAGCCAACTTTTGCAAAAACCGCAAATCTCTATTTTTGAAAATGAGTGAGATATCCCGTAAGGACATCGAAAATGGGACAGCATGTACATGAACAGGGAACCTTCTAGAATTATAGTGTTTTCGACCCACTTGGAATATTTATTATTCATTTCTCATTCTTGGTTCTATTTTAGACTTAACAATGAGTCTTGGCTCCAAGCTTTCGAAAAAAGTACATTAATCGCAAAATGGCCGATATATATAACTTAGTATTTTGTAATAATAACCGATTCATTTGTTTATCTAGGAATTTTCAATTTCAAAAACATAAAATTCCGATTTTGGATCCAGAATTTCCGAGACCCAACATGAAGGAAAATTACATTTACAGTTCAAACTAGGAACTTCCAACTTCAAACTCGAATTTTCCTACTAATGAGTAGAGCACTCAAAGCATAAAGTCAAAAGTATTGAATTCCTGATTTTGAGTTGAAATTATCAAGTTTCAACTCGGGAAATAAAATTTATTTCCAGTTACATGTTTTCAATCAGTAGAATAAATACTTTGTACAAGCCCAGGATTTCCAACTTTCCACTCTGAATTTTCGACTTGTTGTTCATGAGATGGAATTTTTTGTATCTCAGTATTCCCAGTTCAAACTCGGAATTTCAAAATTTTCTACTGATGGGACAGTATCATAATTATTGTAAATGAATGGAAAGACAACACAAGGCAACCGCGTTGATCTTTTCACCAAAATATCTTTTCAGCACCTCGAAAGGTGACATCACTGATCTCATCATCACTATCATTATATGAAATTAGGGTTCATTTGAGGGATAGGAGGAGAATGCTGGCAATATGATAGTTAACACTTTTGTTGGTTTGGATATCCTCTCAAATATTCATTATTTCATATTCTATTCTATATTCTTTCAGTACCATGATTAGTTTTGAAAAATCGTCTTTTAAACATCCACCTGAAGTGATCAATTCTTATTATCTGATTTTTGTCAAAAACGAACATTGGGAAATTAAAATAGGATTTCTATCAGTTTTTCCCTAAGGCTCAACTCCTCAGAGCAACGATTATAATTTGAATAGGGAATATTATTGCAAACGTCATTCAATTATCACGACCCCAGCAGTTTTTTGACTTGCAACAAACTGTCCTCGAGGTACCTATTTGAGTTCAAATTATATGTTTTTTACTGTTAGTAAATGCATGATCGGAATGGATTTTGCATAGGTATTCACGACAAACTTTCAAAATTACCTTCATTGATCTCCAGGCAGTGATAGAGTCTATTTGCAAATTACTCTCGTATATTTGATATGTTCCTCTTGTCATTGTTGGATTGCCGGCTCGTGGGTTCGGCTCCCCACGACCCACGACTGCTGACATTTTTCTGATAGCCTAAGAAAGTGTCTGGGATCACACGTTAAAAGGTAAGGCTTTCATCATTTCCTGCTCGCACAACAATTTCATAACAATTCAACACAATTCTTATTGCCTGGTATCCAATCCTAATCATTTAACCAAACCATCCAGTTCAGTGGGTTCCGTTCGATGCAGAACAGATTTCAAATAACCCAAAAGAAAGAAATCATTGGATGCCAAGTCCAGCGAGCATATTGGCTATTCTATTGGCACAGTTTCTATTGGTTCTCAACGACCAATCAATCCATTCGTTTGAAGAATTTTGGGATAGCCATTTTTCCAATTCCTCAAGGACCTCGATGATGATGATAATCTCAATTCTAAATCCATTGGCGAATTATATCGCAAGCAGAAAATGCGTCACCTTATTTCATATTACAGGTGAGAGAAATCACGAGATTTCCCAAACAAATGCATAAGTCGAAGAGAGGTACAATAGAATGGTGAGCACGGTTTGCCGGACTTTAAATTCATTAATTTTTCTTTGAAGTCATTTGAAATCCGTTATCCATAAAACGAAACCTACTCATCTGGATGGTTTGAAGAAAAATGAGGATTGAATGTCAGGCGATAACAATAAAAATATTTTCAAATGTGCAAGAGGAATTTCCAAATAGATTCTCAATTTTTTTATTCCATAGATATTCTCATGGACGATGCTCTTCTGAAATATCAACAATTGTTCCTCCCTTGGCAGTCCCCGCGAGATAAACCCGTCGAGTTGAGGCATCGCACCCCTTCGTGGTCACTTTGGAGACCTACAGAACATCTCTCTCCAAAGGCTCGTTCATCCAACGAACAGCAAGGCCCTGGAACACATTGCCAAGAAAGGTATTCCCCAAGGCATAACCTCCAGAAATTTAAGAACACCAATTCCTACCTTATTTCCCTTGGTTCTCACGATTTTCTCTGAACATCACAGGATATTTCTTTTCGTAGAATCCCGAACATAAAAAAAGTTCAGATTCTGCAATCACAATCATTTAGAACTTATTCAGTGTAAACTCTGTTCATTCTGTGTTTGAATAAAGTAATGATGTACCCTGACAGTTTTATCAAGTTCTGTACATCGAAGTTTGTTCATGTTCTGAGTCAATAACTGATCGATTTTATATAAAAATAGAATCATATGGATAACATGGGCTTCATTGTAGTATCATTTGGCAATGATACTGCGAATATTACGAAGAAAGGTGATTCATCTAATAAAATATCAGTATTCCAATATATTTAATCCCTGGAATTCCGTATGATCAGCCTAATGCATCAAATATGATGCTTATTTATTCTTATGGAACGAAACCTGGAGTTTAATGACATTTGACATTTGCCATTTTGCACAACTCCATATGAGAGTTGTTGAACTGCTGCACTGAGTAGCCCTTAACAATATTTTACTGAGGTGACCATTATTTCACTCTACTCATAGCAGTGAGTAAATGAACACAGCCCTGAGAGTTATCAGGGGTGGATAGTCTCAAGTCCACCCGAATATCTAGTGATAATAAATAATGATAGATTCAGGAAATCATTCGAATCAGGATAGTCCTACAAGGAACTGAATTTGTGATTCATCACGCTATATACTTTTGCCATCCAACCCTAGTTTTCACCTCTTCCTATTCATTTTTTCAATTTGCTGTGATCATTTGACATCTGTCAAAATCGATTTCAAGGTTGTCGGGCATGCAGATATATCGATCACTCAAAATATTTCATTTCG
The DNA here is from genome assembly GCA_918026855.4 of Phaedon cochleariae. Classification (NCBI taxonomy): domain Eukaryota; kingdom Metazoa; phylum Arthropoda; class Insecta; order Coleoptera; family Chrysomelidae; genus Phaedon; species Phaedon cochleariae. The sequence continues at coordinate 24,268,963 of OU896712.1, forward strand.
TTACTTCCAGATATATACACATCACCCTATAGAACTGCTAAATGTGGGGCATTAGTGCGTCGGAGCTCGATTGCTCGAGTTCAATGATAGCTAGAAATCCGATTCAAAAACGAATGTGAATGAGATAACAAGGTCCATAACTAGAAATTATTGCCGCATATACAGGGCACACCGAAAATAATCTAGAGGGTCGGAATCAATTTTATTTTTTGAAGCATCCCTGTGATCTTCATCCACTCCTATAGAATCGTTGACTTTATCCTTTCCGTATCAAAGTTTTGAATTTTGTCATCTGCAGATGCCTACCGAAAATATCACTGTTGTCACAATTATAAACTTCAAAAAAAAATAATCTCAATATCATTTATTGAAAAGATGAGTGACATTTCTGAAAATGTTTCAGGCTCTCAAATGATACAGGGTGGCTGAAAATGATTTTTCAATTCGGAACTTTTCGAAGTGATTTTTCTCGAGTTTTTCAAATGGAACACCCCATATATTATTTGACCATTTGATGTAAAATCGAAACACGAACATATTCATCCGAACATACATATCGATTTTCGCAACCATTTTTGAATTTTTGAACTTTAAAAATTGTTGGTTGGGTATTTTCATCGATACACATTCTAATCTGTTATTGAAACATCAAAAGTTCAATCAGCAATTTAGTAAACCAATTTTTTATTGAAAGAATCGATGTCAGAACCAAAGCAGACATGCATCGATCATAATTATGCTAAATATTTACAAAGTAGAGACGGAAAAAATTTCATTTCTCAATTATTCTGGTTTTGCTTTCAATGTGCCATGAATTTATGGGATACTTGAGAAATGCAAATTTTGTCTGTTTTTACTTTGTGAATAACTAGCATATAAACTTTTTTTGTTTGCTTCGCTTCTGGTATTGATTCTTTCTTTGAAAAAATTGGTTCACTAAATTAATAATTGGGCTTTTGTTGTTTCAATGACAGATAAGGATCTGAATCGATCAAAATCGCCAACCTATAATTTTCAAAGTTCAATAATTCAAAAATGGTTATGTATATCGATATGGATGTTCAGATAAATATGTAGGTGGTTCGGTTTTACATCGAATGGTCAAAAAATATATAGGGTGTTCCAAATGAAAAACTCGTGAAAAATCACTTCGAAAAGTCCCGAATTGAAAAATCATTTTCAGTCACCCTGTATCATTTGAGGGCCTGAAACATCATCAGAAATGTCACTCATCTTTTCAATACATGATATTGAGATTATTTTTTTTTTAATTTTATAATAATTGTGACAACAGTGATATTTTCGGTAGGCATCTGCAGATGACATTATTTCGACAAAAAAAAATCATAAATTTGATATGAACGAGATATAGTCAACGAAATCATAGGAGTGGATGAAGGTCACAGGGATGCTTCAAACAATATGCAAATATACAGGGCATTCCATTAAAAAAAATGATCCCGACCCTCTAGATTATTTTTGGTGCGCCCTGTATATGCGGCAATAATTTCTAGTTTTGTACCTTGTTGTCTCATTCACATCCGTTTTTGAATCGGGTTTCTAGCTATCATAGATGTCGAGCAATCGCGAGCTCCGACGCACTAATGCCCCACCCTGTATAGAGTTCCGCTACTGTAATTCGCCAAACCAAAAGTGAAGCATTGTGGGCCGCCTCAAATTTTTGATTCGAAATATTCAATTAGGAAATAGAGGCATCGAGGTCGCGAATAACTCGCAGCTACATTGTCAGTAATATTTGTGATACCGCGAGAGTCAAAACAGAAGTCCTCTTAGGCCATCCGAATGTAGCTTCGTGATATATAGATAATAGAGTCAATTTTGAATAACTTTCCATACCTAATTAAATTAATAAGAATCGTGTGTCAAAGATGAAATCAGACGATGATAATTCCCTGGATAGCTTTTTAGTCCTCGTTGGAGATTTTGGGAAATACCAAATTCTGATATTCACGTTAGTATCTTTCGCGGTTGTGTTGCATTCATCTATTCATACCGCCTATGTTTTCACTGCTCTGGATATCAGCTACAGGTGAGTACCTACTTAAACAAACTTTATGTACGACCAGGCGTAAAGTGTCACTTTAACGCCCGCGGGTCACTTTATCGCCAAGCGCATAGGTAACTCATATATAATAGGCATCTCTGATTATACAGGGTGATTCACGGTGGATGGCCTATTAGAAGTATCTGGAGAACGAGAAAATTGAGATGCTCCTATAATTGAACATTCTCTATCCGCCTGAAATATTTTTATCGATACAGTTGGTGCCACTTCTATCAGAAACAACTAGCAACTTCCTTATTTTAAATGAAGCACCCTGTACACTTTGAGATTCTTCCTGAAGAACTGATTTCATCAATGTTTCACACTTAGGGTCTAGCAGGAATGATTACAGAGATGAAGGGTTTTCAAAATCGAGATTTTTCAATTTTAGGATTTTTTTGTGTCGAAACTATTCTTTATCGATCGAAACGGCTCACATGTCCCTATCTTAACTTTCGATTCACTATCTACTGACATTTAATTGGAACAGATACAGGGTGATCAGAATTCTGAATCTTGAAGCACACTGTATTTTTCCAATTGAATTCCAGTAGATAGTGAATCAAAAGTTAAGATAGGGACATGTGAGCCGTTTTGATCGATAATCAATAGTTTCAACAAAAAAAAATCCTGAAACTGAAAAATCTTGATTTTGAACATTCTATATCTCTGTATTCATTCCTGCTGGATCCCAAGTCTGATGCATTGATGAAATCAGCTCTTCAGGAAGAATCTAAAGATGCAATAAAATACAGAGTGTTCTATTTGAAATGACAAAGTTGCTAGTTATTTCTGATAAAATTGCGGCAACACTGTATGGATGAAAATATTTTAGACAGATAAAGAATGTTCAATTATCAAAGCATCTCAATTTTCAGAATGTTCTGTTTTTTCGTTCTCCAGATTCTTCTGATAGGCCATCCATCGTGGATCACCCTGTATAATTCAGGACATTCATGTTCAAGTTGTGATGATTCTGTATCCAATATAACCATCTATTGATATTTCTGGGATGTGAAATGATATAATCGAAACCAAAATAAGTTAATTGATAGAAAATATTATAGTCTACTCCTATTTCGAAAAATTGACCGTGGTAACGTTGAGTTCATCAATGATATTGCTCACTGAAGCCATCCTTTCTTGAACCAGATCTTGTTAGCAAAATCAGAAGCTCCTGAGATGAAGTATCCGGTCGTCCTTATTGACTGATTTGGTACAAGCATAACTTGAAAGAAATACTCCAGATACAAAACCTATAGTGTCGGTGAGAGATGATGTGGCTGATTTTCCGGATAGGCGTTGTTAGTTAGGTACAAAAAAATCATATTATCGAACAAATACGGTAGATCAATGTGGTGATGCCTGTATTTTGCACTCTCTGGTTAACCTGCAATTATTCCACTCTCAGAATGTCGGCTCGGAATTTGGCATTTTTGACCGGCACGGGATTATTTTCTTCTTCCTGGACAGACGTACGCCAACACGGAGCTTCGGATGGCAGAGGCCAACGCTGCAATCAGGAGCTTGTATCCGCTATAATTGAGGAATTCCACGATGACTATGGACAACAAAGATAAACAAGCAAACCATCCACCCCACTTTCACATACGCCTGTCCGCGGTGTTCTGTAGTATTTCGTTCTCCCATATGAGAAGGCAACAAATACTACAGAATAAGGTACTCCGTATAATTACCAACGGTAACAAATACTCTAGAGTGGCGGATATGCATGCTCAGTGCCATGATCTGCCCCTCATCAAGGAGTACATATAGAAACTCTCCAACAAATTATACAGCTACCACATTAGGAACATCCTCCTTACTATTAACATCACAGTAGATATCAGGGCAGTTCATGGCCAGGATAGAAAGCACGGGCTGATTTACGAAACGTGCGATATTTTCAAAGAATCTTTGGAATAACCACCCACCTTCCCAATCCATCCCAACAGACTGATGGGCCCCAAAGTGCATGGAATCCAGTCTGTTACTCCCTATACATCCCTCGATATCCATCCCAACCTCCACCCACGCCCCCCTTTCCACAACCCAAGTATATGCTCTTCGAATTTTCAAAATTTCAAGTTAGAAAACGACAAATAGAAGAGACAACGCAAGCAGCAATCCGAAAATTTGAATTCTCGCTCGTCCTGAGCGATTATCACCCAATTAGCTACGGAAAGGACAATGTCCAATAGGACGTAGCTCTGATACTGCCACCTGACACACTGGTTGTATAAAGTCCGCCCCCCTCCCCTGAGCCACCCGTGGCCAACCTCTGGGAGCCGAGAGGTTTTCCCAGAAGGTTTTAATGTGTATCTATTTTGTATTGTTCTGTACGTACTTTATACCATACATGTTAGAGGATTTTATTTATACTAGTGTTAGTTTTGTATATATTCTAGTTATGAATGAATGGATTGAATCGGATTATTCTCTTTTTGAAATATTTCATAACTTTCTTTCCTCTTGTTGTAGTTGTCGCTCGTTACAAGTCATGCTTCATAATGATTGAGAAACGACAGAAAATAGTCAAGAAAACGTGAGCTAAGAAATTTTCCAATCCAAGAATTGAGTCTCATAGAATAAAGCGCCGCAGATTTTCGAGTCTGATACATCCAATTAAGAAATAAAGGCGCGAAGGTCGCGAATATTGCACCACAACATTGTCAGTATTATTCGCGAGACCGCGAGAGTCTAATCGCAAAAAAAAACACATCTATCCGAATCCCACTTTGAATCATTCTATTCTCAAATTTTTTTCGAAATATTTGAAATTGTAACAAAGATGATATTAGACATTGACCACTGCTTAGATAGCGTTTTGGTACAGATTGGTGATTTTGGAAGATATCAAATTTCGATTTTCGCTCTGGTCTCTTTGGCAGTTACTTTACATTCAGCTGTTCATACCGCTTATGTTTTCACTGCTCTAGATGTTTCTCACAGGTGAGTAATGAATTGAGTTTCATTCGTTTCATTTCTGTGAATGTAGTAAAGAGAGATTGACACATTTAAACCTATACAGGGTGGTTCAAATTAATGTACATCAAGGATTTGCCAATCAACAAACATATGAATTCACTTTCTCTCAATGTGAAGCCACGTTTTCATTTCGAGTAGGAAAAAGTCAGATCAGGAATCCATAGTCCCTGAGACAGCAATTGCATCTCTTCATAAGCAATTAGTAACAACAGTCAATCAATCATTGAATTCCGGAGAATCTGAATCTCGAGCTGAATCTCCTCCCAAATTGCAACAAACAAGCTTTTTTCGATTTATTCGCAGTTGAATTATTTTGTGCCGTGCAAATTGAAGGATTAAAATTCGGAAATTCGAAATTTCGTTGGTTCTGAAATAAACATCGATAAAAAGTATTCCTATATCCATATGTAGGTTGATATAATATCATTTATTATGCACAGGTTCAGAATAATTCAATTGCGAATAATTCAATTGTTTGTCAACATTTTTTAATTATATAAAATATCATCAATTCATATATGCTTACTAATCCTATGAGTTTCAATGATCATGCATATGGTATACTGAGTATAGTGAATTATACTATGAGATAATAAATCAGAACCGTATAGCATGCAGGCTTATTTGGACGGTCAAATTGGTCTGCAATCGATATTGAAATAAGAAAAAATCATGCCAATAAAAACGTGAAAAATCCATCAGTTTTGAAGTTGTTCCTGATGAGAAATGGTCAAGTCCCATCACATATTTTGAAGACGATTTCCGCCTAATAGTATGAATATTCAATGGTTAAGTATACCAATTTACACTGGATATCCATGGACACAAAATAGGCATCCTATAGATGTGAAAATGATGTAACATCAAATGCAACTTACTTTCTAGAGTTTCCTACAGTTAGATGTGCTCGATGAGATCAAGTTATTATGAAGAGCATTGTAACTGAGCATCAGATTTCTTGGGAAAAAGATGAATAAATGATTTCAAAAGTAAACTGACAATGTTGATTTTCTTTTCGAATGTGATGGATAACTGGATTCTCCAATTCTTCACTCAGAGAATAGAGAGAGATTTCATGTATGTAAAAAATAGGTAGAATATCGACTTCACATCTGGCCGAATTCATAACAATAACGTTGAATATATATAATGATTTATGAAGAGGCACAAATATTTTGTGCCTACCTGTATATTGAAAATGCTGTAAGTAAATTATAACACTATCAATTATGATACCTACAAAAGTAGTCAATTGAGGAAGTACCGTAATGATTGGTTACGATTCGAATTACACAGTAAACTCTCAACATAAGTATATTATATGTAAACTCAAACTAATGAGAAAAAAAATAATTACCTATGTTGACAATGAAAATTTCGCTTCTCTTTTTCATGAGACTGCATCATTCCTTAAAGTCCACATTCTGAATAATTTAAACTTATATCTATCGTGATAATTTGGACAAAATAAGATTCAGACTGTATCATGTGGATACTGAAGGGTGTTTTCAAAATTCCAACAATAAATGAAATGGTATCTTGTATGAGACATGGTGATGCAATAAATGGCGGATAGGAATATTTTGGAATATTTTCTAGAAAATATACTTTCGTAGTCTCTGACCTTGCCGAAAGAAAACACTTGAGTTAGATTGTTGAGCTCTGTTGAACGATTCATGAAAATTTCAAGTAAAACGTTGGAATTCAATTAAAAAAATCTAGTTGAATTCTTTCTTGTTGAATATTCCACTTGTTCTGTCGCAAAAAAGTAAGGTTTCTATTTTGTTATGAAGTTTCAGTCGACAAAAAAGAAGAACGAATGATACTTGTGTATTTAAAATTCAATTTCACGTGAAAAATATATACCAAACTAGGTAAGTACTGCTGAGCATTCCTGGCGATGACTCACCTTTGTATATTGATAAGTATCAATCTCAGCTTCGTTATGCTGTGATATTTATCAGATTCACCTAGCTGATGAGAGTTCGAAGTCTGATATTGCTCATCTTATTCACGGCAATTTATTTCATCTCTCAACTTAGCTTCGTTATGTTGTAATAGTTATCAGAATCATGTAGCGAATAGAGCTTGAACACTGATATTTAAAAGTGATCACGCCAATTATTCATATTTTACATCATATCAAGTTAGGTCCAGAAGGTCCTTCGATTAATTAAATTATATATTTCGTTGGCATTGACTCACCGAAAACCAAATGGCGGTGATTTGTCCAACATCTCTTTAATAAACGGGTATTAAAACACATCAACAAATCTGAAGAAAAGTAAGAAGCGTGACAAATGATGGAATCAGAAGCTTCCCAGGATAGGGAGATCTAGGGGAGATCTAATCAACTTCTTATCATACAATTTATTTGGCACCGCCAACTTCAGTTGCAAGTGCAACTTCATGTTTTTATTGGTTCCTCTCAAGGAACTTCCATTATTAAATCAACTACCAGTGAACAAATCATGACTAATTCTTCTCAATCGCGTTATCGAAATTGTGTAAGTAGTCATCTTAAAAAAATAATATATATTTGAATTTTACTTCACACGAGGTCTAAAAAGGTAACACATGTTGGGTGTGGCAAGTACATTCTGAATCATAACTCATTAAAAAAAAAAGAAAGATACGTATGTACTTACCATTTTCACATAGCTTATTGGAAATATTCCACATATCATAGTATTTTCGACATCTAGTTTTGGTTAGGCCAGCCTGTATAAATGTACAAGAAATCACTAATCCTGAGTAGAACTTCGAGAGTGACAAGTGAACACTTGCACAGAAAAACAAGATAGTGACAACTAAAATATTTGGATTCTTGGAAATATACACCATCAGCCACTATTATATCACTGCTTACCATATAAATCAACCTCTGATAACTTTCATATCCGATTTTCATCACCAGTCATATGCGGATGAAACATACAGGGTGTCAATTTGAAAACTTCCCACCCTCAATATCTCCCTCCAAGTCGATAATATGGAAAAACGAAAAGACAGGTCGATTTTATTTTCGAGGGGGACACTTTGAATTGATATTTTTGACCATCATGGTTCAACCCCCTAAAAGGGGTAGATGTCACCCTCAGAATATGAATAGGGAAGAGGGGTCAAGTGGCACATCATTTTGTAGGGCGTTCAATTCTCTTTCCAACGATACCCTACTTTACTATTTTTTGACGAGCAATTTCTGAAAAATAGCGTTCTAAATCTACAGAAGTGATCTAAACTTGCCTGCACAAAGATGCATGATTTTCAGGTTAGTATTTGAACAGAGATTTTTGAATTGATTCTCCTTTCAGTAAAACTAGTCAGGAAATTAGGTAAAAACTTCACATCTTTTCAACAGGGGCAACATAATATCTTTCTTTTCAACGGTATATCTTACTTTACTATTTTTTGATAACCAGTGATTAGAACTTGCCTTAACTCAGATACATTGTCTTCAGGACGAAAATTATTGTTTTGAATCTTCCATTGATGAAAATGGTTAGAAGGTTAGGTGGCATCGTTACAATAGAAATAAATCTAGTCTACACACGTTTGATTTTTTGTTTGTTGGTTATATTACTTTGAAAAAAAACTTTCAGAGTGCCAGATAGAAATTTCAAACATCTATTCACGTACTATCTTATAAACTGTTCGAAATGTTGTCCATTTTGTTCTAAACAGTGATAAAGTCTGTTTTCGAACTCCTCTCTAACATTCTGGAAAACTTCACCACGAATCGAGCGGCATGCTGCTGTAATTCGTCCTTTGAGTTCATCAATATCCGTCGGTTGTGTTTTGTAAATGACGGATTTAAGATGTCCCCAAAGGAAAAAATCTAGAGGAGTCAAATCCGGTGATCTCGGAGGCCACTCAGTTGCTCCCCTTCTGCCAATCCATCTATCCGGGAATCTGTCATTCAACCACTGTCGGACAGGAAGAAAATAATGAGGTGGGGCACCGTCCTGCTGGAAATGTAACAGATCCTCCTGCAGAAGTAAATTACCGTCTGCATCAATTTGATTTTCTAGCTCGTGAGTTATAAGAGGATCGATAGTATCTTCAAGCATATCTAGGTACAGATTTCCAGTCAGATTTTCTTCAATGAATAAAGGACCAACAATGGCATTTCCAAGAATACCAGCCCAAACATTAATTTTTTGTGGTTGTTGTGTATGTCCTCCTCGAAAAATGTGAGGGTTTTCGTCACTTCAATAGCGACAATTTTGTCTATTCACATTTCCATTCAGAAAAAATGAACATTCATCGCTGAAACAGATATTTAATAATAGATTAGGGATGGCATTGACTCGATTTGACATCGTTTCACAAAATTCTATTCTTCTATCATAATCATCCTCATGGAGCTCTTGAAGAATCTGCATCTTATATGGATGAAATTTATGTAATTTCAGTGCTTTTCTCACAGTCTCGTGTGACATTCCCGTCTGTTCTGCCACTGAACGTAAGGAGCTAGTAGGTTCTGCAGCAAATGTTCCCAAAACTTCAATTTGAGCTTCTTCATTCAGTACTCTAGGATTATTCCTTTTTTTATTTTTCACCGAACCAGTTTTGTAAAACTTTTCCACCAAATCAAGCACATACCGGTGACTAACATTACAATCTGGATTTCTTTCATTGAAAAGAAATGCCGCTCTTCGTGCGCACTTTCCAGCCTCTCCATAAATCACAATCATTTCAGTTCTATTTGAAAGAGTGTAAACCATTTTCACAATTATAGGTACCTACTCTGAATAAACGTATTACTGATTAGCTCAACAAATAAAACTCATCAATCAATAATACTACCAGATCGTTTGAATTTGAGTTTTTTTAAATCAGCAGTGGCAAGAAAGGAACAAAAAAGGAAGGCCATCTGTAGAATTGAAAATCCAATGATAAACGCAAATAAGCTATCATCGAAATGTCACTATTAGATTATTGATGTTGATTTATTGGAGCTGCCCTTGTTGAAAAGATGTGAGGTTGTTACCTGTTTTCCTGTCCAGTTTTACTGAAAGGAGAATCAATACAAAAATCTCTGTTCGAATACTAACCTGAAAATCATGCATCTTTGTACAGGCAAGTTTAGATCACTTCTGTAGGTTTAGAACGCTATTTTTCAGAAATTGCCCGTCAAAAAATAGTAAAGTAGGGTACCGTTGGAAAGAGAATTGAACGCCCTTCAAAATGATGTTCCACTTGACCCCTCTTCCCTATTCATATTCTGAGGGTAACATCTACCCCTCCTAGGGGGTTGAACCATGAGGGTCAAAATGATTCATTCGAAGTGTCCCCCTCGAAAATAAAATCGACCTGTTTTTTCGTTTTTCCATATTATCGACTTGGAGGGAGATATTGAGGGTGGGAAGTTTGAATTGACACCCTGTATATTATATAGCTTTCATGAAACCATCATCAGGTACCACCAACTAGGTACAGGTAATAAATAGTATGACAAATTTAAAGATATTGAATATCGGGTGTAGCAGGATCATGGTACGTTATCTTTCAGTACCTTTTAGAGATGAATAAATGAAATTGGAATCAAACTTCATACTTAATGAACCTCACTTCATGACATGTTCATGTCGTTCTTTTCACTTGCATGAGGGATCACCGAGAGAAGAAAAAATCCTTCAATTGGCAAAATATCACGTATCCATTCTTCTGGAAGAGTATCGTAATCCATTATTTTTTTCGAAAGGATAACAGGATTCGCCACCCATCACTGCAGGACACAATAGTTATTTGTTTAACTAGGCAGCAAAGTAGTAGATTGACTGTCGAGGCTGAATTCATAGCCGAGCGTAGCGAGGCTAGGAATCCAGCTAAGGCAGTCAATCTACTTTGCTGCCGAGTTGAACATATAATTTTTTCTCCGATTGTTCATAATGATATATATCTCTTTATTTTTCCAATTTAAATAAAATTTGATAGAAATCGCAGTTGTTGGGATGGTTGGTTGATATGGAAATGTCCATAATAATTATAGTTTGACAATTCATGAAATTTCTGACAGTTGTGCGAAAAAATATTGGTATATTTAAATTATTATATAATGGACAGTGATAGCGACCTGAAAGTACTTACACCTCCAGAAATGAGGGAGGTGGCAAAAAATATAGAGTTGAATTTGTTGCCGGAGAAGTCTCGGATGAAACATGAAGGAAATCATAAACGATTTATGGATTATTGATTTTGCTGATACATATCAATCAGCAAAGTAACCACTTTGCTGCCTTTTGTTATGACATACCAAGGATACAAACACAAAGTCGTCTCCGCAATTTCAATAATATCAAATTATCTATATCATTCTGCTGGGGTGCCCTGATAAATTCAAATCTTTCTGCAATATTGGAAAAATAATCAATGATATCGAGCGCTTTATCTATATATAGTTGCTGAAAAATGATGTTCAGGTGATTCGAATCTCTGATCTATGTGAAGTTAAAACCGGTTGAGCGAGAGAAGACACAAGATGTAAGATTACAGATGAATAATAATTGTTTTTTATTAGACCAAAATCATCTTGAACGATTTCTTGACTTCGTTGATCTTATTCAAAATAAGGCATTTTCTGGAAAATTGCAGGTAAGAAGTACATAAAAAAATAATAGCGCACAAGTGTTTTTCCCTTTCATTTGCAGAATATACTTATCTGAGAATATTCCTTCCTAAACTCTCACCGAACTTGGCCTGAATCAACCTCTTTTCTAGAAAGTATATTTTCCGTATATAGGTACTTTGGAGGAAACGATATGAAATAAATATGGCCAACACATGGGTTGAACCCAAGTCCTCAGGAGTGGCAATCCGAAATGCAAATGACTGAGCCAATGGCTCATTTTGAAGTTTTTTGATGTGAAAAAAATAGCAAAATGTTGTGAGGGTTGTGAGTGACGTTTATGAATTCCGAGAGCTACACATGGGCACGGTGTAGCCGTATCACGCACGAGTGAATCTTTCAACGTTGTGATTGGTCTAAGAGCCTGACAACCGACCATTTCGGGTACAGGGAAAATTTGCGTAACTCGAGATGACACTGCAAATGACAAGATGTCAGATTGAGGTGTGATACAATATTCCGTCATTACATCTCTCGTAGAAACATAGTCCACATAGTCCACAATTGGATCAAATATGTTCGTATTTAATTGTAGTTTCAGAGTTTGTGTCTCTGAATCACTGATGGACTCATGTTATCGATTTGTGATGTGATGGCTGTGAAAGTTAACATACTATGTCTCTGATATCCTGGGTGACTGGCCAATTAAGGAAGGCGAAGGGGTTGTGAAAGCTGGTCACATCATCTTACCTGGAACTGACGGCACCAATAATGCGAAATATATCGAAAGTTTGGGCATGGGATATTGTGAAGCAGGATTAGGAGGATATTGCAATCATATTATTGCCATATTGATTTATGTCAGGTAAATAGGTTATTGTTGACTCAAGGGAATAACCTCGAACTAACTGTCCATTATTATATTCAACTCATCTTTTTCACATGTTGTATGTTGTAGAAATGAGATGTTGAAACCAGTGAGCTGCACATTTCTAGCACAGACATGGGAAAAAACCAGGAATTAGAAGGAATCAGTAGGCCCAAAATACTCGAGTCGTTTTCTAACCTCCAAGTATATACAAAAAAAGAACGAAATATACTACAACAGATGAGCTGAAGGGAAAAATCTTCTATTTTTTTGCTTATGGTAGCTTCTAGGTCTAAAGACAATGAAAAAGAATTAACAACGATAGTACGTAGCCACTTAAACTTGCTGAAGTGAGTATTTCAGTTTCGTTTGAATTTGAATCACTTCAGGTGTAGGTGATTCTGCATTAAAAGTATTCTAGAAATATCTCAAGAAGTGAAAGATCAATATACCTTATACAGGGTGTTGATAAATAAGTGTCACAACGGAAAACTGTAGATTCCTCATAAAAAAAGGAACATTTCTTTCCTCTTCAAAATTTTTCTCCAGGCTTCCGTTTTCAAGATACAGGGCGTCAAAAATCGAAAAGGTTCTGTTCAATTAAACACACTTTATAACACTTGATAAACTTGACAATTTGAAAACCAGCATCGAGACCAGCATAATCATCAAGAACCTGACATTTGATTGAACATTTTCTTAGACAGTTCTGAGGTGTTTATTTCCAGTGGATTTTTGGAGATACCATTAGGATTTTGTATGTTCTCATTCATAAAGAGCCATTTTTCGCAGAAACTTTTCACTTTAGAACATTGAGACAAGAGGACGTTTTTGTGCGAAAGATATTGGCGCTTCAGAATCTACTTCTAAAATAACAATTTCCCCAGTGGCATAAATGTTTAGAGGGTTAAACCCTCACGAGGTGTTGAATTCTCCTCCACTGATATGTCCAAGGACATTGATCAAACGCCCTAAGAGTAGTCATTATTGATGATAAAGTGTGTACGAAGGCTTAACTCCGTAGCTCAAACGGTTCCTAAGATAATAACAAAAAACAATTTTTTTTTGTATTATTTTGACCCCCTGTATCTTGAAAACGGAAGCCCGGAGATAAAATTTCGAAAGGGAGAAAAATGTTTGTTTTTTCATGAGACACTCATTTGTTAACACCCTGTATATATTTTGGTCATCCAATGAAACAATTATTTCTATAGATTATTTATTCAAGCAATAAACATATAGAATTTCATGAAAATATTGGTTGGTGACAGTATTTACTAATTGCAGATATGCCATTTTGAATTTTAATTGAATACAACCTTTGATTGTTTGTCGATTTACACTGCTGCAGCAATTTGAAATCGAGTTCAAAAGTGAAAAAACGGGTTCTCAATAAATGGAGGTCTCCGTACTCTGAGAGGGCATACAATTCATCTTTTTACAAAAGGGGTTGCCCGTACCCTAATGGAAGCGCTAATAAAAGAAAAATATCAGATGGGGGAAACAGCTAGCACATTAGCTGATCTAACTAATCTAGATAACTCATCATTAGTTTACATTCAAAAACGAGCTGGCTGTTTGCCTCATCAATTTTATTGATATTTTTTTTTAGGAGCGCTTTCATAAGGGCACGAGGAGCCCCTTTTATATAAACCCGTTAATTATGGTTTATCAAAACATTTTTTTTTGCCAATTACCCTTTATATACCATCTCGGTATATGAAATTTTGAGAAGATGAATTGTATGCGCTCTCAGGGCACGGGGCCCTTTAATTATTGAGAACCCGTTTTTTACTTATGAACTGGATTTTTCAACCAAAGGCATTGACAACAATTCAACAGCTATAGTGGCATCACATTTATTCGGCTCCAAAACTTTCATTTGGGCTGAAGATGAATTTTTATAAGAGCGAAACATACCTCTTCTGATTGTGTAACAACACTATTTCAAATTTGTGGGGATGACTTCGAGCATTCCTTCCTTCCTTTGATAAAAAGTTCACTATTCACCTATATAAACGAGCGCAATCGGTTTATTCTCCACACTTCGAGTCCTTCAAGCTATCAAAGATAGATGTTGCCCACTTCGTGAATTTTCCCTATTGAAGTCGGGCAAAGAGCGATGCTATGATCTCAATGTCAAAGTGGATTGTGATCGCATTGAGAGGGTGCGACCGTTTTCGCTCCCGAATAATATCGAAGTTTCCCGAATGGAACGAGAGAGAAAGTTGACCCCAACCACAGTGACAGATTGTGCTTATCGATAAGTTTGAAAGAGATTTGGTCTTGAGACAATGATTATAAATATAGGTGGGTATTCGAATACCTACCGGACAAATCGATTCGGTATGTGCCGTGCCTACCGTATCGTTTATGAAATTGACTTTTTTGAAGAAAACGATTCACTCGACCTGACTGATGTAGTATCTACGGCTTGTTCTGAAAATGATTATTAAATAACAAAAACGATCGGGGGAAGAAGTATTATACCTAACATAGTGTACTTCACAAACTGAAGAATAGTTCGATATATTCATTACCCCATCATCTATTATATATATGAACTTCCTAATAGTCATGTATAATCAATCATCATTGAATCATAACAAATCGCCTACCTACTTCAATGTCGAGTGACATCATCAAAATTTTCGTTTTACATACAGATACATATATTATATGGCATGATAGGTATGCCTGTAATTTGCTACCGGTAATGTGCTTCCCCAACAATTCACTGACAGCATCAGCATACATTTCAATCGTTTCACATAGACAGATTTTCGGACGTAATTTCAACCAGTATGCCTTTTGGAGGGCATCATTATGAAGACATTTCAATGTTAAAACATTATATTTATATGACAGATTCCTCCCGGAATCTTCATGCATTTAGGCATATTTTCAACGTTTAGGTGTACATGTCCAAGCAAACGGTATATAATTTTTTCGGTAGCACAGACATGTTGATTGACTTCAATGTATGAAGTACCCAGGAGGATTCTTTCATGTACCATTTCTAACATCAAAATATATTTATAATGATATATTCCCTCCAAGAGGCATACTATGTGAAATCACTTCCGAAAATATGTCACTACTTGCCGGTCTATATGTATGTACCTTCCTTCTCATTCGGTTATGGTATACGACACCTTTACTTCACTTTGTTGTAAGTTCATTATGCTCGACAAGATCCAAGATCCCCTAATACATCGATATTCGAATATATAGTAGGTTAGGTTAGGTTATAGGTGCCATGTGAGTGGGGCGAAGTCCGTTCAATATCCGAAATAAAAATACTCACAAGAAGGTGTGTAACGTGTATGTCATGGCTGGTGTTCGACCTCTCAAGTCCGAATGACATGGGCCAGTTTTCCACTTATAAAATGAATCATTATTGAACACAATAAAACATTCAGAAGAATCTGAATCATTTTGTGTGGAAAAATTCTGTGCTGCGTGACATGACATAAGATCACAGATAAGATATTGTGACAAGAGGCATGCGCATGTTATAAAATAATATAATATACAGATGCACATGCCGGTTGTGCTCGTATAGTAACCTCAAAATATATTTTTGGAAGTAGATAAGTATTCAAAATTGACGAATGGTATAAAGTAATAGTTTCTCCTAGAAAATATCATTCTACAGTTTGGCAAAAGTGGGTGCTATGCTCAGCGTATTTGTTCACAAAAATCGGAATGGAAGAATATATAAACAAAGTGTCTCGTGAATCGCTCCAAAGAAGAAACACCCGTGGGCTAGGAGTTCTGAATATGTTACAAAATGAACACCTTTTTGGAAACCCTGTATGAATATGAGAATATACAAATTTCATAAGAATAAATTATGTTCAGTTCACTTTCTTTTTGTGAAAAATGAACAAAAGCATCGTACTAAAGTATACGAGAATGTATTTCGCCAGAAATTAGGTAGGTACTCAATCCTCACTTCATCTTTGTCCAAAGCATGTCAAAGCGTCTACTTGAGCGTTTCTGGGTGTTTGATTGCAAACGAGATTGCAAACAAACAGTGCTATTTTTGGTATTCTTGAATTGAAGCACCAATACATATGCTTTGAGGACCCAACGATTATAGAACTGATGTTATCTGAATTCGAAATAACAGTAGAATTATTCAGTGGATATATATTATTTGTAATCAATATTACATCAATTACCTTTTCAAAATACAAAATACAAGTGACATTACTATAACCATCTATAACCCATAACCCCAAACAATTGTTTCTCACTTCAAAATGAAACAAACAATTCGAAGGTTAAATAACGGCGTTATGCGCAAAAGCGCTTCAACATGAAATGAATGGAAAATAGGACATGTTCAATTTTTCATCTAATTTTCCATTCAGACTTTCTGTTTCTGTAATACACGGTGCAGTAAATTCTGAATTCGAATTCTCATTCAAAAAATGGATGAAAAATTGGCCCGTGTCATACAGACTTTAGTGCAAACAGAGAAACGAATTTCGCTAGTATTATCTCATGAGCTTTCCAATTCAGATCAGATTCTGAATCAAACCATATTGAATCCTTGAACAAATATATACTGTATGCAAGCTCAACATTTCCATCGCAGAAACTCATGAAATACGTTCACGATTATACCTATCTGAACTCATTGAGAACATTACAGATTAGGCATGCATTATCTGATCGCAACTACTCAGTGAAAAAATTCTGCATTGAACCTCTTGACCATCACAGTCACCACAACTGTTCATTGAAGTATGTTATATTTTGAACGTTGAACTTAGGGTACGTTTAAAAATTACATATACTCATCAAATACCATTGATCGTTTCAGAAAGATCATGTGGCATAGATGACGTACACATAAGTTGAAAAACTCGGTTATAGGTCCTCATTGATATCAATAATTGATCTATATTATTTTGAGAGACTTCATAAAGTATTTTTGGCAGGACAATTGGTTCTCATAGTCTGTTGTACACGTTATTGCCTGATATAAACTCTTTTATACTCCGTATTTGGGTTCGCGGATGAAGACTATCAAATTCTGATCCAAACATAATTTCTGATAATATCATATTTGGTTCCTCGGCCTGATTTTTGACGAAAAAATAAACTGGGGAACAAACATTAATGATCTATCAACGAGATGTAAAAACGAACAAAACCTACGTCGATCTCTTAGTAATATGAACTTGGGTTGCCACCGTGAGATTCTTCCCAAGTTGTATAAATCACTCATTTCATCTGAGATTTATAGTAGAATAATATATGGATCAGCTCGTCTTTCACAACTCAAAGTATCAGGCTTAATACACGGTACAGCTCTGAGACTGGCTCTAGGAGCATTTCGTACGAGCCCATTCGCTTAGCTTTGCTTTGAGTCAGGAACTCTACCTCTCAAATATAGAAGACAATAACTAATCCCTCTACACCCAGATAGGTGTACGTCTCTCCGGCATCCAGGTGTCCCCTTGAAATACTCCTCTCCTTATGATGACTGGCTCTGTCTGGACTCTCGAATTACCTGATGTTATAGTAGAGCTGGTCTTCCAGACCAGCATCAGTTGTTCTATGCATCCACTATAGAATCGGGTACCGAAAGGCATTTGAGCAAGTACACGAGTAACTCATGTGACGTTGTGTCGAATGTCTTTCGCTTATCGATCCAGGCCACAGAAAGTCTCCGCTTGTACTGCACAGAGTCCTGTGTAATAGATCTATCCATCAACAGGTCCTCCTTGCAGCCAACGACACCTCTCTTTGACCTATCTGCTCGAAAATCCGTTGGTAAACCGGATCAACTACTAGGAGTACTCGCATGTACAAGATACGTGTGAACAACTTGTAACATGCATTCAGGCAGGTAATTGGTCTGTAATTCTTTGGATTGGAAAAATCTCCAGTCTTGTGGAGAAGCACGTTTCGCCCCTCGATAAACCACTCAGGGATTTGCTGCTTCCCACTCTGCCAGCTATTAAATATCTTGGCTAAATGGTGGTGGGTACAGGGAAACTTTTTCCACCAGAAGTTATTGATCCCGTCGGGACCAGGAGCAGCAAAGTTCTTGGAGCCTTTGAGGGCTCCTCGAACCTCCTCAGTGGTTATCGGTTGGCGCAGTAATTCGGGCCCAGGCTCTCGGTATCTTTCGCAAAAGGTACCGAACTGCGCCAGGGCTGGAGTGTCTCTGTTGAATGGATGCCTCACCTCGTAAATACTTTTCCAGAAGTCCGAACGACGTCATAAATGGCACAGTTGATGTGCCAGATGTCAGCCCCTTCCGGAAGTGTTCCCCGAAGCGATTCATCCATCCTTACAAGGTCTTGTGGCAGCAGGGCCTCAATGTTGAGTAGGCTCCTGCGGTTCCTGATTTAGCTCACCTCAGGAAGCACACGGTCCCCTGTCTCGTTGTCGAGCAGAATGGGTATATAGAGCGTGTTGCTCCTCCACACCATCTTCCTGCCGAGAAAGGACTCTCACGTTTTGCCTAGCGCGTAGGTGAGATACATAATCCGTCAGATTTTGAACGGTGAATGCTCCATGCTCTGGGGGTTGCTCAATTCAAAGAGCTCAAAATCTGCAGTACAAGCGGAATATTTCTGTGGCCTGGATCGATTACCGAAAGGCATTTGACACAACGTCACATGAGTTACTCGTGTACTTGCTCCAATGCCTTTCGGTACCTGATTCTATAGTGAGATGCATAGAACAACTGATGCTGGTCTGGAAGACCCGCTTTACTATAACATAAGGTAGATGCGAGAGTCTAGACAGAGCCAGTCATCATGAGAAGAGGAGTATTTCGAGGGGACTCCCTTAGTCCTCTCCTATTCTGCATCTGACTTCTGCCACTATCCGTTGAGCTCAGGAAAACCCACTTATTCTATGTGGATGACCTCAAACTTTATGCCCCTTGTTATGCCTTTAAATCTCAGGGGGTGAGTAGTGAGAAAAATGGAATAGAATTTTATTTACCCCTGAGTTTGGTTGATGAATTACCTACCTAAGTTTTATTAGGTGTTTTAAATCTTAAATGTATTGACAACAGAAAAAGTGTTTTTAGTGCCCAGTTTGATACCGTAGAAACTAGACACTGGTAGTTCAGCGGGACAAATGGGTGGGTACGTTAGGCTTAGTAAAATACTAAGTTTGATAGGGATGAATATGCTTTTAATCACAAGTAAATTCTGAAATGACAAATAATGTGCTCCAAATGATACTATAGTTGGCTCAAGACTTCCAAAGTAACTGAGTATCAATAGTAATATTACCTGAACAGTGTACAATTATTGCAACAACAAGAAATATAAATTGACTGACTGAAATCAACTCTTCAGATCAGTGTAAAATAATACAATCACTGCTCAAAATCAACTCTCTGAGACAGTATGATAATATATAGCTTATTAATCAACAAAATAACTCAGTAAATCAGTATCAATGAGACAAAAGAAATAATAAGGCCTATTTTACCGCAGTGCACTTTTGGTTTACAGGGGTATATTTTGTAGCTATACTGAGTGTCTATTAAATCAATATCATGTTGCAATTATATTATGTTGAATGAAATTTAAAACTGATAATTATGGTTGGTGGTAGTTTATCCCAAGTAAAATACTATCCCTGGTGGTGCATGGAACGAACTCACCAAATTATGAGCAGGTCCTGATGTGTATCATCTGGCTCTGATGTACAGGGGGATCAGGTACGTGAAGTCAGGCAGCGTCAGGTGGTGTCTCCTGTATGTCGCCTTTCAGCCACAAATAAAAAGGCTCCTAGAGCAGGCGAAAACAGAGCTACAGCAGCGGCGCAGACTCCAGTACAGCAGTCCCAGGGAGCTGAAGGGGGCCAAATCTCGAATGCAACGAACGGGAGAGAAGGCTTTAGCCCGATAAAAGGAACCCTAGATGGAATGACGACAATCGTGCGTTATTTTACCAACACAAGGAATGACAAGAAAATAGCAGCTGATGATTAAAAGAATATATAGTACCTTGGATGTTGTGTGGGTTCCAGAAGTGGTGATGTAGGTCGGCTCGGCCACGTGGATTTCAGCCACGAAGAATCCCTCTATAGAGGCAACAGGAATCCCATCATCCCAGCGATGATAATGGATATCCCAAATTTGAGATCTTTTCCTAATTAATCCCAACACTAAGTAATGGAAAATCGAATATTAGACAAATTCGAAATTATTCAAGAAACAGATCTCACGGCTTACTTTTGTGACCAGGCTGGTAGACTGCTGCAGACAAAATGGTGCCTATGAAGATCGAAGGGGCTGTCCTTGCCACATCTCACCGGAAGATCACCCTTTTTTGTGTATCTTCCCCTATACTCCCACACACATCAATCACCGGACGATATAAAATTATAGGCGGGAGATATCCCCGCGAACA
This sequence comes from Phaedon cochleariae, assembly GCA_918026855.4. Classification (NCBI taxonomy): domain Eukaryota; kingdom Metazoa; phylum Arthropoda; class Insecta; order Coleoptera; family Chrysomelidae; genus Phaedon; species Phaedon cochleariae. The sequence goes on from OU896712.1 coordinate 24,289,854, forward strand.
CCCTGTACATGGCATTTCTACCTCACCATGGTAGTGAAAACTATGTCGATAATATCAAGAGAGGTGTCGAGACCATCAGAAAAGAAGGAATATCATTGAATCACCATTTATTTCAAGTCAGAATATATTATTGCCAGTTATTATTGTTTGGATTTGAAACTTCAAATATTCAAACGCGGTCATGCGCAACTGAGGATCATTGTAGACCTGAATAGTGGGGCGAAATACGTCATTATCTTCTTCCCGTGCGATGACCCTTTATCACCATGTAACATAACCCATAACGCCCATACTTACAAGGAATTAGTGCCAAATCAACAAACAGGTACATAATGGCGAAGATACAGAGTGCCAAATCATCATAACGAGATATGGTGCTGATTGTGAGCCGTTAGAGTCCGTATTCGTGATGATAGCAAGGGAACTATGGGTCAATGTTCCATGATGACAATGTCGAAAATTCGAGAAGATGCATGCAGAGGTTCGCAAATAGTGGTCATCCGTCATTAGTGTCATTACCGTCAATAGAGACTAAACGTCATCAAGCTGACAGTGACATTTTCAATAATTACAATAATTACATAACAATGATATTTATTTGGAAATATAACGGCAACAATAATTACAAGAATGATACTCGAAATTCAAGATGAAATTTGGCGAAATACCTGTGGACTGAATCAGTCATGTACGACAATTCCAGGAACCAACTACCTACCTACCAAAATTTGTAAACAAAACATTCTGACCAAGAGGTATGCAATAACGATAACTAGTAGGCTAAAAATCACAATATAATTCCTTATTTACAGCAAAAATTGAGTTAGAATCAATAACAACGAACAGAGAAATACCAATCGATAGCCAGCAGTAAACATCACAGATGAATTCAATTATGAACCAATGAAAAAGAGAGTGAAAAGTAGGTAAACAATAATGCATAGCTCTGTTTTCTGCAGTATTTTCGTAACGTCATGAACGAAGTGTAACACCCTAGTGGAAGGGATATGGACCAATTCTTCAGGATGGTGCAGGAGTACACTCAGGCAATTGGAATGGAATTCGGAATGGACAAATGTGCACTGGTTCATCTCAAGAGAGGACGATGCGAGAACTACGACAAGGACGCGCAGCTCGTGGACGGAAGCGTCCTACACCACCTGAATGCCGGAGAGACGTACACCTACGTGTAGAGAAATTTCACATCCAGAAGTCACAACGGGTGAAAGACGCTATCCGCAGCAAGTATCGGCAGCGGCTCCGACAGATCTGGTCGTCAGAACTGTCTTGGAAAAACAAAGTCGCTGCGACTAACATGCTTACTGTTCCGACCCTACTTCACTCATTTGGAGTGATAAAGTGGACTCAAGTCGAGCTGCGACAACTTGACGTAAGTACTCGCAAGATGATGCATCTCCATAGGAGTCTGCATCCGAATTCGTCCGTTCCACGGTTATACATACCTAGAGACCAGGGTGGCCGTGGATTCTTGAGCTTGGAGTATCTTCATAACAAAATGGTTCTGGATGGCGCAAGCAAAGTAATCAGGAGTTCAGATCCTCTCCTGCAAATGGTTAAAACCCATGAAGAGGCAGGAATAGAAGCTTTTCTTTTTAGGGCAGCACGTCGAGAAGCCGATGAATTGTCTATGATTTTCGACTCTGAACGCGAGGCTCAGGACTCAGTTACTGAGCTAGAGCCCGCTCGGAGGAAGGCCCGCATCAAAGCTGCAGAAGTGAGAAAGCTCCGGCAGCTTCATATGGGTAAGCCCATGCATTCGGTCTACTTCAAGACCATTGAAGACCGGGGCTTATCCGAAGAACTGTCTATTGCTTTCCTCAAGTCAGGTGGGCTCAAATCGGAAAAAGAGGGGTTCATCATGGCATGCCGGGATGAGGTTTTCAACACTCTCGTCTACCGTAGCCGTGTCATGGGTATGGAATAGACGAGACCCCACTGCTGCCCAATGCTCCGGGGGATTTTGAGTCCGTTGTGGAGAATATGAGGTGCCGAATTCATTGGAACTTCTTATTCCCCACCCTCAGGGAAATACGAGCTAACAAGCCTCCTCGACCATCAAACCAAAGCGATGTACGTGATCGAGTTTTCGGCGCCAGCCGAACCGAACATCTCTTTGAAGGAGGAGGAGAAAAGGACTAAATATCGAGATCTTCTCTTCGAACTTCGCAGGCTCTATCCAGACCATTCTCTGGAATGGGTCATCCTGATAATCGGCTCCCTAGGAGGCACACGGCATACGCTGCTCTCGGAAATCCAGAAAATCCAAGTGTGCAGCGATAAGGCACACATCCTGGCTGGTGGAATGCAGAAGGCCGTCATACATGGATCATTGCGTTTACTCAGGGCACACGGTTCTTGGTCCCAGTGATTATTCACCTCACAGGCTGTATGGAGTAGTCACTGGATTTTATCCAGCACGACTCTGCGTGACGTCGGAGGCCACAGGGTCGGTACTGGAATCGCATAAATCCAATAATAATAATAATGGTTTATTCATCCACATAATGATAGTACTGTAAGAGTCTTTATTCTGCGGCCCTTACTTTGACGCTCTGTTCAGTACTCTACCTGCTCTGCACAAAATATTTTTTTGGTACAGAGGCCAAGAGTAGCAACAGTGGAGAAAGGTACAGGAGGTATACCTACCTCGGTACCCACAGTATAATCCAGGGGTCAATGGTATTGAATCGACCTGGAACCAAGGGAGTGTAGGCTCTAATTACAAACCCTGGGTTTAGCCTGGAATATTGCTTGCTATTTTTAGTCGATATAATTACAGGAATCAAAACAAAATATCTTTCGGGACTCTCTGGTATTTTGAGGTTAGGTCGGGAAAATTATTTATTTGAACTTTTTCATCATTTCTACCTGAAGGATCGGAAACACAGTTCCAAACGAATTAAACAGATTCAATTCCTATTCATCTTTTCTTTTCCTGCGATTATCTGATTTTCTAATATGGGAATTTTAGTGAGGCTGATTATATTTTTCCATTCATGTAAAAATTCCATTAACCATAGAACACCGGCGCCTGACGGGACTCAAAACACAGAGACACCGGTGCACAGGACTAGATTTCTCACGGAAAAGAAGAAGAGTTGACCACTGGCTTGTCAGTGTCAGCCGTCACCGTCAGCCGTCGGTCAATCATAATAATCAGCAATTTGACAAATGAAAATATTGAAAATCACTAAATAAATTATTGAACTATTCGGAACTGAAAACAATGACAACAGAGAAGGGGATATGAAATCACAAAATCCGTTTATTCGCAAATTCAGGGTTCTGGATTCTTTACACAGGTCGGGTGAACATCGGTATGCAAAACAACAGGAATGAAATGAATCTATGAACAGGATGAATAACTCTGGTGAAAAATATACAAACTTACATGTGTAACAGGAAATCACTATACCTACAATAATACTTTACACTGGTTTTAAATGAACTATGAGAGCACTAAAAGATCAGCAAGAGAATCAGGAGCTTGAAGAGCAACGTAGATCAGGTAGTGTAGACTTCAGAGAGAGCTTCGAGAGAGCCCAGAATCCTTGGCTGTCTTCAGTATTCATGCACTACTTTGGCCTTGACACAAGGACAAGTAAATCTGGAATCTCATTGGTCAAAACTCTCACCTCGTCATGGCTCATGGCCATGGCCACTAGATCTGTCCTTGAAAAGCACATGTGCACCTCCAACACAAACCGCGGAAAAAATAATATTCCACCCTAAATGGGCACAGGAACAGGATCTACTACCTTTGCTTATGCTACTGAATGAATTTGGCTGGAAAATATTCAATAACAACAAAGTTATGAGCAGTCAAACATCTAGCATTTCAACAGATAGATAATTCAATCAAATTTCATATCATAAGCAAAGGGTTGAAAAATATTGAAGTCTTAAGGGTTTTGATGCTGTTCATTAGAGTTTACTATCAGGAAAAGCTGTGGGAAGTCAGGAATCAATGCATTTCTCAGCTCTGTCAGGTTTTCAGGTTTCGAGCTTTCGAACAGGTGAAATTCAACTAGAATCAGGCTCAGGTACTTAGATTTTGATCAAAACCCTAGTAACGAAGCTGGTCAAAAACACTTCATTACAGTACAGTAGGTACATTCAATTTCATTTAAATAACAGCTCTGTAGAGGAATCAACAAATAATGATTCATGGATCATGGAATATATATTTTAAGTATCTGTCTACAACCATAAAAAGAAGTCAAGTAAAAAAACCGCAAAGTATACATTCAACCGTAAAGGAATATACAGGGTGTTTCTACAATGACACAATACTGCAGAAAATGTACCAAAGCAGTCAAAAATGGAATAGGATATAGTATTATGTGCCAGAAGTGTATGGGATGGTTTCATCGTGATTGTGCCACTCTTGCCATCGAGGAAATAAAATTTTTTTTGGAAGAACTCAAGGATCCAAATGGAAAACGTTATTTATGCATATTTTGTACACCCCCTGCTGTCAAAAAGCCTAATGTAGCCGCCCCAACGCAAATTAATACCTCTAGAAGATTATCCAGCTCGGATGAATCAAACAATGATAAACTGTTCCAACAAATAAAGGCTTACCTGGATGAGAGTCTGGAAGGTCAGATGAAGAAGATAAAAGAAGAGAATGCAAATCTGCTCAGAAAATATGATGAGAAAGTGAGTTCTTTGGAGAATGAAATTAAAGAACTAAAATCTCTGAAAGATGATCTGCTTGCTATTATCAACACAAAACTTGAAGATATAACAACCTGTCAAAGTCAACCAGAAAATCTTGAAGAGGTAACAGCTGAAGCAGTAGAACGAATGAGTCGTGCCAAAAATGTTATAATTCGAGGACTACCCGAAAGTATAGGAACTCCTATAGAATGTAAAGAAGAAGACAAGTCTAAAATCAATGAAGTATTGGATATTGTTTGTGATGGAGATCATCATGATGTTCCTTTCACCATGTATCGTTTGGGAAGACAAATGGACCGTTCTAAACCACGTGCTGTAAAATTGATATTAGAAAATGAAATGGTAGCGCGTAAAATTCTCAGAAATAAAAACAAGTTGATAGGATCTTCATATAATCACCTGAAAATTGGTGATGATAAAACCCCAAAACAAATAGCCTACCTGGATAACCTGAGAAAGGAGCTCAATAACAGATTACAAAATGGCGAACAAAATCTCACAATTAAATACATCAAAAATGTCCCAACAATCATCGATGTTCAAAAAAACTAGAAAAGAATGTCCTGGACTGGTCTATAGTATATACAAACATCGCCTCCTTACCCGCAAAATTTGATGACTTCGTTAGCTTCATCCAAACCATCAACCCCTCAGTAATTATGATTTCAGAAACCTGGCTGAATAAGGATGTGCCTGATTCACTGTTTAATTTGAATGGATATTCAATATTTAGATCCGATAGACCTGATAAAATTGGTGGAGGAGTTTGCATATATATCCATGACTGCATTACCAACAATTTCCTAGTTACAAACATATCTTTCCACTGCAACAACATTGAAACAATCACCCTCTCATTGACCTCAGCATCTTTCAGCTTCGTATTAGTCTGTATACAGGGTGTCCGGAGATAAAACCGACAAGACTTGTGGGGTTATAGGGACTGTCAATATGATTGCGAAATGCCATAAACCAATGTCCAAAACCGCTTCGTTATTGACATACAGAGTGATTTGTGGATTTTGACAAAAAATTCAATCCGCCATATCAAATACAGGGATTAACCGATTAGATTCAAATTTGGTACACGAATTACACTGAAAAGCATCAACAAGTAGCCCTTTGATCGAAACCAATATCAGGACCGGAATGATATTTTTCCCTTATGTTGAGTTATTGTGAGAATAACTCACCCTGTATAATAATAACAAAAAATTTCAATTCAGATTCGACATCTACGGTAAAGATTGTATAGGAATTTGTTGAAAAATCTCCTGGCACCATCTTAGTTATTCCGTAATTAATTATTATCTTAATTTTTTTCTTTCCAAATTTAATTATTGTCGGATAAAGTACTATCAAAATTGGTAATATAATAAATAATAACGAAACCATGACATGAATATCGTTATTTTCTTCAATCAGTCCGTAAATCGTAATAAAATAAAATACTCTCATTACCCGAAAAAACTGAAGAATATCTATCTATCTATGATTATATTCCTGTAAGAATAGATGATCTAGTATAACAATGATCTGATCGCAGATTCGAAATGCACTGAGAAAAGTTAAAAACTTGTTGAAAAATTATCGGATTGAACTTTCAAATAATAAATCCGCATCAGTACCTTATAATATTTGTGTATAAAGAATGCTAGGCTTGTGTCAAATTCAGAATTTCATTATGGAAAACCATTGTTCAGCTGTCATCAGCGTTTGTTTCATTGGTGTTCATTCATTATTCCAGTGTTTTTAGGATCAAACTATAGTTCTGAGAGTGTGCTTATGATGCCGTTTCATTTCACTTATGAGGAATACGCAGATATTCTATTTGTGTTTGGGCTTTAACTGGTGATGTTTACCTAAATTTCCTGGTCAATACTTGACCGGATCTATTGCAAGGTGTAAATACTTGAGGTATATGGTTTCAGCATGATGGTGCTAGACCTCACTTTTCAGTTCCAGTTAGAAACCATCTCGATGCCAATTACCCCAATAGATGGATTGGCCGTGGAGGTTCAGTAAATTGGCCACCGCTATCCCCTGATCTAACTCAGCTAGATTATTTTTCATGAGGTCATTTAAAGTAAGAAGTTCATAATGAAGAAATTTTTTATGGGAAATTACTGCTGCATGTGTTAGTGTTAGAAAAAACCCTCAAATCAGTGAATCATCTAATAGCACGCTCTCAAAAATGTATTGATGTTGGAGGGCTCCACTGCGAAAATGTTTTGTAATACTGGTTAATTCATTAGTGAGCGAATATAATTTACGAAAACTTCAGTTATCCTTCTTTAACAGGTTCTTATACGATTTTTTTAGATTTCGAATCTACGATCAGATTATTGATAACTATTGATGTACTAGGTCAGCTAACATGACCAAACAAAACACTCATTCCAGTCCTGATACGAATTTATTCCTCAGTTTTTTCGGGTTATGAGAATATTTCATTTCACTTCGATTCATGAATTGATCGAAGAAAATAACGACATGCATGTCATGGTTTCGTAAATATACGTACTTTATCCGACAATGATTGATTTTTCAATGAAAACAATCAAAATCATAATTAATTACGGAATAACTAACATGGTGCCAGGAGATTTTTCAACAAATTCCTATACAATTTTCACCGTGAATTGCGAATCTGAGTTGACATTTTTGGTTATTATGATACAGGGTGAGTTATCCTAACAATAACTCAAGATAGGGAAAGAATATAATTCCGGTCCTGATATTGGTTTCGAACAAAGATATACTTGTTGATGCTTTTCAGTGTAATTCGTGTACCAAATTTGAATCCAATCGGCTTATCCCTGTATTTTATATGGCGGTTTGAATTTTTTGTCTAAATCCACAAATCACCCTGTATCTCAGTAACGAAGCCGTTTTGGACATTCGTTTATGGCATTTTGCAATCATATTGACAGTCCCTATAACCACATGAGTTTTGTCGGTTTTATCTCCGGACACCCTGTATATAGACCCCCAAAATCAAACATACAAGATACTTCATCCCTCATTGAAAAAATAGAAAACTTAACAAGAACCTCCAAGAACCTAGTCATTTTCGGTGACTTTAACTTTCCTGAGATCTCATGGCCAATAACACAATATGTATATCCTGCTGAAAGTACAACAGCCTTCATTGAGCTGTTGTTAAATACAAACCTTACCCAGTTGATTCAAGCTTCTACACGGTATAGGCATAATCAAATCCCTTCAACTTTGGACCTGCTACTTACTGATGATCCACAGTTATTCACAGATGTTAATTATCTTCCACCTATAGGAAAATCAGATCATGTAGTTTTGAGCACATCTATTCAAATCATTACAGAATCAGTTCCGAGTCAACAGAAAAAAGTTAAAAAGTATATTGACTTTCATAAGGTTAATGAATCACTTTCACTCATGGACTGGGACGTTTTATTGAGTGGAGATGACGTGAATACCATATGGGAGACTTTTCACAATGCTACAAATATCATATTAGAACAGAATACATCAATCAAAACATTTTCGGAAAATAGACTCCAACCATGGATTAACGACAACATCCTCACACAGGTAAAACGAAAACAGACATTATGGAAAAGATTCAAAAGAACAAGAAACGCCAACGATTATCACACTCACAGACGTTTCTCAAATACACTATCTGAATCGATAAAGAATGCTAGAATTCCATATGAAAGGAATCTTTCAAAATTTGAAAACTCCAAGAAGCTTCACAAGTACATAAGATCACACCTTAGTTCTAGAGTTAGTATACCTATGTTGAAGAAGACGGATGGTGACATATGCAAAGACAACAAAGAAGTCGCAGAAATGATGGCAAGTACTTTCACAACATCCTTTAACATTGAACCTGAATTACCAAATACAATCACGATTAACTCCGTACGCAACCAGGACAACCTTTCCAATATAAATTTCCCTCCGTCAAAAATTCTGGACAAAATTGGAAAACTAAAATCATCCTCCTCCCCAGGCATCGATGGCATCACTGCCCTGTTTCTAAAAAGATGCAGCGAAAATCTAGTCTATCCACTAAGTATAATTATGAACCATTCATTCAAAAACTGCTGCTTACCAAATAGCTGGAAGTTAGCATCTGTAACACCAATATTCAAAAAGGGTAACAAGCTCGACCCAAGCAACTACAGACCTATAAGTCTCACTTCAGTGGCTTGCAAAATCATGGAATCAATAATAAGTGATGAATTAAAAACTTTCCTGTTATATCACAAAATAATTCCGCAACAACAACATGGTTTTGTTCCAAATCGGTCAGTTACAACAAACTTATTGGAGTGCGTGAATGTCTGGTCAAAACATTTGGACAATAATACCCCTATGGATATTATTTATCTAGACTTTCCTAAAGCATTCGACCGTGTCCCTAGAAAAAGACTTTTGTGTAAATTAGAACATTTTGGTGTACGCGGGCTACTACTGACGTGGATCCAGAATTTTCTAGAGAACAGATATTTTTGTGTTCGGATAGATGATTGCTTCTCTGACCAATATCCTGTATTGAGTGGAGTTCCCCAAGGATCTGTACTTGGTCCTCTGTTGTTTTTGTGCTACACATCAGATTTATCACATATTTTTAAGTCAACCTGTTCTTTTTACGCTGATGACACAAAACTTTACAACAACACAAAATCACAACATATATTGCAAAATGACTTGATTGCCTTATACAACTGGAGTTGTGAGTGGTTACTACCACTGAATATTGATAAATGTGTTGTACTTCACCTTGGTAAAAATAATCCTAGACAAAATTATACCATCAATGATGAGCAATTAGTTAAGGTTGAATGCCACAATGATCTTGGAGTTACCATAACCAGCAATTTAACGTGGTCACAACATATTTCAAACATATGCAAACGAGCGAATACAAAATTGTACCTCTTGAAAAAAGTTTTTCCGAAAACGTCACCTGAAACGTTCACTAACCTCTACAAAGTTTATGTTAGGCCAATCCTAGAATATGGAGGACAAGTGTGGAGCCCGGAGTTGATCAGAGATCGTAACATGTTGGAATCTGTGCAACAACGAGCAACCCGAATGTCCTTCGGTCTCAGAAGACCATCATACCATGAACGTTTGAACCAGTTAAGCCTGACAACATTCGAAGATCGAAGACATCTTGGAGACTTGATCCTAACTTATCGGATTCTTCATGGATTTCTACCCTCACTGAGTGATATGTTCCAGATAAACGATGATACACGATTAAGAGGACATAATTTCAAACTTGTGAAGGAACATTTCAGGTCGTCAAATCGGCAGAACTTCATAGTAAATCGTGTTTTCTCGGCATGGAACAACCTGGATACAGACATAGTTAATGCACCCTCAGTATCATCATTGAAAAGTCGATGAGATCGTATTACTGAGTAAAATGTTTTTTTTTTTTTTTTTCAGTTTGCATCGCATTATATCTGTCTATTTTATTTCGAGATGTTCAATTTCTAGTCAACATTTTTAAATGTTTTCTCAATTTTATTTTCAATCTAATTGTTTGTCTAGTAGCTATTTACATATATATATATATATAATATTTCTTTATGTGTACCATACAACTATGTCATGTATAAATGGGCTTTTATAGGTTCACACCTCAGCCCATTATCACTTTTCAATAATAATAATAATATAAATAGAATATAGAACATACAAAATGTGAAAATGCTATAACAGAGAACTACATAGTATAGTATACTCATGAATAGCATAGTGTAATAATTAACACCAAAGAATATCAAAAATTATAAATATATAATTTTCTTAGCCCATAACATCTATTTATACTGCCTTCATCAATGTAAACTCACAGATATACTTGAAAACTCGCATGAGCAAATATACATACGAATGCTGCAAAATTTCAAATATCTATGATTTTATAGACTGCCAATCTTTCAATCTCTTCCGATATAATTTTAGTTGTGTTTCCTCTCTCAGACTCTCAGATAAGCAATCGTAAATTTTTTGCCCTAAGAAGCTGTAACTTCTTTACCATACCGAATTATGCATAAATGGAACAATATATCGAGTTTGTCCTCTGGTATCAAATAGAGATGATCTACTCATCTATCTTTGTTTTTTAATGATGCTTATGATGATGACAGTTTTCTTCATACTACGTAGTCTTCGAGAATTTACATCTTATCCAAAAGAACTAAAACTCACAACGATGGCAAGTCTGGCGCTGTTGATGGGAATCTTGCTGAAATTACTCTCAGAATAAAACTCAACAGCTTCTTATGAAGCACCAATTGTGCTCGTTTTCGGATTAGGGGTTCAGCACCTACATATACGCTGATGCTCTCAGATTCCACCTATACTGAGAGGTCAACGACAATGTTGTTCTAATGAACTCAAGGAATTAGTGAATGAGGAATCACAAAACAGAAGCCAAGCGACTCTCAAGTCTCTATAGAGACATGCCTTCCACCTGGTTGTAATGCCACATGCACTTATTCCTTGAGTTCATTAGATCCCTATTTGACGGAAAATGTTCTTGAGAAATTCCGGCTACTATTCCATCACTAGCAGTACCAGTCTAACAAACTTGACATCTTCAGTCAGCACATCCTCTTGTCGTTAACCCCAAGATAAATAGAACTAATTTATCTATAGAACGGCAAGAGTTTGCAATTCTCTGTCATTCTTTCAAGAACTTGGAACCTCCAGAAATTTGAAAAACTCCCAATACCTACCGTTTCTCCCTATGCTCCCTGGTACTCGCTTTTTTCCTCAGAATAATAGTAATTTCCTTTCATGCGCTGAAATATGGAGAGAAATAATGAGATTTCAATTATTTGTCGATGTAAATATAGTTCATCATCGATGATATTGAAAATTCCCAGTGTGATGGAAATTAATCAATCATTATTTGAAATATTACCTTCCATAGTTACCTGAAAATGAAAGATATTCTGATCAAAAATGAAAATCCCAATGGAGCCATAAGAACAAAAAAAAGTTGCAATGATCATTTTCGATTCGGTGATTGATTATAAGCGATACATGGGAACAGTGTTTATGCAAGGAACTGGCTCTCTTTCGTTTTGAAATGGCCACCATGTATGTGATGATGATTATGTTTCAGTCAATACATATCACGAAGTTGTTATGAGACTAGTCACTCTAGATCTATTTAGTTGATATAAAAACACAAAATATCACCTGATAAATCATCTAAACATACTGGAAAAATCTCGAACATCGACGTCAATGTTTACTTACTGATTTTTTCGGGTAGCACAATAATTATGGAAGGACCATCGAGCTCATTCAATCATAATAATTGCAAATTAATAACAGGATCCAATATATTTGATTATAAAATTGAAACCCACCCGTGCGTGAATTTTACATGAATATAATACCAGGTTATCAGAAACTATCTTTTCTAATTATATTCTCAATGTATTTTCATGTCATTTCAATTCCATGCATTTGGAACTGCTGAAATTGATGTCAGCCAATTGACGGAATGAATCAAACTAATTCAACTATAAAGTATCACCTACTATAGGCCGCTGAGTTGAGACACCCTAGTTCACATAAATTCGCAAATTCGATTTTTTCGGCATATTGTTACGCTTTGTTCTGATAGTATAAGACCAAGTTTGCAGCTTCGAAAGAACCATGCTGAAAGTATGGTGCTCATACAACCTTGAAAGTTTTCGACTTATTCGGATTTTCAGCCCAAAAGTCTTATAAAGGTGGCTTCCTGAAGAATAATAATTTGCGATTGAGAATTAATATAGAAGAAATTGTATTCTACGAAGAAATATAATATGAGAACGTGACTCATCCATTTGATATTCCACATGGTTGCTGAAAAAAAGTGTACGCAACACGTCCATAAACAGTTTTTTTTTGGACTCGCAAACTTCCAGGACTCGCCTACGGCTCGGCCTAGAATTTTGTCTCGCCAAAAAAAAAAACAGTATTTTCCGGACTTGTAACGTGAATTACTATTATTCATTAAAATATGAAGATTACATGACAAGGCATCATTAAACACGAAATATCATACATTGCTGATCAAAAATTATAATAGGGAACTATGTCAACTCAATATCATCTCACATCATCATACATAGTATACTTCAATATTCTCACCCACAAATCCAACTCAACAGGTGGTTTTATAGTTCTTTGGATGGGTCTATTAATGAGCGAAACTTAGAAGCGAACAATCAAAAGAGTGAAATAGTCACGGCGAATGATGAAATAGCGAAATTTCAAAAGTAAGGGTATTTTCCTGATAAATAATTTCCATTCACTCTTTCAAATTGTTCTTTTGTTGGCATTTTCCTCATGAAAGCTGTTGAAAATTTACTACAATAAAACAACGACTGAAACAAATCCAATGAAAAATAGTGTCACACCTGGTATACCAAAGGAATAATTCATTCAATTCATTAGGAAATATTCATCGATCGTTGCTCACTGTGTCCACTGTTTCAATCACTAGTTAACTAATAAACGTCGATTTTTGTTGAACAAGACATGCAGTCTTCCCTTGCTACAGCCCAGCTAAGATGTGTAGTAGTTATAGGACACCTTCTTGCTGCCAAGCATAACAACCTAAGATCTCGTAACCAGGGTGGAAAGCCTCGTGGTCGTGACACATGGTGGAGACGCCCTCTGAGTTAGTGACACATGGTGGAGGCGCCTTTTCTTCAAACCTGAGGCTCTAATCTTCATAATGGACCTAAGTAGAATAGCACAGTGAAATATCAGTTATTTTATTCTCCCTTTCCCTGCTCAATAACGTTGGATATTAGATGTCTAATACACATACATAATAATATGAGTGAATGCATCAACTTTAGATTTTTTAGAAAATAGGAAAATGAGAAACTGCGAGAGATTGGTAAAATATCATACGCTTTTTCTGATATAGACAAGTTACCAATTCAACTCTCCGAGTTGATAGTTAGCCAAGGTCTGTGTACAGGGTGATTCACCATAAATGTCCCCTCCTGCTCTAGCACACTTATATTTGAACCGATTTGAAAATTTGAAAAATAATCTCAAATGATTTTTCAGAATTATTTTTCCTGTTGCATCAGAAAATACAGGGTGCTCGGAACAAACGATATACAGAGTACTACTTGATTTTTTTCAAATGAAACATCCTGTATTTCATTGTATTTTCAGATTCTTCCTGAAGAGCTGATTTCATCAATACATCACACTTGGGGTATAGCGGGCGGAATGCTTACATACAGATATAGGGTGTTCAAAATCGAGATTTTTCAACTTTAGGATTTTTTTGTGTCGAAACTATTCATTATTGGTCAAAATTGCTCCTATGTCCCCATCTCAACTTTTGATTCACTATCTACTGACATTTAATTCGAACATTCACAGGGTGGTTCAAGATACAGAATTCTGATCACCCTGTATATGTTCCAATTATTAAATGTCAATAGATAGTAAATCTACAATTAAGATACGGACATAAGAGCCGTTTTGACCGATAATGAATAGTTTCGTCACAAAAAAATCCTAAAGTTGAAAACTCTCGATTTTGAACACCCTATATCTCTGTAATCATTTCCGCTAGACCCCAAGTGTGATGCATTCATCGAATCAGGTCTTTAGGGAGAATCTGAAGATACATTGAAAAATAGGGTGTTCTATTTAAAAAAATCGAATAGTACCCTGTAGACCGTTTGTTCCGAGCACCCTGTATTTTCTGATGTAGCGGAAAAAAACTTTATCGAAAATCATTCAAGATGATATTTCAAATTTTGAAATCGGTTCAAGAATAACTGAGCTAGAGGGGGGACATTTATGGTGAATCACCCTGTAAACATCAACTTATATTCTCCACTCTCATGCACAAACTCATTTTTATATCATGCAATGGCTGATGAGACAACCTTGTACTTGTGCGGGAAAACTGCCATCAGGCTAGTGGGAACTACCATTATATAATTTTTTTTTTCAAAAACATATTTTGTGTTATGCGCTGATGCTGTGAACCATGTGCTTGTGCAGATGAAACTGCCATCAGGCTGGTTAGCAACATCCATAGCATAATTCAATCACGTGTTTTCATCATTATTCTCGATTATTTTTCACTATGCCACGAAGAAACCGTGTTAAACGTCAAAGATTGTTGATCAAAAAATTTATACAATCCCAAGAATGGAACCTTGTAGGGAATTCAATCGTGAGAATACCATTATTGTCGCCATTAAACCACTTCGATAGTGAAAAATCTGGCTTTTGAACTGAGAGTACAGCAGGAATTCAAAGAACCTTGTACGTACGAAAATAATCGTACAGGTGTGATCCATTATTTGATATTCAGTGAACATCCAAAGAAGAGGTTTTCGATTGATCCTATGATGATTATCCAATGGAAAATTTTTGTATGTACATATATATATAGGTAGGTACGTATAAAAAGGAAAGTTCGGATGTACATCTACAAAAGTTCTGTAATGAAGGTTCCATCATACTCTTTTTTTTCCATTTTGCGATTCGCACTTGTTTGTTCAAAGAGTGCAAAAGGATTGTACAGATGGGGCCCTACAACTTTAATATTTGAAGTTTTCTCCACTTCGCAGTCGGCGGTCCGACTTCAAAGTCGGGATCCCGAGATTGAAGTCGAGGGGTCTGACTTTAGAGTCGGGATCCCGAGAATAAAGTCGGGGGCCCGACTTCAGAGTCAGGATGCCGAGATTAAAGTCGGGTGTCCGACTTCAAAGTCGGGTTTCGAAAAAAAAAGTGCCTTCGTAAAAATGTAATTTCTTCGTTGTATTTCAGTTTTCGATTCTCTAAGTGTATTTGATGAAGTATCAGTTAAATCATGAATGTCATCAACCGTGAGATTCGTTAATCCTTCTCTGCGACAGGTACTATGTATTCCGAATGTTAGTGCAATCTATAAATGGAGCAATCATCAATTTCGAAATTTCTCAAAGAATAAACATACTTTGATCATGAAATATTCGTCATCTGGGGATTTTTTTCAAAAGAGTTCAATTTCATTCCTGCTCAATATTTTAGACTTATTCGGCTCATATCCATCATTCCTCCTTTTCAAAAATGCTATTGATTTTGAGTACTTGCCTTTGTCGATATTATTATGTAAATTCAGAGTTGATTTCATCATCGAATAGTTTGACCACAAAGAGGACGGTTAACGATCCTTAAGGCGGGGGGCTCCACCAAACTGGGCTAGCCCTGCGGCACGTGCCGCCGGCACAACCCGCCGGCTGTTGCCGAAGAAAAATTCAAAATAAACAGACTTTCGTGGCTGCTAGCATCGGCCGCCGGCATAATGGGCATATATCACAAAAAAATTTTATTCCATAATTCGATAGAACTCACCCAAACTAGCTCACCACAGCAAACCGTTTATCGCTGTGAGCTCCCTACGTTTTATAAAAAATTATTGAAATCCCCGATTTTTCGGACCTCTGAAAACGAGACGATGATGTGACGTCAAAACCCTAATACAGAAACAGTACTATTCCAGACAGAGATGAATGATACATGATTTCTGGCAGAGTGAATTAGCGCGAGATCACAGTTGAAAGATTTGGTATTTTCTTTTAACTATGGCGAGATGAGGTTTCTACGTCATAAGAGGGTCCGTTTTCAGATGGTACTATTATTTATTTCCAAAAATTGAACATTCCAGTGAATTTTTCGATCGAATTATGTCGTCAATCATTATTTATGTATGAAAGGATCATTATAAACATGGTTTGAGTTAAAAGTTCTACCAAGGTGTACACGCCCATTTTACTAGCGGGCAAATTTCGGCTAAGATCAAAGAGATTGTAGCCGGCTACGCGGGCAGGATCTGTCGGAACCGGTGTGAACATGTATTTTCAGTCAGTTTTGAATATTTGTATGGAACGGTACGTTGTTTGTGGTATGGTTGCTTATTCAATTTGTTGTTTTTCACAGCGGACTAAGAGTTTTCAAAATGGATATGCAAGATACTGATACCCAATAAGATGTTCATATGTCCAATGAATGGACTGAGGAACAATAAATGTTATTATTGATAGAATCATTTCAAGAGGAAAGCAATTTGTGGAACCCTAGGGAAAAATCTTATAAACATAAAAATAAAAGATCAGATTCATTAGAGCACTTTTTAAATCACTTAATAGTTCACTTTCAGTATTATGAAGGTTTTTGTTTAAACTAGGCCGTACCCAAAACCTGTGCGTCCTTTTAGGGCCATATACCCTAATAACAAAATTTCGTCGTCGTCGAACATTTTCGGATGACCAGACGTCTCTGCAAGCCGACACATCTACCCAGTTTGGTGGAGTCGAATTTCAGTCCGCGGCAAAGCCGCCGCAAGCTGCGCCATTTTGTGCCGGCGGCAAGGCCGAAAATGCCGCCGGGCTAGCCCAGTTTGGTGGAGCCCCGCCTTTAGATTTTTTTAAATTGTATGCTAGTAGTACATACACGGAAAAAAGGATTTGTTGCATCAACAAATTATTTATGCTTGAATTATTTTTGTTGGACTAAGCATTTTTTTGTTGAATCAACCAGATACATGATTATTTCATAGAAGCAGATTATTCAAATCAAGCATGTAGTTTAATTGAATCAACAGTATAATATCAATTCCATTAACAAAATATATGGTTTCATCAAAAACAAATTATGTTGATCCAAAATAATGTCGATGTTGATTCAATTATAAACATTTCGTTGATTTGATCAAATAATAATCATTTTGATGGGAATATATCTTTGGAACAACATTCAAGTTTTCTTATTCCGATGTAGCAATGAACTTGTTTCGAACGGATCATTTGCTTGAATAGAGCAACGAATTATGTAATATCAATGAAATATTTTGTTCATTTTACATCAACTCAAATGTTCGCCTCTAGATGGCGATCATTTCGCCTCGTCTATGCCTGCCTCGAATTCATTATATACGTGAAGCCTGATTCTTCGTGTTTGAAATATCAACAAGACAAATCGAACTTTGGATGATGAGCAATCCTAAATTGTTTTCCATCAGCTGAAGAGAAGTAATGACTGATGATCTATGCTAGGAGTCGACTTGTTTCCTAGTTTTGTTAATTCTATTGATGTGAAATTTCAGAAAATTCCCGAATATTGAATTTGGTTCAACAAGACAATTTGTCGAATGGATATATAATTTCTCTTGAATCAACAAAATATTTCATTGAATCAAACAAATATTTCATTGAATCAACCAAATATTTCTTTGAATCAACCAAATATTTCGTTGAATCAACTAAATATTTGATTGAAGCAATATCTTATCATTTTGAATCAAACAAAATGATTGTTTAAGCCAATTCAATATCTCTTCAAAACCATTCATGGATGTGCTTGATTGAAGAAGATCCAGAGTTCATGCAAGACATATTCACTTTATTCAAACTCCAAATTCGCTCTGAAACAAGATATAGATTTACTTATTTCAAGATTATATTTTGTCGTGCATATATGACACTTTTATTTGTTTCATTCAATTAAATTTTGCTTAATTCAACAATTCCTTTTTTTCCGTGAATCTGTGATCATGTTCGCATTATTTTCATTGCACCACTTGATAAATTCATCATGCGTCTCTTCATCCATTTTCCGCTGATTCTAATATATCCAGCGATATATCATGAACTTCCTCTTTATTTATATCTTCGCTATTATTATCATCACTGATTTTCACTTCTCAGTCAAAGAATGACAACTCAGCTTGTTCATTGGATGTATTGCTAAATACAACAACCATCAGCTTTCTTGATAACGTCAAAATTAGGTAGGTATATTACATAGTGGGTATGCATATTGTGAAGTTGAGAGAATGAATCTCTTCTAGCACGTTGACTAAGTCTCTAGACGCCGAGTGTATAAACTTTATAGAACATGTTTTACCATTGAGAAACTATTATTTTTGCGTTGTTATTTATAACATTTTTTAATTGACTGATAATGAATAATCTACAGATCCGAAACATGTCCCCTTTCCATTTATGATTTGATGATATTAAACCTTGCGGGGACGACTATATGAACTAATTCACTCCACTTTGAGACAAAATGGACTTCTACAGTAGGATTAATATTTATTATAGAATAAGGCACTTTTATCCAATTCATCGTGCTCTAAAAGAATATACTTACCTCATGTGAGAAATTCTAGAGGTTACAACACGCAAGCAGCTCTGGTATAGAGGTAGGTATTTATAGTTAACCTCCGTTTGAAAATAATAAATATTATGTGGGCTCGGAAATAACCTTCCTTCTGATATAAACTCCATAATATGTACAAATCATTCAAGACCTCACTTCCTTCGTCCTAAAAAGTTCCACAGTTTCAAGAGCAATTTAATGTTTATTTAGTAGCACTTATACAATTAGCCTCATTCCGTTCAACAATAAGGATTCATTGGTGTTATACCGTACATTAAAATTAATGGATATTACACCTAAACGGTTCTCAAGATATCGGTTCGTGGGGAAAAATCAATGCTTTTATTCGAACTTCTTCCATCCAAAAGTCGATGATCAAACTTTCGTGTTCACCATATGGTATAAAAAGCAATATTTTTCATCTCCTGGAGCACACTCCCTGTAAAGTTGAAAAACATCGTGCGTACGAAGAAAGGAAAGGGAAAGGAGGTAGGTACTGGAATCTTTTTTGAATTTTTGGAGGTTATAAGTTCTTGGGAAACTTCCATTGGTAAATAATTTTTTTCTACAAGCATGCGTGATTCACCCTATACCCGCACGCAATTTAGTTTGGGAAGTGTCATTTTCCCGCAACAGTGCGGGAAAATTTTCCCACACTAGTGCGGGAAATTTTTTTCCGCACTAGTGCGGGAAAACAAAGATATGATAAAATCGCTAGTAATATAAGTGGTTGGTGATGGAATATAAAAGTTTAAGTTTGTCTGTTGCAGTATTAAGTATGTATGTTCAGAATCATCCATCAAATTGCACTATTTATTGTAAAAATTAAGAAATATTGAGAAATAAAAATTGATTTTTATAAAAATCCCCCTATAGATTTGGATTGATCTGACGGGAAACGTCAATTTCTCATGCCAATCAAACATCAAATAAGTTTGAAATTGTCGAAGTGACAGACACAGCGTTACTGTCATTTTCGATTCAGTGAAAATGCCACAATGTGATCAAAAACTTCTAGCTATAGGGATTTGATACAACGAAGTCTTAAGAAAGGTATGAGAAGCTATACACGCGTTTTATTGAATGGTGCAACAATAAAGAAATGAAAAAACCGAAGAAGAATAGGTATTTTTGGCTCATTTCATAGAAGTGTCTGGAACCTAGAGACCAAACTCCTAATGGGCCTGCTGGCTTCTGCAATAATGAACCAACATAATGCGTCAAACTGTAAGTTCACAATAGCTATTACTAATAATTAATAAATAGAGAATATATATCTCTTGTTAGTTGTTCCTATTTGCTTGAATAATTGATTGAACGATACAATCAATTTCCTATACGCTTGTAGAAAAAATATTGTTCCTTACTCATGCGGAAAGTTTCTTTCCCGCACTCGACTGCTTGCCCGAACTCCGCTTCGCGTCGTTCGTGTCAACGGCAGTCACGTGCGGGAAAGAATCATTTTCCGCACTTGTTAGGAAAATTACTATTTTCTACAAGCGTGCGTGATTCACCCTATACCCGCACGCAATTTAGTTTGGGAAGTGTCATTTTCCCGCAACAGTACGGGAAAATTTTCCCACACTAGTGCGGGAAATTTTTTCCCGCACTAGTGCGGGAAAACAAAGATATGATATAATCGCTAGTAATATAAGTGGTTGGTGATGGAATATAAAAGTTTAAGATTGTTTGTTGCAGTATTAAGTATGTATGTTCAGAATCATCCATCAAATTGCACTATTTATTGTAAAAATTAAGAAATATTGAGAAATGAAAATGGATTATTTTAAAAATCCCCCTATAGATTTGGATTGATCTGACGGGAAACGTCAATTTGTCATGCCAATCAAACCTCAAATAAGTTTGAAATTGTCGAAGTGACAGACACAGAGCGTTACTGTCATTTTCGATTCAGTGGAAATGCCACAATGTGATCAAAAACTTCTAGCTATAGGGATTTGATACAGATGCGTTTATCACCAACGAAGTCTTAAGAAAGGTATGAGAAGCTATACACGCGTTTAATTGAATGGTGCAACAATAAAGAAATGAAAAAACCGAATGAAGAATAGGTATTTTTGGCTCATTCCATAGAAGTGTCTGGAACCTATAGAGACCAAACTCCTAATGGGCCTGCTGGCTTCCGCAATGAACCAACATAATGCGTCAAACTGTAAGTTCTCAATAGCTATTACTAATAATTAATAGATAGAGAATATATATCTCTTGTTAGTTGTTTCTATTTGCTTGAATAATTAATTGAACGATTCAATCAATTTCCTGCGCTTGTAGAAAAAATATTGTTCCTAACTCTTGCGGAAAGTGTCTTTCCCGCACTCGACTGCTTGCTCGAACTCCGCTTCGCGTCGTTCGTGTCAACGGCAGTCACGTGCGGGAAAGAATCACTTTCCGCACTTGTTAGGAAAATTACTAATAACGATTTGCCGTTTTAAAGTCGAATGAGTTTCGGAAAATAGTTGCTCGACATATTTCAAGTTTGACAACGAAAGGGTGTACTGACTAGATTTGCCGATTACGTCTGACCAGTACTGCTGGAGATGGAATGACAGTAGAGAATTCTGGAGAACATTTTCCGTGGGAGTATCTATAGAGAAGTCTGAGGTCGACGACTTTTCAACAGTATTCTGATTGTGTCAGAGAACTAGTGAGTGTAGCATCACCCACCAGGCGAATGTCTCATCTCTGGATAGCATCTTAGAGCATCAACGTATGTTTGGGTGCTGAACAGTATATTCTAAAACAGGCCGTGTAGATCATGAGGAGCTGTTGAGGTGTTGAGTGGATTGTAGATTTCCCCATGAAAAAACATTGCTGATGAAAATACCTAATTATTTCAACTGTGATATAGTGGACTTGGGGTGGGAATGGTGGTACCAGCAAATGGTGGTTACATCAGGCAAACTGAGTTCTACGTTTCTAGAAAAAATACAGGCTTGAATTTTGGAGGAGTTGGATTCAACGAGGTTGTTGGTTCCTTCCTGAGGCTGTAATTTCAGCAAGATCTTCATTGACAGCGTTGACCTGCCTTCGGTGTAAGTTCTTAGTTTCGTAGATATCGGAATTATGAAAGAAAACGTGTTATCTGGGCAAGTGCATGCTAAAATTGTTAGCATTATGATAATGACATGAAGATGAGACTGAAAAAAAGATTTACTATCATTGACTTCGCAATGAATTTCAATTCAAGATATTCTATTCTGATATATGTGTATGAAACGTTACTGGCTTTTGACTCACTATTACTAGGTGTGTTCATGAAAAATCTCTGTTTTGGATAATATTTTTTTTTCTCGTCTTTTTCGGATTTCTTTGTAATCAAGGATGTTTCATTTTTCATATGCTGCAACCAAGGTGTTGATATCCGTGATATCAGCTGCCTCGGCTGTTAACGATATAACACTATCATCGATTGAACTCCAAACCTCTTCTTCGCAGAAGAAATTGAAATTCAACTCTTCAATTTTAGCAAAATGCCTTTATGTGGTATGCCATGTGCATGAAAAGATTATTAGTGTCACTTCTAGACTTTCCTTTCAATCCTCTCATCCGTAACTTGGCCAACCCATTTCGTTGTTCATCAAACTATCATACCATATTCTTGCTGTATCCTTTGGTTTGCTAAGGACTTGATATACAGTGTGAAAACCTATGGTGGAATAAAATCCGTCTCTCCATTAAAAAAATATTGGAAAAATCCTCGAACAAGTCGATTTTTATTTCAAATGTACAAATGAAATAATCGAATAGTGTCCACCATTAGCAATAATTTGGTCAAAAATTCCTATAAATTTTTGATCGCCCGGCTACCAAGCGGATAGAAAAAAATAGACCGTAATATAGGGTGAGTCATGAAGAGCTGTACAGTGTGTCCAGTTTTCGATGCTTTTGTGCGATATCTCAGTTGTCTTTGGAGATAGAGAGTTACGGTTTTCACATCACTTTCTTACTTTTTTGTGAAACGGACAATGCCGCAAACAGAATTGTCACAGCTCTCCATGTTCTTGAGATACAGGGCGAAATTGAAAATTCTCACTTTTTGAGCACCTCCCGTATCTTGGTTAGTATCCAACTTATTGTCAAGGTTAGAACGGGACCCTGTATAACTTTTTACGCATAATACAGTGGCGTACTCATTCTGTTTCCGTAATGGCTCATTTTCAGAAATTGAAGCCAAAATTTCCTTTTTCAAATGGGACACCCTGTATATTTCTTTACATTTCGATTCAGATTTTTTTCGGCTTCCCGAAAATATATAATAGTTGACATTTTTCTATATTATTGATGTTTTAATTAAAATATATTCTTTTACTATGCGTTTTCGAAAGTAGGCCGTGATGACTCAGTAGAAAACAAAGTTGTTTATAGCTGTCAATAGTTGTTGACATGAACGCTTATCAAGCTTTCATGCTATACTGTGTTTTCAAGAGTTTCACACTAGAGACGAAACACGAAAGTGGCACGAATAATGTTTCAGTATCGATGTTCACTGGGAAATTCGAATTCCATATGATATATTCGTCATTTGAAAATAACGTCAGCAAACATCTTTTTCATGTTTTTTCGCCCAGTGGGATAGTGTTGTGTTCAAACCTTCACTTACAAAATATCTGTGCTACTATACAGATTATTTCGTGGATGTGGATCAGTTTTGTTAAGTCATCTTGTATGTAATTGCAATTGAATCCCTGTTTCTGGCACCATTTTTGGACTAGTCCAAGTGCCTTTCAAGCTATTTCGAATACCATTCCTGTAGAAAGATCTATAGTGGAGTGGATAATTTCACGTCATCACCATGTTGCAAGAGCAGAATGGCTATGTACAGCAATATACATCGTAGTAGAGGAGAGTACCCCTTCATTGTTTGCTGAGATAGTATCGCTTGGATCCATCGGACGGTGATGTATTGTCAAATGCCTCTTGATTTCGATCAACACCTTTTTGTCAAATGGATTTAGAGGGTTGTCTCGGTGGACTATACAGTCTTTACATCATGTTCTGTGAACTCCTGCTTTAAACAGTTTCTCATATTATGAATCAATGGTGTGGTTTCGAAATTGTTTTATTCCATGAAAAATCCATATCGACGTCGTCATGACGAACTGTTGTAAGCGCCAAAGTTTCAGAAAACTGTTTCTCATGGCAGAGGATTGCTCACAATCGTATACTTATATGTAATGATGCGAAGGGTTCAAGCGACGAAAATAAGTACCGCGAGTATTTTGACTCTGACTTTTCTAAGCTACAAGAATGTTCCTATGATGAATCGACTCGGTCCTTATCAAACGACTAGTTCCATTGTCCAAACAAAATGTTCACGTGTATCTACAATAATTCGAAAATAAATGATTTGTATGTTTGGAATAAGCGCATTCAGGTATTGGAATCATGATCTAACCGAGTGAGGGATCGATTCATTTGATTTTGTTGATGAAGCCCTTCTATATGTATTTCAGATTTCTAGGTCGGCGTAAGCGCCATCTTACTATGCCAAGAGCATGGGTATTCGAGAACTTTTGAGAAAAGTGACAATATTTCGAAATAATATGGTTTCAACCTCTATAGGACTGAGGAATCAATATCAAAATTGATTCCATACTTTGTCAAAACATCTCTTGACTCCTTCTAGAGTTCTCTGTGAGTTTTGGTTTCTGCTCAGTCACTCACGCCAGTGATCCAATTTTCGATTCTAACCTTTTTATCGTGTGAGTACTTCTGATTTTGTTTTCCATGCCAATTTTTTTAGTTCAAAGTTTTCAATCGTTTTATAGACGATAACAATAGTTTTCGTTCAGTTTATTTCGTTAAGATGGAGAATCTCCATATTTTGAAATCATAAATAGATATTTTAGAGCTTACTTCGAGAAATATCAATCAGAATTATTGTTTGTGATATGTTTCATTAGAGAGAATGTAAGTGTGTATTCACCATGTTTCATTTCATTGCATATTAATAATCAAAAGTCGCGAAGGACTATCTACCGCCCGATCGAATATAATTGAAAAAGACTAAACTTTTGTGAACGCATTCGGAGAAAACTTCACTTAGTAATTGAAAAAAGGCGTAGGTGAACGACATTTCATGGAATAACTTTGAAGTTTCTAGTTCTTTTCAGAATTTCTTTCCTCATAAATAAAACGAGCAGTATGTCCAAATGTCGCTTATGCCCTTTCGTCATGACGACGTCATATTATGGTTGAATATAAAATTCATAGTGTTGTTTTCACGTCTTCAACTCTGTGATCGACTCAAATATTCTTATTTCAGATGTGCTATACCAGATTGTGACACCAATCCAGCAGAATTCGAACCCAGTTGGCTATCAAATGCAGTGCCCTACAAGGGCTCAACCCCTACAAAATGTGAAAAATATATTTTCAATGGAAACCACACTAACATCAACTATGGTTCTTGTCCATTCAATGCTTTCGATAGGAATAGGGAAATCAAATGTTCGTCTTTCGTCTACAGAACGGAAGAGAAGAGCATTTTGCAAGAGGTAAGGAAATCGAATGAGAGGCCTAATAATTATTAGATTTATTGAAATAAGATTCTGACTTTGTGAAGATTGTCCTGAATCTCATCAAGAATGTTCACTTTAACTTGAATATACTCGATATCATCAAAAAAACGGATGATGGGGGATAATGAATTGGAATGCCTGATAATTTTGAATCAATTATATCAGGATATCTCGACAGAAATGGTTTTGATATTTTTTTTTGCTCCTATTACCTACTTCACTTTCATTGCTTCAATATCGGATATAGATGAATACCCTCTATATGTCCCCCAGGTCATATCATTCAACAAAAATGATTTGATAACATCACACATCCGTCTATTTATCTAAAAACGAATCTGAAATGAGGTAATAATATATTTACGGGATAAGAAATAAAAAAGCTCCAGGAAAAGACAAACTGACATTAGAAAATCTAGAGGATCTTGAACCATACACAACAAAACCTCTGTGCCATATAGTTGATCTGATATTTCAGACAGGTATATACCCAACGCATTTCAGAAAAGCTATCGAAACGCCATCTGGCTGTAGAAGCAACGTCAAGAACTACAGGCCTATATCACTATTTTATGTTACCAAATACTTGAAAAAAATAGGAAGGCCAGATTATCTTCTTTCAAGAAAAATGTCAATTGATTTTTGATCGTCAATTCTGATTCCTGGAGAAGAAGGCTACCGTGAGTACCATAATAAAATAAATCATTAGTTTCCTATCATTCATTCCTATTACTGATTTTCTCATAAAAGCTTGTCGCGCGATTCACTTGTGTGAATGAACTAGTACTAATTTGATTATGTAAAATCTGCTGAGATAAAATTTTTAAAATTACAATTTAATCAAATATCGGTCATCAAGACAAGCTTTTTTCAAATAAATTGTATATAATGAGGTTATAAGTTAATAGTTAAAATTATTGAGAAAAATTTAATTTTTTTATTTTTAGAGCGTTTAAATAAAAGCTCTTTATTAAAAAGTTTTTTTTTACTTTCGATCTATTTTTCAATTTCTAGTTATCGCTAGCTGGATTTTTCGATTTACTCTCAACGAGAATTTTCATTTGATACCCATATTGTAGAAGTATATTGAAAATGACCATTCCGCCATCTTGGATGGTCCGCCATTATGGATTTAGAATGACGTCACATCATTTTTTGGGTTACTCTCAACGAGCCTTTTCATTTGATGCCCATATTGTAGAAGTATATTAAAAATAGCTATTCCGCCATCTTGGATGGTCCGCCATATTGGATTTAGAATAACGTCACATTATTTGAAGATTTCTACTTCAAAATTGAGTTCAAAGATTCCACCCGAACATACATACATACATCCATACAAACATACAATGCCAGTTAAATAAACGCTTTTAATTATTAAAAAATGAGTCAGGGTGCAAAAGCTGAAACTTTAATTACAATGAACCATAACTTGAATTCTACAAAAATACCTCCACATCTTGTGTTTATGCATTCTTGAAATCACTTGCGCTGCGGCGTTGGTAGGAGAAACCATGGTGTGGAATGAACTCCGAAAAAATGTGAGAAAAAAACCTGCTCGTTTTATATTATCTGTAAAGCAGATTTTTCCTCTATGCCAAACACTTTTATAACACATATGTATATAACGTACAATTGCCCAAAACCAGTCTGCGATTTTACTAAATACACTGTACGCTAGCACAAACCACGCCCACCGTAATATCTCATCTTCGAAGTACTTAGGCAAAACTCATGCAGACTATTTATCCTTAACGAACTAACCTATCCCTGATTGCAATATTTTTGAAGAAGGAAAACCGAATGGAGTGTAGAAACACATTGATTAATAATATATTTCAAAAGATGAGTTCTTCAACAAAATTGAATAAAATGAGACTGTTTATCCTAAACGCACTAACCTATTTGACTTCAAATATTTTATGAAAAAGGAAAACCAGAATGAAGTAAAAAAACATTGGTGAAAACAAAGTTGCAAAAAAAAGTTCAATTTCACAGCGATTCGAACCATGGACCTTCAGACTGAAAGTCGACAGCGCTAACCAGTCGACCATTTGGGCATATAAATTTACTGCGTACCAGAGATTCACAACGAGAGAGCTTCAGTCGGATTCGTGTCAAAATCATAAAAAGTGTATTCTTGCGTTGGAGTGGTTTGTGCTAGCGTGCAGTATATTTAGTAAAATCGCAACCGGTCTATAGGCGTCTATCGTTAACCTGGCTAAACCGAAATCAATAGGCATTCAGGAAAGAAACATTTGCATTCGTATTCGTTCATACGAATCGTTGCATAGATTTAATGAGGATGTAATTTAATATTCTACGTGACATTAGCCAGGAAAAAAGTAGTTTTTCTCTTGTCATCAACCAACTCAATAAACACAGTTACGTGGAAAGAACGTTAAATTCTTGAAGTAACGATACTATTATTCATCGTTGAAAAAAACGGCAAAATGTCGTTAGGCAATACGTTTCATTCTGGTTACCTTTTCACGTTAATTCATCTTAACTAACACGAGGCACGCGTAATGTGAATTCTACTGAAATAAACCGTTTTGGTTCAGTTCCTCAGTTCCAACGTAACCATACATATCAACAGTATCTTAGCGATTTTTATACGTTTTCAACCGATTTCGATAGAACGATGTATGTATTTTGGTTTCGAACTCGGTTTCAAAGTGACATTGCTGAGATACGAATTCTGAACGTTTTCATGTTAGTACTGAAATTGAACGTGAAATCTCAGTATCCAGGTTACGTTGATCTAATCTAATCTAATCTAATAAGGTGAAGTAACGTTGCCATTCCTACTACTTATTGCAAATTAATTAATCTCAATCAGATTGGTATCACGATCACTATTTTAATTTGGGACTCGAGACTTGATGGTCATTCATCCGTTTCTTCGCAAAGTTCAACCAGTCCTTGATTGCATCTGCAATATGGACATCAGTTGCTGCTCCAAACTTCCTTCCGACAGCAACTGCATCAATTATACAATGTGTCCTTGAGTGCAGCCTCTTTTCCTATGCCTTTTTATTTGTGAAGTCGAGCTAGCTGATTGGTTCTCAAAATCCTCCTTGTGTGGCCCTCTGAAGAATTGCCACCAATTGAATTTAATCTTGTGATCTGAAATTTTGGATCATTTGTGATCGAAACAAATTTTGATAAATCAATGATCAGTTTTCATGAAATGTATGTATGTATATGTTCTCATATCAGTCCTATCAATTTTCCAGAATATTTCGTACCATTTCTAAACCATTTGTCAACCTTTATTACATCAACACATTCACAACGTGTTTTTTATCAACCTTCTATACACGTTTTATCACTGTTATTACAGGTGGTAAGACAAAACGACTCCAATAATGAAATGTTATATTTCTTGACTAAAAATGTATAACTATAAATACAATAATACTACCATAATATAAATTTGTGCAAGTTGGAGTAAGTACCTACCGTATATGAGAGTTTGTTAATCTTTCGACACGACAGAATTGAATAAGTAGGTATAGCTCTTGGTAGGTAGAGGTACTCATTGTGCTGTAAGTCGAGCATGTCTGCAACCGTCTTCAAGAGATGAATGTTAGAAATATTCTAAATTTGCACAATACATAATTATGTAGAATTCGATAATGAAGCGGCAACTTACCAATCTCCTATCTTTTCACATCTACACATAACCTCTGAAGAATCACAATGACCCGTAAACTGCAATAGCGTCAGACAAACTGAGCATACTGGCGAGTGGCGGTGGCGGACTGCCGATAGTTCAGGTTCATTCAAAACGAATACTTTTGAATAATTCATTCAACGGATAAAACATGTATTCTCAAAACGTCCAATAAACGTAAGAAAAATGTAATCGGAACATGGAATATAGGTTGCTCAAAGATATAGTTCTTATTCAATAATGCATTCAACAAATCGTACAGGTAATTTCATAACGTTTATTAAACGTGAAAAAAAGTGGATGAAACGTGGAATGAGGGATTCTCAAAGATATAGTTGCTATTGAATGATTAATTCAACGGATCATACACATAATTTCAAAATTTTCAATGAACGTAAGAAAAGTATTTATTGATTTAAAACTGGAACTTCATAGATTGCTCAAAGATGGAGTTGTTATTGAATAGAGCATTCAATGAATCATTCACTTAATTTTATAACGTTCGATGAACGTGAAGGAAGTAGTGATTGAAACGGGGAATAAAGGTTGCTCAAAATCATAGTTGCTGTTGAAACATTCTTCAACGGATCATACACGTATAATCTCAGAACGTTCAATGAACGTAAAAAAAAGTAGTAATTGAAACGTTGAATATAGGTTGCTCAAAAGTATATTTGTTATTGAATAATTGATTCAACAGACGTGATTTCAAAACGTTGAATAAACATGAAAAAAGTATTACAGAATTGAAACTTGAAATAGAGGTTCAGGTTGCTGAACAATGTCATATTCGAAGTTTTTGTAATGTTCTCTGAACCTCATTGAATGTACTTTGGGGAAGCATGATAGGGACATGTTGTGTGATGGTGGCTACATAGACGAGTTGCATCATAAACGTTCATTATAAGTTGAATCAACATTTGGTTGAATTAGCGTTCCGAAAGTAACGTTGCAAAATTCAATGAGTAACGTTTAATCAACGTCCACTACTACATATAAACGTATATTACACGTGTGTGTGCTTTTATAAGGATAATGTTGTTCATTTTATGAACATGCGTGGAAATGAATTCAAGATTCATAACTATTTATACTGCATGACATGAACCAGGAAAATATTTTTCTTCCGTCATCTACCATTAAACATGAACTTTTGTGGAAATAATTTTGATGATTGTATCTATTCGTTTGATAGTTCAATTCACTTTGAGCATTTTGGCTTTTTCGTGGTTATAATTAGACCAGTTCGAATGCAACAAATGAGATAAGATCATCATATTCTAAACATCCCGTAGGTAAACGTTCACGAGTCCTAGTCTATTATTGCATCAAATTGCAACGGATGTTTATAGCCAAATTTCACATCATCATCTCATCCGAATTGCATTGGCCTTCTATGTCTACCCAACACGTGGAATAAAGCAATTGTGTCATCTAGTTCCGCAAATCTTGTTTGACCTCCATTCATCGTCTTAATTCCTGTCATTATGGAGTCTCTGATTTTGAAGAATATAATGAGTATAGTGAAGCAACAATGGACAGAGATAACATCAGATCAATGCTCTAGTTTTCTCGAATTATTGTTCACCTGCGATAACTTGGTCATAGGTATTCGGAGAGAAATACATGAGAATTTGTTTTCATAGGCGCTCTAATAATACTCTTTCGATGGTGTTTGAGAAGCTTCATGTGTTTCTACCACACATCGAGAACTATCCCCAACTCTTTTTGCATCAAATGACACCCCAAGTATTGTTCCATCAGAAATCAATTGTCACTTTATTTTGAATACAGTGAAAGATGCGGAAGTAGTACATGCTTGATCAGCAGAGGAAACTCTAAGTCATCTCCACACACGTTTGATACGTTATTAAGGAACTAGTTTTGAGTATATGCATATATTCATCATCGGTCTCATAATAAGTCGAGGAATACATCAGGAGATGAAGAGAAACGGTAAGTCATCAAGATTGGAAGAGAGTACAACTATAAGCATGACTCACCATCATTTTCACTCACCATCATTTTCACTCACCATGATGGGTGAATCATGCTGAAACTATATTTTGATATGCATATTTTTCTGCGTCTCCTTTTTTCTCAATCTGAGACTGATGATAGGTATATGCATATACCTTGAACTAGTTCCTCAATAACCTATTGAACATATATGGATAACAAAAGAAGGCGCACACACAGTTCTTGGACCTGTTCTACAAGTTCATTTCTGAGAATGAGCTGAAAGACAGATACATACTTGGAAGTGGTAGTATCTAGGAAATTCCACACCGTTTTCAAACTATTGAATACATACTGTGAAATTTAGGGGTGGTGGCGACTTTACAACGACCTAATTTTAGTTTTTTGTGTAACTTTGAGAGAAATATGTTCATCAATAACCTTTGGGGTGTCTGTGACTATGAAAAATATTGTTTTTTTCATTGGTACCCTATAATGCTTATTTGAAGAACGCATCAGCGTGTTCGAAATTAACTTTCAGAAACGAGCGTTTTTTGATAAGTTCACCACGGCAACACACGAAAACATCAACGACCCAGTAAACGAGAAGTCTAAAACTGTCAACATTTCAATTATCGATCTGACAGGAGTACCATGTATTTACGTTTATTTACGACTAATATAATATAATATAAGTATTATACTTGTGGTTTTTGAAGTATAATGTCATATATTAATCCCTCAGGAAATAATGGCGAGGGATTAATAGTCTTTGTCCACGACTGTTGTATAAAATATTCATAATACATGTACTTCCTCAAGCAAAACGATAGCCATTTTCCACACCAGTGAATAATAGCGGTGAATAATCATTATTCACTGGTCTAGAGTTCGTAGGGTACACGATAAATGTTTTGTATTAAGCAAGCATTTATCAGTACACGTTCAGGCTATAGCTAGGTACATTAATTAGCTAACTTCATACGAATCATATTCAAATATATAGAAATCTTGATATACCTCCTCAGTATTACATTATTCCTCTCTTTATAATGTATGTATACTTGGAATAAGATGTTAGTATCAAATAGGGTATATCAAGATGATATACGGAAGCCATTGACATGTATGAACATGACAAGATAATCATAAATAGTTGTCATTGTTGAAACGTCAAATTTCGACGACACGCGGTGTTTCAGTTATAATTCCTAAAAAATGGATATTGATAGTGATGAAGAGATATTGTGTACTCCACCAGAGATAATAGAAGCTGCAAAAGTCACGTCAATGAATTCGTTGCCGGAGAACTCCCGAAATCTGTATGCATCTGTGTACAACACCTGCATGAACTGGAGGGCGTCTAAGAAAATTCATTCATTCTCAGAGTCAGAGTCTTACTGGTATATTTCACGGAATTAGCTGCAAAATATAAGCCATCCACATTATGGACACATCACTCGATGCTTATGCTTAATATAAATCAAGGAGTCAATATAAAAAACACTTCAGGCATGTGATGAAAAATATCTTGCAATGAAGGTAAGACATGAAAAAAACTTGCTTAACTAGTATTTATGAAATAAAATTCATCCTTATCAGGTCACAATGATAATAGGAATAATGGGTGCAATTTGAATAAATAGGCCCATAATAGTCTTAGAAAGAATTAATATAACATACGCTTCAATTTTCAGTTTTCCTAATGTCAAATAAGTTATGATAAAACAGTTGTTGAAAATAAATTCATATATCAAGAACAATATAGTAGTCGTGGACAAAGTATAGTATTCTACTCGCATATAATGAGCTATTATTCACTAAGGTTAATTATGCCACTCGCTACGCTCGTGACATAAACTTAACCTTCGTGAATAATAGCCCTCATTATATGCTTGTTGAATAATATACTATTATTCCCTCTTGTACTCCTATCACAAAATTTCTCGAATTAAATAATACCATGGAAACAATATAACCAAACTCAAAAATGTCAGTGTCAAACGCGTAGTGTATTTGTATTAAGATGAATGAAAATGAAGAATCTTTCACTTGTTCACCACCAGAAATTGAACAATTAGCTGCAGCAACAACATCTACCTCAATACCAGAAACATCGAAATCCATTTATAATAAAACGTACGCAACGTTCAACGAATGGCGTCTTCGAAACAAGGCAAACTCTTATTCCGAAAATGTTCTGCTGGCCTATTTCGCTGAATTGGGTGCAAAATACAAGCCATCTTCATTATGGTCATTCTATTCAATGATTAAATGTGTGTTGAAGATAAACCATGACGTTGATCTGGAAAAATATAAGAAACTACGAGCGTTTATAAAAAGAAAATCTGAAGGATTTCAAGCAAAGAAATCTTCCACTCTGACCCCGGAAGAAATTAGGAAATTTATTGACAGAGCTCCTGATGGAATGTTTTTTTCTGCATAAGGTAAATGTTCATATTCAATCTGATCTATTCAAAAATCATGTTCTTATTTGATTCAGGTTATATTAGTTATTGGAATTATGGGCGCATGCCGCTCAAACGAGCTTTATGAAATGAAGATAGAAGACGTGAAGGATTTCCAAACAGAGTTATTGATAACAATACCCAAGACTAGAACTAAAATTGTACGAAAATTCACCATAAACAGTACGTTTTACAATATTGTAAAGAAGTACATCGATCTCCGTCCGTCACATGTAGAAACCAATTCATTCTTTCTAAATTATCAAAAATCGAAATGTACAATACAACGTATAGGAAAAAACAAATTTGCAGACATTGGTAAACAAATTGCCAAATATTTAAACTTGCCAAATCCTCAAAGTTATACCGGCCATTGTTATCGCAGATCATCTGCCAATCTGTACATTGATGGAGGAGGCGATATAACTGGATTGAAGCGTCATGGGGGCTGGAAATCTACCCAAGTAACTGGAGGATACATTGATCAGTCTATGAGAAACAAAACAACTACAGCAGATACTATTGCCAAACAGATAAATAGTAATGAAGCAACTTCTTCTTCTACAGCAACCGAAATTCCAAATATTCGTGTTGAAAACTCTTCCAAAGTTAATCATAATTTACGACCAATTTAGTTTATTAATTGAACTGTCACTAATTTAAATGTTTTGACAAATAAAGTTGTTCATTGAAAATCTAAAATATATGTTATTGACAAATAAAGTTGTTCATTGAAAATCTAAAATAAATAAATTTGTCGTAAATAAAGTAGAGTATGATACTCGCGATAATGGCTATTATTCTCTCGGAATGTTACTCCCTCGCCACTGATAATAGCTATCATTATTGACTCGTGGTATAATCTACTATTAACCATTCACATTATCATTTGTTATTTTCATATTTATGACGTCAAAGTGTACAAATTGAATATTTTCATGAAGCATATAACTGGTCCTTCAAACACTTGCGCGTGTTTCACAGACCTCAATATCCACTTATACTTCAATATTCTATTGATCTTTAACCCGTTCCATAGATGGAAATAGCAGTCTCGTACATTTGTTTTGTGATCTGTTTAGTTATATTCATAATGAATTTATCATGATATTCAGAAAGAATTCTGTATCACTGATGGGGAGAAACAATGTTTATGTATATTCCTTTATGTCACCCCACTTATATATTTTTTTTTTTCAAGATTCAAGATTTATTCAAAGATTTGATGATACAGTATAAAAATTTTTTTTTTCGTAGATTTTTTTTTCTCCTGTGAACATGAGCGAAAAACGCCTAGGCAACAGGCTGCCTGTTTTGCATTTCTCCCTCATGAAGCATGAGAGGGTTATCATGTTAAAATACATAACATATGTTTTATTCTATGAACAAGAACAGTGCTTTTCTATACTTATGATTATTGGAAAGGGAAAGAGGAGAAGATGAGTGAAAGATTGAGATGGCATTTTTTTTTTTTCAGAAAATTTTGAATACAGATGCATTGTGAAGCATAAATTGTTTGAGAGCAGTTTTGAAATGTTTTATTTCATTCGTGTTTTTTAAACATTCAGGCAGAAGGTTATACAGTTTTGGTCCAAAGTAGAAAACAAAACGTTGTGTATGGCTCTTTTTATATAGAGGAATTTGAATAATTTTATTCTCACTGGATCGGGTTATCCTCGAACTTTGCAATTGATCCGTGAATTGATCTTAAGGTCAATGTCATATTCTGAATTGCAATATAATGCATGAGTTGCTGCATATTCGAAACATTTTTTACTTTCCAGGATTGTCTTTACACAAAATTTTAATGAACGATGTTCCGTCTGGGAATCCAATCCTGGTGTATGGAAGATATACTACATATTCATCATTCCGAGAGAATCTAATGTTTTGATTTTTGTTTCAGTATGATTTACAATGCGACGACAATCTCTGGAAACTGACTATGGTCGGTACAATCAACAGTATCGGACAATTCTTTGGACTCTTCATAGGAGGACTAATATCTGATAGGTATGGTATTGATAGATGATAATTAGTTATGTATTATATAAGGGAAAAAAGTGATAGATTTCGGCTCGAGGTTGTGTTGTCTCCCGACGCGTAGCGGATGAAGATAAAAAATCCATGGAGGGTGGAGAGTGGAGGCGACGATTCAATATCGAGAATATATTACATTATAATGAAATTAGAAAATTATCGATGTGGAATTTGAAAATTTCAACAGTCATTTTTTTAAGCATATTTATTGTTGGTATATATGAAAACCTTTTGAAGTAATCGAATATCTGTCGATCCAATTCTGTGTTTGAATCGAAAAAATTGCGATTATAGTGGTTGTTTATCAATTTTCGTAACCACGAAGTGGAATGTGGGATGCAATGGAATTCCAGTTCTTTCTCGGAGACGATGTTATTGGCTTATTATTCGGAACTGGCACAACAGAAGCCATTAACAGTGCACTTATCTATCCGGGAAAATAGTCATCATGTTTTCACGTGGGCAAAAATAATTTATTGAAAGTGACATCATGTTACCTGTCAACAGAGATGAAATGTCAAACTTTCTCATGTCACAGAAATCAAATTAATATACAAAATACTGGGCAATCCTAGAAAACTCAATTCGAAGAGTGAACGCAGGTTTTGGTAGAGGTCCGAAACACACTCGAGATCAATCTAAAAAGCTTCAAATGGACTGACACACCAAAGCTAGGAATCACTTGCCACACTTCGACTAGATATTGATAGATGAATCCGTAGCGAAAAAGTTGATGCTTGATGGAAATAGACAGTGACATTACGGTGTCTAAACAATTTCGATATTGAAATCGAAATTACTCAGTGATAGAACAAAAGTAGGAAAAATATCTTCCTGATATTCTGTGATTCTCCACTAGAAATAAGCATATTATCTTCAGGAATCATTTATAGGTACTGATTGCTCAGATGAAATATTGTTATATGTTTATATTTCACTCAATATGCATACTTTTCGATATTTGTCAAGGAAGGTTATTTTATGTATGTTTGATTCTTTTTAAACGGAACAGGAAATTCGGGTCGCAAAATGTGAGTCGTTTTCGCATTTTTCTGAACTCCACTACACATACCTATATCACTTTCAGGCACGTTTCAGAAATGTCTTTTGTATATCTGAAACCTTTTCACCTAAGTCTCTCTGAAGTTTTATAAACGTTCCAAAGAATGTGAATGTCCTACCTACAACAACATCGGCCCGGACACGTTCCAAGAAAACCGTTATCTATCAACAAAACTGTCTTGGATGCGTTCCAAAAAACTATCCTGTACACGTTTCATAATGGTTTCCAATTTTGTATAGTTCTATCAACTCTCCAGAAAAAGTGGATATGACAGCAGAAACAGACAAATTTATTAGGAACAAACTATTTTTATTTCACAAATAGTTGACAATTACCCATCACACAGATGTGACAAATACAAAGCACAAATTGTCTTATCAAGTCCATACTAGTCCAACATATCCTAATGAACACTTTCAACTAATATCTCTAAAACACAATACAAGGTGTTCCATAATATATGCGCAGGACTCAACGATCTGATAGCCCGTTTGAGCCATTTTCGAGATACAAAGTGTTGAAATTTGAAAAAAAAATTATTTTTGCAAATATCTCTAGAATCGTTCATCGCATAGGAAACAGCCTTCGTGAACAACTTCTACTCATAATCATATTTGGTGAAGATTTTGAAGGGTTAGTAGATGTTTTTCTACCCAACTCCTACGTCATTGAAAGAAGTACGGTTTCGAGTCAACCATTCGAACGGTGAATGTTTTCTACACAAAAAAGATACTTTTGGTCATAATCTCAGAAAATTTGAGAAAAATCAACTTTCATGTCGAGAATCATGGTGACTTTTTGGAAACAATTTCTCTTCAAATAAATACAAAAAGCTCGAAGTCATTTCCACTCAATGTTCATAAAATGAACAACAATGGTTGATTTCGGGAGAAAAACAACTACTTTCCTGGCTAATGCCACGCAGTACATTGAATTACATCCTCCCGAAATCTATGCACCGACTCGTATAAACGAATACTGATACAAGTGATTCTTTCCTGGATGCCTATTGATTTCTATTTAGCCAGGCCACGCTAGATACCCACAGTTTCGAGCTCTTTGACTTCCATCAGTGCAGGGTAGTCTTCAGCCAGCAGTCCTAAGACCGCCGACTCAGTGTAGCCTAGCCAAACAAAAATCAAGTCGGCATCATATTCCCCCAGAGGCACCTTTCATCGAAAATATGATAGCAACGCCATCTGAGTAGAACAGAAGGAAAGAATCACTCCAACACTGAAATTCTCACGGGAGTGGCTGGTTGCCCGACTGGCGTAATTTCAACTACGAAATAGCCACAATGCTCAAAGTGGAATGAAATGTTGAATAAATACAAAAAGCTTGAAGTCAATTTCACACAATTTTCATAAAATGAACAACAATGATAGATTTCGGGAGGAAAATAACTACTTTCCTGGCTAATGCCACGCAGAACATTGAATAACATCCTCCCGCGTGGCTATCTCGTAGTTTCAATTTTTTTTGCCTATTATACAGAATCTTTTTGAATTTCAGAACAAGTAACGAAACCAAAGGAAAATTTTATATTTCAAAATTGATTTGAAACAATTGCGAATCATACTCAGTTGAATCAATAATTGTTGGAATTGTCCGCGGTTATTCTCAATGCACACAGCAATGAAAGATAAATTACCATGATTTCCAACATGAAAGTTGATTTCTCTCGAAAACGGTCAGATTCAGACACTTCGACCAAGATTATTTTGTTGCGTTTCAAAAATATTTATAGTTCAAATGGGGTGCTCAAAAATGTACTTTTTTCAGTGGTGTAGAAGTTGGGGAAAAAACTCTCACCAGTCCTTCAGAATCTTCACCAATTATGACCTCTAGAAAAAAAATCCCACACCAAACATAGGTTATTAAGAGACGAAAATGCTTACGGAAGCTGTTTTTTGTGCGATGATCAGTTCCAGAAAAATTCGCAAAAAACGATTTTTTTCTCAAATTTCAACACCCTGTATCTCAAAAATAGTGCCTTTTGGAGGGTGAGGTAATGAAACATTTTGTTGATATTTTTGAAACAGCTATCACACTCTGAAGTCCTGCGCATATATTATAAATTACCTTGTATACTGTTCCCAAAACTGCGAAAGAAAACCTATATGATTCGATTGCCAGAAGGATGGATCCTACGTTTCATGTTAGCAGCTTCTTATGATGGGAATCCGTGCCATTCATCAATATCAATCACATTTTCGTCGGATGTGGAATCATTCTTGATAAAATACTTTGTGAATTCTGATGACCCTTTTTTGCTCCTCGAAACTAAGCAACTGGATACGATGGATAACAAATTAACTATCAGGTTTGACTACCACTGCCAAACAGATACAATCAGAAATCAGAAACAGTAACTCGGTATTTCGCAAACTCAAAATAAGACTGTAGCATCAGTTGACAATTGAGTGTTGTTGATCTCACGCTCATCTCAAGCTGTCTAAGCCATCATTGACTCTCATCCCGTTTCAGTCCACTTCCTCTGACCTTGTAACCTATACCGATCCTTTCTTCTTCTGCATTCCCCTATCCATCACAAATTTCCTTCGCGACAAGAAATTCGATATACGGAATACAAATTACTCGGTCTCATCTACATTTGTAGGCCGGATACTAAGGTTTAGACATAAACAATATCAAAATTTGAATAAGCGTTGAAGTTGATCATGAGTTCAGTTCAACATTGATGGCGTGGTATAGTAGCAGCAGCTGATTTTTGATTTGGGAATTTGGGATCTTCTATAGTGCTAGGTATTCATTTTGATGTAGAATAGGTATAGGCAACATAACAAAAATCATGAAACATCAGTAAAAGCAGCATTAGAACATGCATTCTTACATGGGTGCATTTCTCTGGAAATGTTTCATTTTGGTTTCGTCCAAACGTTCTTGCAACAGAAGAATATAAATATAAATATAATATAAAATATAAACATTTATTGAATTCTAAAAATATCAGGATATGTCATCGATCTGTGAAAAGTTGAAAAGATTTGTGATTTTCTTCCAGATATGGTCGAAAACCAGTATTAATTTGGGGGATGGTTTTGTCGGCGATCTGCGGTATATCCAGAGCTTTCATGCCGACTTATAACTGGTTCTTATTCTTCGAATTTCTTGATGCAACATTCGGCGCTGGAACATATATTGTTGGATTCGTCCTGGGTAAGGAATATTATCAATTTCTACTATAGAATACATTTCCAGTTCAAAATATTTGGAGTCTGGAGTGATTCCTGATATCAGTCAGAATACTGTTTCTTGATGAACATCAAAGATTAGAATACCAACATATTCAGAATTGTTGAAGATCAATTGAGGAAATTCAATTCGGACCCCTGGCTAGAACAAGACCAATTGAAAACGATGAAGTATAGTTCATATTTTTTTGGAAGGGAATATAGGCAACTATGAATCGATTTGACTGAATTCAATGTTGGTGTATTCAACTGAGATTTGCGAATTTGTTGATATGAAATCAATAAACCACAATCAACAGATGATAAATGTAGGTGGAAGCCCAGAGTGCTCAAAGTGTAGTAGTGAATGTTGAAGAGGGAAAATAAGATGACTTTCTGATTTACCCTCTTCAGTTATATTTATATACGATGCCTTCAACAACTAAGTGAATAACAAACATGAGATCGATATGTTCTGCACGAGAGATTCAGAATAAATTTTGATGAAATCGCTGTAATTCATGTTCTCGTAAAAAAACATTCGTTTAAGTGAAATCACAGGATCCTAGCGATCATTGTATTATAGGACTCGATAATTCGAAAGAAGAAAATAGTTATTGCATCTGTTGGTTTTTATTGGTTGATTCGATTGAGTCTCGACATAAAAACACACGGATGTCCCTATTCACATATATATTGAATTGATCCCTCATATCGATAAGATAACTTAGTACTTGAGGGTGTTTGTTATTTTCAGAACCTGCATATTTGTCTCTTTGCATTTCCTAAGGAATATATTTCTTGATATTTAGTTTTATTCTTTCATTCCCAAACTTTGGATTCTGAGAGCCCGACTGATGTATCCAGAAACAACTCCCAGTATCATTGTTAGAAAATACCGGTGGAGAAGACCGGCCAGAAAAATAATGCCAAGATTTCATTTTTAAGACAAGTGTTTCAAGGGAGTATGAAAGTATTCAATTTTCATCAACAATGATTTAGAACATATACCGCATAGTGCCTTGTCAGAGATTCTTCAAGAGCTACGATTCATGGTTCAGGAAGTATTTGAGACGATTCCTCTGCTTGGGAAATTTCAATAAATCCATACCACGGCAGTTGAATGATGTTATCCAAGCTCGAGAAGGGTATATATTCTTTATTGACTACATATTAAGTAAAGAAGGTTTGCTTTTCGATTTGTTCTTTTCGTTATCAAGTTTTTCTTGCTGGTGAGTGCTGAGAATATAATATTTTTTCTACACACATAAGTTAAGTGGCATTGAGCGAACGGATATATACCATGCTGGATGATCGATCAATGAGAGATCCACAAAGCTGTGATCAATTCAAAATATTTGACACAGCATATAGCAACAAAGCTTTTCAAACATTTTCCTATGGGTTTTCGTTTGATTCCAACGGTCCAGTGCCACAATGTTTGGAATTTAAACGACCCCCGATGGTTGCTCACATTTGTCATCTTATTGCCTTTTTATCCACCTCTTCAACTTCAAATTAATGTCCCACATCCTCACGTACGAATTTATGTCCAAAAAAATGTGTTTTCTTTACTGCGAGTCTAGGTTATAGATTCACGGCCACCAGAAATTCACTCATCACGGAATGCCATTGTGATTGCCAATGTGGCGTCTCGATTGACTTGTCGATTCATGTTTGCGGCACTAGTTAACATGAGGGTCTAGGTCGGCTCCACGCGGCCCATATATCATTTCTTGTGTGATTTTGGCTTTCGCATTAATAGACCAATTTTGACTTCAATGATGAGATGAGAGAAATCAACTTCCAAAATAAATTCTTAGAAAAATTACCGGATATAACGCGTGTATAAATTCTTCTAGGCACTCTTTTATTGAACACTCGTTACTAAATAGACCCTAATAACACTTGATACACAATATTATACTATCAAACGTTTTCTCAATTGGTTGAACGATAGTTTCATGTATGTTCTGGATCATTGTAGATAAAAATATGAAATGTCCATACTGTCTTTGAACACTTGTATCTCCTCTCAAATAGAAGATATTGAACATGCATCCGACCAATTTTGTTAAGGGAACTGAACACACTCCAAAACTCGAAAAAAGAGAGTGAAGAGCAAGGCGTCAGCTTTCCTTGGGAACTAAAATCAAGGCTAACATTTCATAACATTATTTCACGATTTGGTCAGAATCTCACGAACATTGAACAAGAATTTGAAATGTTATGTTATTTCGTTTCGTTGTTTCGATTGATGGATTCAGTGGACTGTATTCAATTGGTTACTGATTCTGTTAATACACTTTCTTGTCTAGGATTCGAAGTATACACATTGAACAACGCGTAACTCTTGAACGATATGTATATTCGTCAAAATAACACAAACTGAAGATCACAAATCGGCCTAATCCTAATTGGTACTGAAGATCGTCTGGTTTTTGTTTCACAAATTTGACCCTTTTTGCATGTGGCATCAGCTATGTTTACGGTTTCCTGCAGATGCGGTGCATTGTTTTATGTCATCGTCACCTGGGTTGACAAAATCACCTCTTCACACAGAGATTCGAGTCCATGAATACGGCGTATCAGCACTAAATTCAAGTTACAGGTTACATTGTGATCACTTTGGTTGAAATTGTTTTTGGCAGGTTATTTCTACGGATGAAAGAGTCATCAACTCACATTGTACCACTAGTGATCAGATAGTTATTTTGCTTGGATCAATGAAAAACCAAATCTATCGATGTAATATCAATTTTACTCAGGCATATTTTGAAGACTGTGTCCTTATGTTTTCATCTGCAGAAGAAAAAACTCCAGAGATATTGTATACAGGGTAGCCATTCGAAAACGAAACAGAGGCTCTGTTGGTCGCCAGAAACAGATATAAAAATCACTGGAGTACGTCAACTACATTTCCTGAAATATTTCCAGTGCTACGGCGTTGCCGCTTCTATCGAGAAGTAGCAACTACTTTGTTATTTCATTGCATTTTTAGTTTCCCCTTGAACGGCTGATTTTAGCATTAGAATTTTTCTGCTTCGGAACCGATGTCGGGACTATCCATTAATGGTCAAGAACGTCTCCCTGTTACCTGGTACTCAATGGTTTCGCTAATATAGTGTGCCGCCACGAAGTATGGAATGCTTTATAGATTTCGAAATAAATCGACATACGTTTATTAGGGAATGCTTCCAATATATGTGACTCTGTAGGTTGTATATGTTGTCTAGAGTAGATCTGTGTGATCTGAAGCCAGATTGTTCTTGATTATTGATTATTTTTTCATGAGTTTTCCGAAATCAGATGTGAGGGAGATGATTCGGTATGATTCTGGTTTCAGTTCTGATTAGGTCGATTTCAGGATGAGTATAATTA
Source organism: Phaedon cochleariae (assembly GCA_918026855.4). Classification (NCBI taxonomy): domain Eukaryota; kingdom Metazoa; phylum Arthropoda; class Insecta; order Coleoptera; family Chrysomelidae; genus Phaedon; species Phaedon cochleariae. The sequence continues at coordinate 24,333,080 of OU896712.1, forward strand.
ATGATTGACTGCTTCCAGATCTCTGGAAAATTTTGTTTCTTTCAGTGTTCTGACGAAAATATCGGGATGATCTTTGGCTATTGTGAGTAGGTTATTATAAATTGTTCTATGATGCCATCTGCGCCTGGAGGAGTGACTTTTCCTATTGTATTATTGGCTGCTTCTTTGATTATCTGTTGCCATTGAAAATACTTCATTTTCTGGGTGTAGGTATGTTGGTATTATGATATTACGTACATCTATTCATTATCAATAAAAAATTATCACTATCATAAAAATATAGGTTGTCAAGTGTTTTCCAATTTGGGATGAGCTATAGGTTAGATTCACTTAAAGTCAGAAGTATAGAGGAAATCTTTTCAGTTGCAGCATCAAAACGAGTCTCAGATCCATCGTTAAGTAGTGCTAGATTAGATGTATTTATCATATTTTCGAGTTTAAGGCCTCTTGAATCGGTTTTATTCGCCTCCGACGTTGAGCTGTATCGATTTGAATATTCTTTCATCAGTCAAAAAGTAGGTATCGGGCCAAAGAGATCTTCCAGATCTCTTTGTGTGAAATCTATGTCAGGTGGAATATTGATGTTGCAAATATTGATATTTCCAGGAGCAGATAAATGAAAGGTGAGTTGTGAATGCGAGTGAAGGTGCATCCACATTCGATTAGACGTAGATAGCTGCAGCGCCACTCGATTTTTCAGTATCCAATCAAAATTTCAAAAATCCAGTGTGATATTTCAATACATGCTCACGAATTCGTCTTCTCTGCGGACATATTGTGCCTCGTGAATAAATATCTAGTAGAAATTCGAGTATAGTCAAGTAGGCCAAATAACTGTTCAATTTTCACTGCAAGATCGACTAGAGAATGATTCAATTATTTCAAAATGGTCTGATGGGGTCGAGGTATCGCTTTGTGTTTCGATAATGTTTTTTGTCATTTCTGATTTTGTTCATTCGGTGCATCTAGTTTTCAGGTTTCTGTCTACAATATGAAATTATGAATCCTGTGATATTTCGATTAGGACAGACATTGATGTGGTATAGCCTTTTGTTGAACTGAGAACATCCTATGGCCCATATGCTTTTCCGAAGAAATCTTTCAATGATATCTTTCTAGGAATGCAGGAGTTCTAAGTTCAAGGTGCCAGTAGGTTCTTCTGGTCAGAAGAAGGATGAATGTTACATTAGAAAGATTTGAACTCGGATTTGGATTTTCGTCTGGTTATGGTGTAATTATTTCTGAGATACTCCGTTCACTAGAGGATGCAGATGATTCAGCTGATTCAGCTGTTCTCATGCAAATATCAACATTGATATTGTGGCTGTTTGAATCTTGCTTTTGTAGGAATGAGAGAGGTTGAGATGTATTTATATATTCATTTTCTGAAATTGCAGTTGCTGTGGAATGTTTTATTGCTCCTTGGCCGTTGATCCTGTATGGTTATTCGATTCGATTCAGGGAGTTGAATAGTACAACTAGATGCAATATGTATACTTAACCCGGACATACGTGGAAAATTGTCGCATCAGTACATACTTGGGGTGTGACAAACCTCATTACCTGAAAAATTATTTTTTTTTAATCATTTTTTCTTCTGATATTTTGTTGTTCCATAGTCTCAGGGGATCATCTAGGAACAATAAAAACACGCACAAAATAATCAAATAGGCTTTATTACAAGAAATCTGATATAAACTGGAAATGGCTTTTTTCTCATGTACCAAAAAACATAACGTGACAAAAAAAATCATGTGAGATTGAATGAACATCTCACCCCGGAATGAACATTCTGAAACTAAAATTTGATGATAATGAAATACAAAAAAAATTATTGCAGCTTGAATAACAGAAAAAGAAAATTATCCAAAATAATCCAAAATTATTATTATATATTATATTATAGCTATTATGTCAAAATAACGAACGTCAGTAAATAGGTGGGGGTCGACACACCCCAAAGCACCTTAGTCCCGTATAATTTCACTCAGTGTCTACAAGGTACTGCAGTGATGTCTGAATTCAATGATGCGGACATATTTCGGAAGCTATTAGGAGGGGCGTACGCATAAGTTCACGTTTGGCATATTTTTGAAGCGATATTCGGCGATTGGGGTCCATCAGACCCCACATATGTAACGCCGGGTTAGTTAGCAATAAGAGCAGACTGTCGCGAACAAGAAATATACGGAACGTGACGTCATAATGAGTTATATTTAGGGATTCAGGTATCTCGCAATTATTGTCTAACTGTGTATAGAAAACTTATCGCCTGAGACTTGGGATGTGGCTGTCCTCTAGGTATGTTGTTCCATTCCTTAGGAATGTGATGAACGATATCAGCGTCAGTCCTAAGGCTTGTTGTTCCATGAATAGTGCATTGTGATGTGTAGTAGGGCTCATGTAGATCACTAGTCAGTGAGATGAAGTTGATGTGCAGTCATTGGAGAAATTTAGGATATTCCCCAGCAAACATGAATAGGCGGTAAATTGCCGGGCCATCGCTGTCAGCAGCGGATAAGTGTGGGCAGTGGCAAACCGATATCGGCAAAATGTTGGAATGACATCGGTTGTGCCGCCAGAGCTTAATGAACGCTTATTTATTATGTTTGTCATCCATCCTGTAATTGACCGTAAGAGATATGTCACAATCGTGCCGCTGTCGATTCGACGCTAGAGACAAACTCCATTATATAAATGATCTCATATTGTAGTATCGCAATAAAAATATATCTACAGACTTTTTCATGCTTTTCGCATGGTTGGTCACAACAAATACTATCGTTTGACATCAAGAATGATACGTTACATATAACAATAGTTGTCGTTGTCAACAAATTCATTTTTGTGGAAATAATTTTGAGCTAAATATTTGTTCATCACTCATATTATAACAATGATGCACCAATGCGAAGTTCAGTTTTCCACCTATATATTCGACAAATATTTGATCCACAGTAATAGATCTAAAACTGAGAAAGTTATGTGGCTGTAACAGTATTTAGGTTACACCTATTGTACGTCATTAAATCTACTGAGTTATGATAGGTTAATCAAATGCTGAAATATCAAATATAAATAATGCCTTGTACTATTCAAATTCTGTTGACTGATGAATTCATGACAAAATATTTCAAGCTCCGCAGTAGCGTAGTGGGTTAAGTGTCTGACAGTGGATAGGATCTATCCGATCGAGCGCCGGTTCGAGTCTGACTCCCGACTATTTTTTTTTATCTCTAACCGAATAGTGTCGGCAGATACTACTACCACCGAACATTGTTTATGTTCGGTGCTACTACTAGCGGCCGGTGCAACACGGGCTAGCCGGACCGACGATGTATCATGATTGTGGCTTGCTGATGTTGCCTGTTGGCAGTTTTTGGTGAGCGTCTAAAGGACCGCGCGATACATGTTTGCTGGGTCATAACTGTCTTTCAAATTTTGTTGTTTCTATTTTGTGTTATCATCTCCATGAATATTTTATATTCTGTCTGTGTATTATAGGTCATACAGGTCGGGAGTAGATTGAGGAAGCTTATTCAATATGATTTATATGTAAGAATATCTTGGGTGAATTTCGCCCAAATAGTGATGATTCATGATTATCATCATTATTATCATTATTATTACCATTATTATTATCATTATCATTATTATTATCAATAATACCATTATTATTATTATTATTATTATCAACATTATTATTATAATCTTTCATTGCCGGTTTTCTTCGAATTTTCATCATTTTTGGAAAATTCAATTTCTTGCTGATATTTTCGAAAAGTTACTTGTTTGAACAGAGACGTTTGTGAATCCTCGACATAAATTTTCATTACTTACATATACATTTTTCAACGAATAATCAAATTCTGGTCTTGGAGCAATTTCAATACTGTCTGTAAAAATGTCAAGATAGGAAAACGAGGAAATCAATCTAAAGAAATATTTTCCATTTTCATGGTGGAAACGGAAGCAAATTGGAAGATTTGATGTTTAAATGTCGATCACTTCGAAATATCGGGAATTATCCATCATTTCTCAACAAAATTAATCTTCAACATTTTCATCACAGGTAGGTAATATAGATGATCCCAAAAGCCGTCAAAATGAAATGTCAAATTCGTCAAAATATTGGCATCTTTCCCAAAAAAAGAGAATCCAATTGAAGCATCACTTCATTCTTCTACTCCATGAAGAAAATTCGGTTCCAAATGAACCCAACCACATGGCGTTCGCAAGTTTTTTTTTATCTTATATAAGAGCTCATATCTACATCTAGTTTTGCTCATCCTGTACAAGATATGATATCTTGAAGCATTTCTCTACTCCTATTTGACCAAGTCAACTATTTTTTTATACAGATGACGAATTCTAATTATGTGAATTCTTTCAGGTGTGGAGTTGGTGAGTCCAAAGAAGAGGGTCATGACTGGAATAATTTCGAGTTCTTGCTTTGCAATAGGAGAAATATTCACAGCGGGTTCAGCTTGGGCAGTGAAGTCATGGAAGTAAGTGTTACTGAATGTAAATCTAATATCTCAACATACCTATTTTATGGAAATGTTTGACAATGATTCAATATAGATAATAAGAATTCGAACTTGAAAAAAAAAAAGATTCTTTTTGAGTGTGAGTCTTATTTTACTGTCTTCTTTATTTTATTTTGTCAAATATATTTATGTATTCACTATGTTCCCTTCTATAAACAAATGTTGTTTCTTGGGAATAATAAAGTTGATTGATTGATTGATTGATTGAACTGACAACTATCAGAACTATGATAACTAATGTGATCTGAAGCTGTTTCGATACGCCTTTGAGTTTCAGAATGACTTCATCAAAGACGCAAAATGGAGAAAATAATATATATCTGATAATATCTGATCCTTTGACTCAACAAAAAACAATTATGTCATAACAATTCATTTATGAATTATATCAATTAATCGCTGAATATCCAACAATCATTTATTATATGATTTAAACAATTCACTGTGTATTTATGATCATGATGTGTCATCATGATACCTGTTCCTTCCTCTAAATGTTCGGTATTCTCTTTCCACATATCTATCAATCGAAATATTATTTATATTTCATACCTGACTGATTTTGATAACTATCATTATTGAATAACTCATCCTCTGATTTTCCTTATATTTTCTACTTGTTCTTTGTTCCAGGCCACTAATATTCATACTATACAGTCCAATATTTCTTCTCATATCGTATCACTGGTTGGTCCCGGAATCAGTTCGGTGGAATCTCAGTAGAGGCCACGTAGAAGAAGCCAAGATGACATTAAGAAGAGCAGCAAAGTTCAATGGCATCGAACTTTCAGAAAGTACATTAGAAAAGCTAGCGCTCCCGACGAAAGACTGTCCTGAAGACGAGACTGGGGACTTCAAGACTGCATTGAAATCAAAAATTCTTAGTGTCAGACTAGTCAACTGCTGTTTTTGTTGGATCACTTGTACATTCCTCTTCTACGGTTTGACCCTCAATTCAGTGAGCTTGGTCGCCGGTAACAGCTACTTGGACTTCATTCTGACTGCTTTGATAGAGGTGCCTGCTTATATTTGCTGCAACTTCATGTTGGATCTGTTTGGAAGAAAAAAATCAGTTAGTATTTCCTACATGGTCACTGGGATTGCATGTTCTGCTTTCCTGTTTGTTCCCCCGGGTAAGTTGCTGAAAAACTACAAAACTACAACATATCGCATGACTGTTTCACTGGTGAATGCTATAGTTAGTATTCATGAAGAGAAGCCGTCAAACGACCTGTTAACTGACATAGATACAACAAAAACTACTGAACTTTTGATTAAATCAACGGTTATGAGTAATAGTTATTTGTTTTACTAGGTAGAAAAGTAGAAGATTCAATGCCGTGGCTGGCGTTTCATAGCCAAGGCGTAGCCGAGGCTAGGAAACCTGCCAAGGCATCACATTTTATTTTCTGCTAGGTGAAACATAGGAGTCTGAAAAATCCAAAATTTTTTGTTCACCCAATGTCATTGTCAATTTTGATCACCAATTCGATTCAAATCATTCAGAACGTTGCATAGCATCGAATTTATTCTGCCTAGGCAGTGAAAGTGAACCTTTTCTGCGTGTAGGGTGTTATTATTTCAATGTTCTATGGAGAAAAACACATTTTTGAACTGAATTGAAAACATTGCTGATGGTGACATATTTGGTTGCCAACTCCGTTTTTCATTCAGAAGATAAAATCGATAAATCACAGTGGCGATTCCATTAGAATCGATACACTGGAACAAGTTTCTTTTTACGCAATGAGTCCAACTTCTGCTGATATAATACAGGATATTTATACTCAACATACTACATAACCGCCAATATAAACATAGGAAACAGTGAAATCATAATAATAATTTATGGTTTTATTTTGGATAACCTTGTAATTCTCAGAAGCACTCAAATACTCAAACCCAAATCCCCCAACGAAAACATGACATTATTGAGAATGTTTTCATTCATCCCACAACTGGACAGCTCGAAGGGCTATACTACCCTAATAACACACTTATGTCCCATGGATATCCTTAGGACGTCCTTTCGGGACATTCAGGACGTCCATAAGACGTTCGAATTTGGTAACGTGGACGTCCATTGGATGTCTGTGGGACGCACAAATGTCCCACTTGAGGACCAACTAGGGACGTTCTTGAGGGATGTCCCTGGGACAACTATCGAATACCTAAATCATACAGTATTCCTCATCAAGCATTACAGAGGACATCCTTTGGACATCCATAGGACAACTTATCAGCAACGCTGAGGGATATCAACTAGATGTCCATAGGATGTCCCAGGGACATACGAATTATTCTTGAATTTGAATATTTCTGGGTCCCTCTAGGACCAGATCTTGCATAACTGATCAGGACACCCAGTTGAGTTGATGGTCCGTAGAAGGTCCCCGAAAAGTTTCCCAAGGATGTCCAATGGACTTACGTGAAGAACATTGACGAGAAGTACTTATAGCCTACGAGCAATCATTCGTCGGCGAGGTGTAAGTTAACGTCCTCGCAGAGATAACATATCGAAAGTACCGACTAGGACTTCCATAGGACGTTATTCCTAGGACATTGGAAGAGTACAGTTCATGTACCAATTGGGACATCCGACGGATATCCCTAAGGGACATTTCGATCGTTATACGATCCTGGAAATATTAAGGGCGTCTGTGCAGAGATATTTGAAGGAATGTACCATCATGGACATTTCATGGTTGTCTAGAAGGGACATTATATAAGATCTAAAGTCATGCCAGAATGTGTACTACTCGGAACATCCGAAGGATGTCCCTAAAGAAACGTTTAAAAGCATATCCCATCAGGGACATGCCAAGGACGTCCTTGCATGGACATTCTACAATATGTACTACGTGGGACGTCTAATGGATGCTATTTCTAGGACATTTGAAATGATGTTCCAGCTGGGGCTTTCCGTGGACTTCCTTGCTCGGACATTGCATGAGATGTACGGGATGGAATGTCCCAAGGACACTTATTTTTGGTTCGGGACATTCGGACGTGAATTGTACCAAATCGGGACGTCCCTAAGACGTTTCGTGCTATCAGGGTATACAGATTGTTCATAGAATCAATAATAATCATCTTCTATATCGAAGTAGACAGACATGTTTAGATTTCCTGGATGGAACATCTACGGTTATATTATTGCGTTTGAAGACGTTCTTCAGGAAGGGTAGCAAACATTTATTTGTGAATACAGGCTGATGAGTGATTAATGGTATATGGCTCATTATATCTCGAAAATGATTGAATCCAGGCATTCTCCATCTATTCAAAATATTTTCGATAATGCGGTGTTGTCACTTCTATTAGAAAGTAGTAGCAACTTTATTTATTCAAACAGAGTACTAACCCTGTATATAATAATGATTTAAGAGTCGTCAACAATTTTTCAACGACTTTTCTTGATGATTTTCTTAACCTTTCTGTTTCCGTTTTCGAAATGAACATTAATGTCCATTTTTTCTTCATAAATCGTGACCTCTCAAATGCTGATATCTTTGAGTTAGCGAATGCTATGGTGACGAAATTTGGTTTTGAGTTAGGTGATACTTGAAGGCTTCTCACACTCAAGCCTAATCTGCGTTACTTCTATTCAGGGTGATGAAGTAATCCAAAAGTCGAGATGTATCGATTTTGAACCATTTTTGAAGGAATCTTTCTCGCCATAACAATCGAGAATATCAAGAATGCTGAAAACATTTCATTTCATGAAAATTTACACATGCTCTCGTGAAGTATGCCTAAAAAATGAAAATGACGAAACTATATTCAATTCCAAATACCTGAACACTAACAACTTCATTATTGATGCTGAAGTAGATTTCAATCGATGATATAAAAAAAGTAACGGATGTCATTTTCAAAAAATTAGGTGAGTTCCAAGAGCGAGACAGTAAATGGACTCTGCATAAAATAATCAATTCAGAAGTTAATTGCAATATAGTAGGAAGGGGATATAGAGGTTCTTTTTATATCGAATCTCCTGACCAAATTATTCGCGAACATGTTTGCATCAACATTGAGAACTCAGATGGAGCTTGCTTTGCTTCGGCAGTGACGTCTTGTCCATATCCCGCGAAATAAATTCTGCAAGAACTCATTCGTACCCTCATTTGACATTGATATGCCAATGAGACTGAAACAGATCATTGAATTCGAAATTCCTAACAATCTATCTATCAATGTGTTCATTTCAGAAACCTATCGTTTGGGAAATTCTTCAACTGTACAAGAGAACCACTAAGAATCAGATCCTGAATAGGCATGTCAACTTTCTGATGATTCGAAAAGAATATTTCAATGATGAGGATTCGAAAGGTGACAGGTCATTACTCAATCATATCCACGAAGATGAGGATTCTGTTCAATTACATTTTGACTGGATGAAAAATCTATCACTATTAGTTTCTGAGCAAATTGGAAAAAAAAATGAAGAAATCATTTGCCAAATATGTTCAGATTACTTTAGTACTCAAGGAAATTCGAATGCTCATGATATATATTCTTAAAAAATTAATGAATCAAAAATAGGTTCCCCATAGGGGGAGAGTTCAAAAATTGTCGTCACAAAGAAAAAGTTCCTTCTGTCGTTAACAGTGATTTTGAATCACTCCTCATTCCAGTACGAAATAAACAATGCAGGAAAAATCATGGAGAACATCTCGTTATCGAGTAACGCGTTCCTGAACCTCTTAAGCGCAGCTCGGCGTTTAGGAAGGAAACACTTGCAATTTTATTCGTCTATACGAATTATCATATAGATTTTGAGAGGGTGTACTCCAATGTTCTGCGTGGCATAAAGCCAGGAAAGTAGTTGTTATTCTCTCGTTATCTGCAATTTTCGTTCATTTTATGAACTATTGTGGAAATGAACTTTGAGTTTCTCTCTTTGCGACCATTGCATACCAATTTGAGTATTCTGCCTATTCCTAGTTGTGAATCGTTCAGTTTGGGTCATTATGTAAAGTGCACTTTTGATTTATCGTTATACAAAAATTATCGAGGTATCGACGTCAATAAGCGGCAGGTACCCGTTATAAACCGTTATGGACTGAAAACGAGACCTGTAATGAATAAAATCGAAATATGTTCACTAACTTTCATTCACAGAAAGTGACAAATATCATCAATCATGAATTATTATTATTTTTCGTGGAAACATTGAACAAAAGTATACAATGCAAATAAAATATCAAATGAGTCTGTAACAAGACCCATATTAGTTGTAGACCGTAACCAAAACTGAACCCATATTGTTCTTCTGGTTTATTTCAGTTCTCACCTCTGACTTATAAGTGATGTCATACCCATAATCAGAAGATTTTGATGACTGAATGTGTGGGAGGTTCACTCGGCTCGGTCACCAACTATAGTTTTTAATTTTGACACCGTATTGAAGTTTACTTACTCTTGGGCAAAATCGATATTTTTCGTCACATACCTCATATTGTATACGACTGATAATATCATATCTGATATTTGCATTCTTGATTTTAGGCCTTGCAGAAAATTTTATGGAGAAATAGGTGTGCAGCTATTTTTCCTAAGATAAATAATTAAAATAGTTTTTATATGCATTGATAGAAGAACTGTTAAGAATAATGGAACCTGATCTACATCCTAGATAAATGTCATCAGATATCTGAAGTTAGTATTCAATTCTACTCTACCTAGTCAATTCATAGCAATAATGATCGTTATTGTCAAATATAAAGATACTTCACTTTTGAGCAGAATCGTAACCGAATCGAAACCAATATTTTCCATTTCCCTTGTACCCGAACTCGAACCGGAACCGGTATCTCATATGTTTCCAGGTCCCTGTTGAGTGGTTGGTAGAAGAGTTTGAAGAGTCAAAGATGCGTATAAATATATCAATAAGCAGAGATGATGAAAATTTTTTGAATGAAACAACATGAAACAATTCTGAAAGAACGTTTATTGAATCAGACACATTTTACATAACTTTCACATCATATGCTAACAACTTACCAAGTTTCAAATCACTCCTCATAAAATATGAAAGCGTAAATCTCGCTATCTCACCAGTAAACAAAATAAAGTATCTTGGCATATATATAGACGCTCACTTGAAATGGGACGCACATATTGATTATTTGGTACGAAAATTGCGTAGTGTAACATACAGGATGAAATATATGACACCCTATCTAGATATAGCTCAGATGCGCATACTCTACTATACTTTGTTTGAACCCACTTCTCCTATGGGATAGTTGCCTGGGGAGCAGCAAATGCCTCTCATATAAAGAATCTAGAACGAATACAGAAATTGACTTTGAAAATAATCACTAATAAAAAAAGGACTTACCCTACAGAAGCGCTATATAAAGAAACATCAATTCTGGACATACGACAACTGTACTTTTTCAAAACACAAAAATAAACATGAACTCAAAAAAATTTAACACCAATATGCAACTCGCCACAAAATAAATTCAACCTATGTGCCAAAATCACAGAAGAACACTTTACAAAAGTGTTATAGTTATTTAGCTCCTCGGCTGTATAATATCATTCCAGCAGACATCAAAGCTATCGTTAGTAATAATTTATTCAAAAAGAAACTCAAAATTTGGATCCTGAAATTGCCCAGAGTACATATTCACCATTATGTCGATATGAAAAATACATATCACTACAGTACATGAATAGTCGTGTATAGATTAGATAGATGTAAACATACTCACATGTTACTGAACTGATGTATAACCAGCAGTTCAATACCTCCATGGTTTAATACTTCTTATTTTTCTGTTCGTTCAATTGATGAATATGTCTGATGCAAATACCTATTCCGATTTCGTTTGAAATATATGCTATTTGTATCCGTTATTTCGATATTTTGCTAATTATCTCTAAGTGATTTCTGATATGATATATGAATATATATATGTATGTGTGTGTGTATGTGTATGTATGTATATATAGATCTTCGGGTGCTTCTCCTTCTCTCTTTTCTTTTCTATTTTTTTATAATGAGCGAAACTTTACTTTTATAATATATTCATTGTAATGTTAAAATCAAATTGATATATGTTACAACCCACGCACAGGTATATCCTTCTGTGGGAATTCTATATTTATTTATCGTTACCTAAAATTATTGTAATTGTAATTTTCGATTCGAATGGTGAATAAATATTATTATTATTATTATTATTATTATTATAATCTAGAGATTCGAGGATTCTCATTATGATCATGCACAAATAGAATAGAATACATTCCAGATGGAAACATCAATATTCCAGATGGAAACATTGGAAGAATACTCTGAACTCTACTTGAAAACGAATATCATGTCATTGGTTGGCTTTTTAAAAAATTTTCGAGACATATGCCATATAACAAACCAATTAGATCCTGCTCTATACCATATACAGTGTCGATTAGTCACAGTTCGAGATGTTGACATATCAATGTACATAGAAAAAAGGATTCGTGGAGGAATGAGTCAGTGGTCGAATGAGTACTCGACAGCAAACAATCAATACATAACTAATTCCAATAGTGATAAACACTTTGAGTACCTTATGTTTATCAACGTCAATGATCTTAATGGTTGGGCTAAGTCTGAACCTCTCCTTGATACTGGAATTTAATGGTTGAAAGATACTGAGAATTTTTATAGCTATTCCATTCCAGATCAATCCTCTTGTGGATACATTTCGGAGGTTGATCTCAAATATCTAGAATCCCTTCATGAACTTCATAAATAAAGATGTGCCAATGAAGATAAAATACCTCCAAAATGAAAATTTCCCGAACTGATGACAACAAGGCATAGTATATATTGCATTATGAAAATGTGAAACAATATCTGGCTAATGGACTTGTAGTGTATTGGTATTTATGTGTTACATAAATGACTGAGTAATATGAGTAATGAATAAAGGTAACTGACGACTGCCGATTGGGATGAATCAGTCTTGTTCGACAGGCGACAGTGAATGCACGAATTATATTGTGTTTGAATTCCATTCCCGATCAAAGAGTTAGTGAGTGGTGAATTATACATTGGCGACGAGGATAAAAAATACCTAGATGTAAGTACAGGAAACAATATACGAAAAACAAATTAAAAATGCAAACACCAAAATGGTAAATAACTTGTAGTATACATGTAGGCATACAGTGCGGTACAACCAAATCTGTGTAGGCATGAAAATGTGCTACACAGAAATCCAGCGAACAGAAAAATAATAGAAATAAATAGTTTGGACTGGCGAGGGGTACTGACTGGTTTGTAGGCATGTATATGTACAAAGTCAAAAATTCGAATGGCAATATACTGTATCTGAACAGAATTTTTCGTTACAGAGTATATCAAGCCAATAGGATGTCATCAACATTGACATCCATCGAGAATTTCGACTGCGATAGCGATCCAAATTCTACGAGAGTGCGATGGGAAAAGTGGAGGAGAGCTTTTCTCATATACCTGGAAGCATCAAATATAGAATCTCCTGTCAAACAGAGGGCAATGCTGTTACATTCTGGAGGGATTGGATTACAAGAGATTTTCTACAATCTACCAGGGGCAAACGTTACTCCAGGGGAAGGAAGTCCAGATGTATTTCAAGTAGCTTTAGATAAGTTAGATAGTTATTTCGCACCTAAGCAAAGTAAAATTTATGAGAGACATTTGTTCCGCTTGATGAAACAAGAACCGGGTGAGAACTTTCAGAAATTCCTAGTACGGCTCAGACATCAAGCGGAAAAATGTAAATTTTTGAATGCAGATGAAAATTTAATCGATCAAATAGCGGAAAAATGTAATTCTGTTGAACTACGGAAAAAAATATTATCAATGGGCGATGCAGTTAACTTGAATGACATTACAAACGAAGCAAATTCTTTAGAAGCGGTGAATCAGCAAATTAGCAATTTCAGTAATGATAATCCTAGCTGTTCACAGGCCGTTGATAATGTTAACTCGAGAAATCAAAGATCATCTAGAGAATGTTCTCGGTGTGGGTTTCAACACAATAATACAGGATGTCCAGCAATTGGTTCTATTTGTAGAAAATGTGGCTACAAGGGACATTACCAAAGATTCTGTCATACCCCTGCGAAAAAGAGGAAGAGAATCGATACACGGGACCAAGACAACAAGCGCCGAAAGAAAACAATGGAAGTTGATTACGTAGACGAAGAGGAAGAATATGTCTTCAATATTGATGAAGACTCAACGATTTTGTGTAAGGTAGGTGGGGTACAGATTGACCTACTGATAGATTCGGGGAGTAAGAGTAATCTGCTCGATCACAATACGTGGGAGAGCCTCAGGAAGTCAAAGATAAAAGTCTGGAATCAAATATCAAAACCAAATAAGATTTTTTTAGCCTACGGTAGCAAAAAACCGTTGGAAGTACTAGGATCATTTGAATCTGAAATAAATTTTGGGTCTAAATCTAGCACGGCTGTATTCTATGTTATTAAAAATGGTAGTAGAAATATTTTGGGAAAGAATACAGCAATAGCCTTGGACCTTTTGAGGGTAGGACCTAGTGTAAATGCAGTCTCAGAACCTTTTCCGAAGTTCAAAGACGTGTTAGTTGAAATACCCATAGATAAGAATATTCAACCAGTCTGCCAGCCATATAGAAGAGTACCAATACCTTTAGAATCCAAGGTCGATGCGAAACTTGAGGAACTTCTCGATATGGACATAATAGAACCCGTAAATGGACCATGCAAATGGGTCTCTCCTATCGTACCCGTCCTGAAAGAGAACGGAGAAGTGCGTATCTGTATCGATATGAGACGGGCCAATTCAGCAATCATCAGAGAAAACCATCCTTTACCGACAATGGACACTATTCTACCTCGGTTCAGGGACGCGACATTATTTTCGAAGCTGGATATAAAAAACGCTTTTCACCAAATTGAAATTGAAGCTAAATCTCGTCCAATTACTACATTCATAAGCAGAAAAGGTCTATTCCGATACAAGAGATTATTATTTGGTATCACTTCGGCACCGGAAATATTTCAGAAAATCTTGGAAAAGATCTTAGCGAAATGTGAAGGTACAGTCAACTTTATTGATGACATCTTGATTTTTGGGACAGACGAGAAAGAACATGATGAGAGACTTAATTCAACTTTGATGGTTCTAAAAGAAAACAATGTTCTGCTGAATGAAGCGAAATGTTTGTTCAAAAAATCACAAGTGAAGTTTCTAGGACACGTACTGTCCCCGGCAGGAATAAAGCCGTTAGACAGGTATATGAAGGTCATACAGTCCTTCAGGTCACCGAAAACGATAGATGAACTCCAGAGTTTTTTAGGTCTTTTGAATTACGTTGGAAAGTGGATTCCCAACCTGGCTACGCAAACAGAACCCTTACGTGAGCTGCTTAGGTTGAAACTGGGTAAACATGCAGATATAAAAAAATACTGGAAAAAAGAAGAAGAAGCCGCTTTCGAACAATTGAAGATGTCTTTGAGTTCAATCGAAACTTTGGGATATTATAATCCTAAAGATCGAACTCAAGTAATTGCTGATGCCAGCCCAGTAGGCCTTGGTGCGGTACTAATCCAATTCAAAGGGAACAGTCCAAGAATAATAGCGTATGGTAATAAAAGCTTGTCAGAGTGTGAAAAACGCTACTGTCAAACAGAGAAGGAAGCGTTAGCACTTGTGTGGGCAGTCGAGCACTACCGAATTTTCCTATATGGTATGGAAGAATTCGAACTGGTTACGGATCATAAACCATTAGAAATAATTTTTGGACCAAAGTCAAAACCCAGTGCTCGTATTGAAAGATGGGTTTTGCGATTACAAGCATTCAAATACAAAGTCATCTATAAACCAGGGAAATCCAACATAGCAGACCCTCTTTCAAGATTATGCGAAATTAAAACTGATACTCCTTGTAACCGTGACCAGTACATCAACCAAATCGTGGACTTTGCCCGACCCAAGGCAGTACCCCTACAAGAAATTCGTGCTGCTTCAGAGACCGATCGAGAAATCTTGGGAGTTAAGGAAGCCATTCAAAAGAATCAATGGGATGATCTGAGTAAACCATACAAATTATTCGAAACTGAGCTCTGTTTCTGGGAAGAAATACTACTTCGAGGTACAAGACTCGTTATACCGAGATCATTACGCCAACGTGTATTAGAAGCAGCGCACGAAGGCCATCCAGGCATTGTAGCAATGAAAAGTCGATTAAGAACGAAAGTATGGTGGCCGAAAATGGACAATGATGCAGAGAATATGGTCAAATCGTGCAAAGGATGTACATTGGTGTCCGGTCCGAATCCACCGAATCCAATGAAAAGGAGGCAAATTCCAACTAAAGCATGGATAGATGTTGCAGCCGATTTCATGGGACCTTTACCAAGTGGAGACTATATTTTTGTAGTTGTCGATTATTTCAGTCGGTATAAGGAGTTGAAACTGATGAAAAACATAACTGCGTTGAATACAGTAAATGTACTTCGAGAAATGTTTGCCAGATTAGGGTATCCACAGTCTCTGACAGTGGACAATGGTAGACAATTTGCGAGCGAAGAACTGAAAACATTTTGTGCAGAATGTGGAATACGAATTTATAACACTATACCATACTGGCCCCAGCAAAATGGCGAAGTCGAGAGACAAAACAGGGATATCCTGAAAAGATTAAAAATAAGCCAAGTTATGAAGAGTGATTGGAAGAAAGACCTGCTGGAATATATTGTTATGTACAATAGTACTCCCCATTCGGTAACAGGAAAAACTCCTGGTGAATTATTCTTCGGAAGACAGTTTCGGGATAAATTACCCAACATCGACACACTTGAAAATTCCCGGGACGAGGAAGTAACAGACCGAGATAGTGCAGAAAAAGAGAAAGGAAAAGAATATAGCGACAGGAAAAGAAAAGCTGTGGAGAATGATTTAGAAATCGGAGATAAAGTTTATGGTAAAAACTTAATAAAAGAAAATAAACTAACAAGCACTTATAATCCTAAAGAGCTTACAGTTATTGACCGTAACAAAGGAGATACTCTAGTCAAAGACGATAATACTGGCCAAGAATATAGACGAAATATAGTTCATTTGAAAAAAATTGAAGGTGAATGGAAGGTGGTGTAGCACATATCCAAATATTCTGATTTGTTCATTTTTTGTTATGATGTGAATATGGATCAGTTATGTAATTTATTGTTCTCATAGTTCTGGTGGTGTAGGGAAATATTTAAATAGTATAGATTATTGTTTATTATCATGATACCTATATTATAGTTCAGGATAGATGTAATTCAATGCTATTCATGATAATCTGTTATACTTAAATCAATATATTATGTTATTGTTATAGCATACGGATAAGTATAAATGAAGTACCTTAATATTATACCATAGGACATTCTAGTATAAGAAAGGAAAGATGTAGTGTATTGGTATTTATGTGTTACATAAATGACTGAGTAATATGAGTAATGAATAAAGGTAACTGACGACTGCCGATTGGGATGAATCAGTCTTGTTCGACAGGCGACAGTGAATGCACGAATTATATTGTGTTTGAATTCCATTCCCGATCAAAGAGTTAGTGAGTGGTGAATTATACAGGACTCATTATCGATCAAATTCATAGAATATTGAAATTCGAACAGTCCAGGTGGTTGAAGCCATACGTAGATCTGAATACCACGTTGCCTTCAAATTCTGAGGACGAGTTTAGCAAACGAATCTTTGAAGAAATAATCAATGCTGCTTTCTGTAAAACAATTAGGATCATAAAAAAATACAAGAATGTGAAACTTGTTAGTAGTTGGGTAAGCAGGCATGGCGTTAATTTTCATAATAAAACTATATTCGATGAAGATTTGATGAAAATTGGATTGGTATTCAATAAATTTTTTCACATATCTATGCCAATTTGAGATATTTCGGGAACATGTGTTTATGATTTTCATTATGATATAATGTTGAACAAGTTTGATTCATCGAAATGTGAATCACTTCATACCGATATACATTCTTTCATTCATGACCAATAGTGTGACGATGTTCACTGAGAGATTATAAATGCGGATAATAACAAATTCGATACTAGTGATTATCCTCCAGTACAACATCCCATTAGTTAATGAAGAAGTAATTGTTTTCTTGAGAGATGAGAATGAAGGATCCATAATGACAGATTTTGTAGGCCTCCGATTGAAGGAAGGGAAGAACGTGTTGAGAAATCTGAAAGTATCGAATATTAGGTGGTCGACCATAACATTGAATTTGAAGGATATTCAGAATTTTAAAAACAATATATAAAGAAATACGATAATCAGATGTGTATACAATCACGTGCTAATCAATTTTTTTAAGTAGAACAGAAAAGAATTGCCCTGAGTCCACATGATGACAAAAGATAACTACAGGAATTAGCAAGATACTTCACCTTGGTTACACTGAAGTATTATTGAAGATTGATATTCACTTGATATTGTTGAACGTACAGTGTAGATAAAGATTCAACAATTTGAAAAAATCATATCCAATTATTTTTCAGTCATATCCTTCATGATTATATTTCTCCACATAAAGCACTCTCACATACAACTACTCTTCACGCTATCCTTCAGAATACCACAAAATAAAATTGTTTTCAATTCATTGTGCATTACGATATAAATTTTCTGGTAGTTTCAATAACATCGTGATCAAAATTAGAAAATAATGAATTCGTCGGCATGTTGATTATGTGATCGATGATGATAGAGTCAAGTTGACTATTTTTTTTACTTCCATCTTGTTTCAGATATATGGCAGAGTTGGTTGGGTGCAGTTTCAATATTGTGATGCCCATGAATTATACCGTGCTCATTTCCAATTTCTTGTCAGAGTCAATTTCCGAAAAAACTATATCTTCATCACTTTTTTCGAAATATTCAGTTAACAGATTTCGAAAAATGTATGTCAAATTTTCCCATTCAATAACGTTGAAGGAGATTCTATATTCACTAGTATTGTTATCCAATTGAACTGCAGGTTCAAAACATCTCCCAACGCTTATAACGCAACTGACTGTGAATGAACTCCCCTGGATGTTGAAGGTAGATTCAGTAATGTAGGGTCCCTTGTGCTCGATGTTCTTGCTGTATAGTTGATTTGTTCAGTCCATATCAACCAACTCATCTGACATCGGATTCATTTTCTCAACTGACTGAAGACTCATAACTGCAAGTGAATACATATCCAAAAGCAAGGTGGAGTGAATTTCCGGAGGGTGGGTAGTCGTTCTCTAAACAAGACTATTTTGTGCGATCCAAGAGTTTTGGGATTTATCGAGCCCAAGTCATTTTGAGTGAATTTCATTTCCTTTCGTTCTCAAAACTCTCTCTACCAAATATACATCAGGATACTTGTCTTTCCCTCATTCTTGTTCTCAAAGAACACCATGAATCGGATATTCATGATATCTTTCAGCAGGTATATTTTTGAATCAGTTGAACGAATTCTTCGAACTCCAAATATCTCATTCGACCAGTTCGTTTTTCAGTCTTTGGAAAACGTGATCATTCATTCCAAACTCAGGATTCTGATACGTTATTTGCAGTGACTGATATATAGTATCAAGAAGCTATTTCTCACTTTTCTTGTTCACTTCTATTGGTTCAAAACCCGTAGTCGTATGTTTGTAATTTGTAATCACCCTGTAGATTGAATTCGTTTCACATCATGGTGTTCAAAGTTTTTTTCTACTGTAGGTTTATGAATATTGACTAGTATGAATGTGTCTCTATTTCAACGGATTTAGTATCTATTCGTATTCTTTGTGCAGAATGAAACTGAATTGGCAGGACGGAGTCAGTTAGCCATTTATTTCCACACGTGTTGCATTGTTTTGACTGTTTTATATCAGTTTTCTTCCTTTCATCGAGTTTTTGGGCAGATAGGTGATTATTCTTATGCATTCATAGTAGCTTGATACCGAATATTAGTAGTACCATTTTCAAACCGATGACGACCTCGACGAATATTACGAGACAGAGACATCATCTTCTGTTTCGGATGGGCAACAAGACAAAGAAATCGACAGCGATGATGACCAATCGTATGTGCCTGAAGTGTCAAGTACCACTTTGCAGAAACTATTTCACGTAATCTCATACATTAATCTGTAAAATTAAATTGAATAACTATACGACCCATTCCACTATACCAATGGGGCTCGTGTGTCCCATTTGTCAATATCAAAAAACAAATTTCAGATGATGTAAGCCTGTAGGAGTAACTTATATATATATACAGAATAACTCAGTTTCTTCAAGAAAAAATAGTGGGACTGAAAGGGTTCAATATGCAGCGGAAGGGTTGTTTCTTTGACTGAATATACTTCATCCTCTGATGTGAGTCAGAGTGTAGAATGAATATGCAGCAAAATGGTTGTTTCTTTGACTGAGATTACCTAATTCTGAAAAACCCTTCTTGTTTCGAGAGTGAACAAGATTATCGAGAAAAACATCCTTGAAGTTTTCGATATTGTTAAATGAAATTACTAAACTGTCCGAGTACCTACAAATGAATCACTCAGAGTAACATATATTTTCTCCTCAACGGATTTCCAAAAATATTCCAAGAAATAACTCCTTGAATTTTCACTGTTGATAATTATTACAGCGTGTTTCATAATATGTGGAGAACACTTGATGTCTCAAAAAAGTTTCCATAGACAGAGGTCGTAAAAGCTTTACAGATATTTTTTCTTTTGTCCACCCTTTATCAAAAAGTTTCATAACCACCCATATTTCTTCTGACACATCCTGGTGCCACTGTGAGTCAGATCTACTTAATAATAATTCAATGAGGTAAATCACCAGAATATCACGAATTTTCATTAAACAATTATCTGAGAATGGAAATTATCCACAACCACCCTGTATCTCGCAAGCGTTCTACGACCTATGTTTATGGAAACTCTTCGAGACGCCCCTCGAAGTGTCTCCCACTTATTATGAATGCACTACTGAACATCCTGGTGCTACCCTGGAAGCATTGGAAAACACAAACAGCTACTCAACACAGGACAAGCTACTGATATCAGTTCATGAATGCTGCACCATATTCGAATGAAAATATTGTTGCGATGATATCATAGAGGTGTGGAATGGCGTACTTGTTACCCACAGCCACTCTCATATTCATTACGATAAAAATTGTGGATCACAACTTGATTCAACCGTGTGGCAGTCGGATTAAAATTACTCTACGGTGAGTCCTGTCTGTCGAAGAAGGCGACTAAAAGGACGCCAATGATCGGAAGATGGTTTACACAACCGCCCGGTGGCGAATTTACTAAATATAAACTATTGCAACACAAGACACGCCCCCTACTACGGCATTTCAAAATATAATCGAGCCCAGCACAATCCTGCAAAATCTAATCTTTGACAGCACAACGTAGCTGATTCATATAAATAAATCGATTGAAAAAGTAGCACATACCACGTTATATCTCATCTTCAAAGTACTTTACTTAGGCAAAACCCAGAGACTATTTATCCTCAACGAACTAACCTATCCCTGATTGCAATATTTTTAAGGAAGGAAAACCGAATGGAGTGTAGAAACACATTGATTAATAATATATTTCAAAAGTTGAGTTCTTCAACAAAATTGAATAAAATGAGACTGTTTATCCTAAACGCACAAACCTATTTGACTTCAAATATTTTATGAAAAGGGAAAACCAGAATGAAGTAAAAAAACATTGGTAAAAAAAAAAAGTTGCAAAAAAAAGTTCGAGTTCACAGCGATTCGAACCATGAACCTTCAGACTGAGAGTCGACAGCGCTAACCAGTAGACCATTTGGGTGTATGAATTTACTGCGTACAAGAGATTGACAACGAGAAAGCTTCAGTTCTTGCGTTGGAGCACAGTATGAGATATGACGTATCATGGTGGGCGTGGTTTGTGCTAGCGTGCAGTATATTTAGGAAAATCGCCGCCCGGTGCAATACCACCACATCAACCATAGGCACTGTAAAATGGGTATACTTACCCGTGTTTCAGTAGCTGGTTGATGATTCCGGCCAACCCAACCCAATCCAATTTCCATTCCTTTCACTCTCAAGTTATTACTCACTAATAATACAGCACCTCACACCATAGATGTACGAGCACCACTTGGCAATACTGATCACACACTCATCTCCACATCCTAATCATTCTTAGCAGTATTATCCGAGATCGTCACGCTTGGAATGGACACATACCTCATTCTTTGGAGAGACAGTCAGATTCGGAACCGTAGTTCAACAAGAACTTTTCTAGAGTAGTTGCCTTGAGGAAGGAGCCTACCATTGCTGGCGCAAGGACACAAACCTCGTGACCAAAGCAGAATATGTTGAACAAGAAATAACTGCTGCCAAACAATAGATGCATCAGGAGAATCCTATAATGCCGGAATAAGATCACTCGCTGAAGCAGTCAGAAGGAAGTTCACTGATAGTTCATTTTCATCACTTTCCGAAGACGATTAGCAACAATATCGCGAGAGAAAGTGGATATTTCCGCATAGCATTCTGCTCGGCTCAAAACGAACATGTCCAATGGTTCAGATGAAATTTCACCAATAATTCTCAAAAAGTGTGAATCTGCAGTTGTAATCTTGCTGTGTGATTTCGAAGCATCATGTTAAATCATTTCAATGTCCTAGAAAATCCTTACCTCTGATACCACTGTCATGATAAACGTTCAGGTTTGTTTCTCACAAACACCCAGTAGGAAACTTGAAATGGTTTATGTAAATACGAATACTACAATAGACGATTCAGAATCACAATGAAAACGTACCTCTCGAATATTACTCGGAAAACACCTTTGACTGATTCATCAATTCGCTTTCGTTCTTCAACTTTTACTTTTATCATCGGACTACTGCATTTTCACAACATTACGAGATCCTTCGCCAATTCTACAGCTTCCGATAATCGCGGCACGAGTCTATTTCGCAAATGATAGTCTCATAATAGCTATTTATATATCAAGGGAGCAGAGGTATTCATTTCTTCTGGCGTGCCAATTGAAGGAACTGTCAACTGTTATGTTCGAATCTTGTTGCAATTTGCGATCGGTAACAATCAGAATTATTCATACAATTTCTGTTCGTATCAGAATTCTCCATCAGAAATGTATGCGAAATGTAGACGAAAGTGAAATCGAAGATAATGTTTTAGGTAATTGCATATTTGCAAGAGCTCTGTGTGAAAAAGGAACTCTCATTTTTGTGGGCGATTTATTCTATGCCTAGCATGACAATATATAAACGTTGTAACATTTATGTTACCAAAAATGATTAAATCAGAATGAAGATATAGATACAAACCTGAGGAATCGAAAACTTTGATACCTCCTCAGCAAATCGAAGAGTTTTTATCTTTTACGACAGATGAAAACTTTCTATTCACAAAGGTTAGTAAGCAATAACGCATTCACAATCAATTTCACTTATACGTGTCTCGTTGGTTGTCAGTTGAATAGGTTATTATATTTTTCGGAATCATGGAATCTTGTCGAAGAGAGAAATCATGATTTCTTAGAGAAAGTATAGTATGTAACGCGTTCATAAACTCTTCTAGATACTCGTTTATTGAACACTCGCTCTGCTGTGCCTGAAATACTCGTTACTAAAAGGACGTTTATAACTAACACTCGTGACAAAATATACTATCATCCACGAACGCATATAATAATAAATGAGCGCGTCATCCTTGAAATTGTCCTGCAAGCGGTCTACCTCTTGAGTCCCGATCCGAATCAATGTGTTACATAATCAAAGGTTAGGTTAGGTTAGGTTACAAAACTGTAGTATGCACCCACAGAGTATGCCATGGACAATTATTGACAGTATTTGGATCTGAACGAAAATCAATTTGACACTTATGTAATATTGAATTTGTTTATTGTGATATTGCATGTTAATTAAAGTTTCGGCTTTCGTTTGAGTAAGTTTGGGAAATTTCCACGAAAGGTAAAATGTTGTTTACTACTATACTTTCATTTGATAATCATTCCATTTTCGAATGGTACCAAAATACATTTTGAGAAATCATTGGAAATTAGCTCGTTACATCTGAAATTTATTTGAACATGGTGGTTCATGAGGAGACTCACATTGCCAAATGGTGAATAGGAGAAATCGAGACGAAATGTTGTATATACAGTTTTTTTTACGGGTGAAGAGAAATATTTCAATGGTAGATAGAGGTCGCCAAGGTAGTTCTGAAAATACCTCATTTGATTATTCTTACTGTCTCTATAACGGAGATCCATAGATTTCGAATAATTATTGACGCGTCCATAAATATTAGACTATCCAGTATATTCTCCTCCAATTCGGTATGGAGCTTCTACTTGAGACGTTGATTTGATTGACTTATCGGGCGGAGTGGAACCTAGGTTCGGCTTCAGGAAAAATTCACATTCATTCAGAATATGAAGAAAACACTTGATCATTAACAGAGTTCATTGTAAAAATCTTGAGGAGGAGAAAAAACCGAATAGGCTTTGATCCTTTTTGTTTCCTTGCCAACAATGATCATTGTGACACTCATGAACAGAATGTTGGGAAAATGCCGAATTGAATAGTATTGAAATTATGAAACCAGTTCCAGTTCTTCAGATTAAGATAGATCAGACCAAATGCCATTAGAACTGCTTTTCAATTCACACTGCACAGTCTGGCCGGTTCAATGGGAAAATCGAATTTCAGTTTCGAATATGAAGTGGCAGGAGTATTTTGATAACCATTGATTACCTATCAACAAACGCCACGTCACATCATGAAATGAAAACAGGACCTACTTCATAGAATATATTATGAAATACAGTAACGAATAATCATTTTTATATAGAATTTTGGCCAAAAACTACGATTTCAAATATTCAAAAAAAATTAGATATACTTTCTTTGGTCAATTTCAATCCAACAAATCAGTTTACATGAATTCAGTTTGAAGTTATCAGCCATTGAAAATTCATTCGAATAATTTTGTTCCATATTTTTTCATTCAATTGGCCAATGTGCGATGCGCAAATTGAACAAGGTGGGAATCAAAGAGCAGTTCTAATGAACGTTTTGTCTGATCTTTATGAATCTGATGAAATTTCTGGAGGAAAGTGATCACAGAGAGACCTTTCTTTTGACATAACAATAAAAAATCAATTTTTCTTAAGTCCAGATATGTATTTTTCTTCATGATATGCCATCTTGAACAGTTTCGATATGAGGACGTCGCTGCCAAATTTGGACGAATTACGATTAATCATTCCTGATATTTCGGCCATCAGAATTATATGGAAATTTCACATAATGCTCTGTATCTTCGTTATGAATGAGCAAAAAACTACTATTCTTGATTTCGCCCTTTCATCATTTGGCTATGTGAGCTTCCTCATGAATAACTCTGTATTTAATGATTATAATAATAATAAAAAATTGCATTCATTGTTTTTGCAATGTACATATGTGATTACATGACAATTTAAATGTTGAGAGGCGAGGTCTAGCTCACACTATTCTAATAAAACCAACGTAGGTGATTCATAACTTACAGTGGAGGTGATATAAATCAGGAGGGGTGAAAGAACTTACAGTCACAACTCCACCACATAAAAAATTTTAACAATGACCAACGGTCATGGACCTGAGTAAGGACATATTTAGAAGGATTAATCCTTCATCATCAGCAAATTTGTCAAAAGAAAATCTGTGAGAAGAAACAATGCTTATGTTAGTTATAAGTATTATTCAAGGGATCTGAATGTACCTACCAGTATTGGTGGAAAAAGTTTACTCAATTCAAAACATGGAAAAAAATAATTTTGTTTTTAATCGCGCATAGTGCGGGTGAGCAAATGTCAAGAAACCGTTAATTTAAGTTCAATAATGAGAGCTTAGTTATTTAAAATAAAGTGAAACAATTCAATTATCAAAATGAACCAACATGTGGACCTGGATTTGGTGAATTAGGTTAACTAATAACAAATGACAATCGACAAATGACAATTGATGACGATGACACTGAGGACAAAACACAACATTAGAATGACACCGGTCAAGTCAAAACTAAGGAATGTTTTGATTCTAAGTGACATAGAACACAGAACAAAAATTGTAATTAAAATAACAATGAGTTGGATAATTTAAGACTATCGACTTGAGTTTGTTTATTGAGGCAGTTGAGGTTAGAATTTTTGACCACTTTATTAATTTCCAGAGTTTCAAGGAGGTGGATGACAAAAACTCTTTTGATCCCAAATCTAACATAGAAATTTCACATATTTGTGACAAGGGAAAAAACTTAACCTCCTTGAAACTCTGGGAATTAATGAAGCGGTCAAAAATTCTAACCTCAACTGCCTCAATGAACACACTCAAATCGATAGTCTTAAATTATTCAAGTCCTTGTTATTTTAATTACAATTTTTGTTCTGTGTTCTATGTCACTTCGAATCAAAACATTCCTTAGTTTCGACTTGACGGGTGTCATTCTAATGTTGTGTTTTGTCCTCAGCGTCATTGTCATCACTTGTCATCTGTCGATTGTCATTTGTGATTAGTTAACCTAATTCAACAAATCCAGGTCCACATGTTGGTTCATTTTGATAATTATTGAATTGTTTCACTTTATCTCAAAAAGCTATAAGCTCTTATTATTGAGGTTGAAATAATGGTTTCCTAATATTTGCTCACCCGCACTATGCGCGGTTAAAAACAAAATTAATTTTTTCCATGTTTTGTATTAAGTAAACTTTTTCCACCAATAATGGTAGGTACATCTTAATCAATACTTATAACTAACATAACCATTGTTTCTTCTTACAGATGGTGAAGGATTAATCCTTCGAAACATGTCCTTACTTATGTCCATGACCATTGGTCATTATTAACATTTTTCATTTGGTGGAGTTGTGAGTGTAAATTCTTTCACCCCTCCTATTCTAATTAAGCTAGGTTTCAAGTGAGTTGAAACAGATGTAGCTCTTTCTCCATAGATTCTTTATTTCAGATTCTCATGCTGGCAGCTTATCTGTCTACCTCATTGGTAAATTCGGAGCGACAGCTGCCTTCACCAATCTGTATGTAATCACGAGTGAGATGTTCCCTACGAATTTGAGACATTCTTTCATGGGATTCTGTTCCACATTTGGGAGGCTCGGATGCATGATTGCTCCACAAACGCCACTTTTGGTGAGTGATTTGGTTTTTCAATATTGATAATAATTGGGTGATGGGAAAAAACTAGGATTATTCAAATAGATATAGTGAACAATCAACAAAATTACTGATAATCATAATATACCATTCATTTGAGTCACTTAAAATGTGGATGGACGAAGAGAATAGTGCAACCTGTGCTGCTTTCTAGATATCACTTGGAAAATCTGAACTAGAATCAGCTATTTTCCACTAATGAATATATCGAACGATTCTATTTCGTGAATTCCGCCGCTGATTTGTGGCCTTATTATTGTTTGACGGATACTCCGAAGTGACGGGCGAAGTCAACTTGCTAACTAAATTCTGGTCATTATTGGTAAAACTCATTTAATTACTTTTTTCTGCAACCGACACAAAAGTCGTCCATTTTGATACCAAAATTAGCTCTTAAATTGACGTTTCTATTACTGGCACAAAAATAGGTATGTGGCTAGGCAACATATTTAGTTCCTAGGAGCTAAAGTTGAAGTTTAGTTCCTAGGAGTTAAAGTTGAACTTTAGCTCCTAGGAACTAAAAACGATGTACTGGACTTCATCAAGAATAAACAACATTGTGACGGTTGGTTATTTGGGTTGGGACGCATACCTGATTTGTTTCCGATTTCGGCAGATTTGACATTTCATACCGATGCTAGAGATATACATACACTTTATTATAGTTAAGTATTGGAATTATAAACATCTTAGTTAGGAATTGGTGTTTCGATCAGGGAAGCCTTCAAGATTCAAATACTTGCTTGATCTGTATTTCATTCGTTATTATTAGGATGGATAACTTGTTTTTGAATAATCACGGCACGCAATAGTTTTTTCGTCTCAAACAACGATATTGTTTAGCTTCATTTGATGATCAAGTCAAATACAGTGTATATAGTATGGAGAGGAATAAATATTCGCTATATTGTTGATATGCTCACTAACCTAACATTTTCCACTCCTTGTTCCCATAGCTGGCACTGGTGCGGTATTTGCCATTAGAGCACGTGGTCCATACACTAATATGTCACTCTGTGGTTGTATTTATATTGAAACCACAATTCGAACATCCTTGAAAATTGAATAAACCTGCTGTTAATGTAGGTAGAATATTCTCACCACACGAATTATTTGTCAATATTTGTTGCATTGCATATACATATGGCACGGCATTGGTGGTTACTTCACCTATTTATTCGAGTTAATTGTTTCGGTTGCAGAAAAAATAGCATGTTCCATTCGGATCAAAAGTGACTTTGTTCGACTCGCAAATTTTGCTTTCGCTCGGCTTCGCTGAACGCTCTGCCTCGCAAATGCAAAATTCGCTTGTCAAAAAAAGTGTCACTTTTGATCCTAATAAAACAAACTACTATTTTCTGCAACAGACACAAAAGTCGTCTATTTTGATACCAAAATTAGCTCTTAAATTGACGTTTCTATTACTGACACAAAAATAGGTATGTTGCTAGGCAACATATTTAGTTCCTAGGAGCTAAAGTTGAATTTTAGTTCCTAGGAGCTGAAGTTGAACTTTAGCTCCTAGGAACTAAAAAGGATGTACTGGACGTCATCAAGAATAAACAACATTGTGACGGTTGGTTATTTGGGTTAAGACGCATACCTGATTTGTTTCCGATTTCAGCAGATTTGGCATTTCATACCCATGCTGGAGATATAAATACACCTTATTATAGTTTAGTATTGGAATTATAAACATCTCAGTTAAGTATTTTTGTTTTGATCAGGGAAGCCTTCAAGATTCAAATACTTGCTTGATCTGTATTTCATTCGTTATTCTCGGGATGGATAACTTGTTTTTGAATAATCACGGCAAGCAATAGTTTTTTTGTCTCAAACAACGATATTGTTTAGCTTCATTTGATTATCAAGTCAAACACAGTGTAGTATGGAGAGGAATAAATAATCACTCTATTATCATTGTTGATATGCTCACTAACCTAACATTTTCCACGTCTTGTCCTATAGCTGGCACTGGCGCGGTATTTGCCTTTAGAGCACCTGGTCCATACACAAATAAGTATATCACTCTGTGGTTGTATTTATATTGAAACTACAATTCGAACATCCTAGAAAACCTAACCTGCTGTTAATGCAGGTAGAATATTCTCACCACATGGATTATTTGCCAATATTTGTTGCAATGCATACATATGGCAAGGCATTGGTGGTAACTTCACATGTTTATTTGAGTTAATTGTTTCGGTTGCAGAAAAAATAGCATGTTCCATTCGGATCAAAAGTGACTTTGTTCGACTCGCAAATTTTGCTTTCGCTCGGCTTCGCTGAACGCTCCGCCTCGCAAATGCAAAATTCGCTTGTCAAACAAAGTGTCACTTTTGATCCTAATAAAACAATTTACTATTGTTTGAGCGAAATTTTCCATCAGAATTAGAAAAAATATTGTACGTTACTTGCTCTGATATGAATAACGAATCAGAATTATGTTCGGTATCTTCATCAAAATTGAAAAAAAAAATTTCAACGAATTCTGAATGTGGTTTGCAACACTTTTGGTATGATTATCAGTCAATCTATGATTTGATTGTCTTCATT
This sequence comes from Phaedon cochleariae, assembly GCA_918026855.4. Taxonomy (NCBI): domain Eukaryota; kingdom Metazoa; phylum Arthropoda; class Insecta; order Coleoptera; family Chrysomelidae; genus Phaedon; species Phaedon cochleariae. Next base: position 24,362,443 of record OU896712.1, read on the forward strand.
CAAAATGAAAGGTTTCTGAATATCTTCTTTCAGGTATGTTCATTTATTCAAGGCCATGAAAAAAGAGTAGCAGTCATAACAGAATATTCAATCACGGGCCCTGGAGAATGAGACAATTCGAATGATGTGATTTTTTGAAAATCGATAATTTCGTACCAACTTTTGGGCAGATGAAAAAACTCCAGAGCAACGAGAACTTTCTGAAATTTCATGTAAAAATATGATTTCTTGGTAGTTGCTAAACTCAAATTCACTTTTCACAATAATTGCTTCAGCGAAATTTTCAGTACCTATCAAATATACTTGATTCTTCATTACGACTTGGATAGGATCACCATCTCGTTCGAGCCTTGAAATATTTCATTACCTTCTATTCAAATCGGTTGCTCTTGTTGAATTTATGGCTATGATAAAATCTTTGCAAATATAATCAACAGAGTTTACTTAACCCATGTTGGATGGAGTGAAATGCTTTCGGCGAATGGCTGCTATCCACTTTCCAGATATATTAACATCCAAAGGAAACCTGGTGCGTTAGATCATTGCGGCCTTGTTGTATCGGTTGTAAACGATCCTCACCAGTTGTGTGCATTCAGAATTACCATTTCTCTCTGTCGACCTGAAATATTTTAAGAATATAAAGGCAATATTACTCATCTATAGTCTGTTTGTACGTAACTTATGATTTCAGATTGATAATTCTATTAATCTATAATATGTAATTTCTTCTTTTTCTAGGCTCAGATTTGGAAACCCTTACCAGTGGTTTGTTTTTCGGTTATGTCAGTCGTAGCAGGACTCCTGACCATGCTGTTTCCGGAAACGTCTAACATAAAGCTTCCTGACACCATCGAGGAAGCTGAAAACATCAGCAGCAGAGTAAAAGAACTCCAGGAGAAAGAAAAAGCAATCATTTCTTGACGTATCTTGTTGAAATATTCTTCGTGAATGTGAAGAATTTGTTCTCAGTAATTAGGTATAGATTGTATTGAATTCCATCTATGCAACACACAACGTTATATCCATAATGGTCTATTCTATTCAACTAATTTCTGTTTAAATAATTCACTACAATAATGTCACAATCTATAGGCAGGGATTGCCTGAGTTATTGTGTTCTTTGTCAATTGATAATAAATCTTTCTGATTTCTGAATAATAGAGTATTCAGCAAAGGAGTATATTATGTCACATAACTAGTGTGGAAAATGACATATTTCGTACGAATTGAATGTAACGTGTGCATGACACTCACTTTCCAACGAGTTATGTACAATATTGTTTCTACGACAATAAATATATAGTTCAAAACACAAAACACAAATACATATTTAGAACATTGAATTGTTTTTAATATTACTTCTTATAGGTCTTTTATATCTATATTGAAATTGATCCAATTGATTATTCGGTGAATGAATCATTATTTTTGTCCGAAGAATATGAATTGAAAGTGATACGGTTTGGAAATCATAGTTTATATTGAGTTCGAAGGTACCACGCACCTCGTAACCACGCAACCAAAAATTCAGCAAAGTTCTGAGTCAGGACGGTGTATATACCTGAGCCACACCGATGTAGACAGCAATGGCAGCAATGAGGTTGTCTCGTAGATTATGACAAAATGACGAATAATGAAATCCAAACAATAATCGTGTCACTGGGCAATAAATCATGTAAGTTTCATCACATTCTTGTAACGATAATAACATGTTACGTTATGATGAAGGGCACAATGAAGTATCCAGTTCCTCCCAGTAACCTTGAAGGTTCTTCGACATACCAAGAGCCTTTTCACGTTACACAAAGGTCATTGTATTGAGGTAACCTTTATGTTTCAATCATCATTAAGGTAACTATCATTCCAACTGAACGAAGGCATTTCAACGTTCCTTTGTTTACATTATTGATCCGAGACAAATTCTAATATCAAAATAGGAATAAAGGAGTTTTGTAATATTTCATCCTTATTTTGATGAGTGAAAAGTGAAACTTATCGCTTGAATTTGAGATAGTATCAGGAAACTCCTTGTGAAATATGGATAACAAATGATTGAGTATAATGAAGTATTCCCAACATATCCGATCTCATCATAGGAAAATAGTCTATTATATTGAATTATGCTTCATTTATTTCAGAGAGGTTTATCATTCATATTCTATTCATCTTCATATCATTCACTTGGTCAAATTGATTAACTTATTCGGTATTTATTCAGGTTTTGTTTTTCTCTATCACTTCTCATGATTAAAATATTCAAATCAAAGGCAGGACTCAAAATTTCAAGAATCTGAAATCAACTGTCATTAGATCAATAATTATGTTTTATATCATTCCTCATCACGAAATCACCTACCAATATCAAATCAATTCGAGTCTTGAGTAGATGATTATTGAGGTTCCTTTCCTAGTGTTCACGTTCTACTCTGGTTCCAAGGTAATTTTTCATATGCCTGTTGAGTACTTACTACTGCATGTATTATATCTGAAACAGTGTAACATATGAAAATTATTATTGGTATATTCAAGTAGCATACTTGATATTTGATAATTCACACTTCTCGAGACCTCCAAAAAAGTGTTGACGACAAATTCAATGATTTTTTCGACATATCTTTGTAGTGATTGAAATAACCAATGAAATATTCATTCACTTTACAGAATATTGTTGCCTTGCTGGTTCCGAGGAGAATATGAATAATAAAATGAATATCAGAAAATTTCAAACGAAGGCCGTCGAAGTGTCGAGCGGCAATGCCCCATGTCATGATTCATGAATTCATCAATTCGTAATCTCAAACCATAGAATCACAGAAATCCTCATAAACACTGGAACTCACTTTGATAATAATCACAGTTGCGAAACTTACAATTCACAAGCTTTTTCCTATTTTTGTTCACACTTTCCATGAAGTTGAACGTGAAACATATCTGTTACTTACAGCGTCGTTAATATTATCGTCTTTGCAAATTTCAATGTAACGACACATGGCTCATTATTGAGGCACAACACTGGAGATGAAATGTGGTAGTGGCAAAAAAAACGTTTCGGTATTGTTGTATACTGAGACGTTTGAATGAGTTATTTCATATTTCAGGAGTGGTCGTAAAAAAAATCATTTTTGAAACAACAAATATACACATTCATTCAGGACCTGGTTTTGCGGGCCATTTCATCGAGAATGATTCAACATCAAGATTGACTCTCCATGATACTATTGGAAAAATACAGAACCAGAACTGTCGAGCCCGATTCCTTCAGCCTTTTAAATGGTTGTCCATATTTTCGCAAACGTGACAGTGAGGTAATCAGGTCAATAGTCCTCGCTCGTTGAAGACAATATCCCGCCGAGAGCAGGAAGGAGTACACTTTTCTATGCTGTGTTGTCTAGTTGTAGACTGATTACTGCTATCGCAGGAGGAAATCTATGCACAAGCTTACGCAGATGACGTGATCCTGTTAGTGGTAGTAGTTCTTGTTTATTGAAGGACCCTTCCTAGAGAATGTGTACGACGTGGCAAAGAGGGCATCAGGACTAGTTCAGGAAAGGTGCCAGGAGCAGAGGCTCAGCGTGAATCCTGAGAATGTAGCGTTCAAATTTGCTGAGTATAGATTTTTCATTTTGTTTTCATGAAATCCTAAGTGAACATTCAAATAATATTATCATCAAGAAAGCATACTTACAGAGAGAGCACTAAGTTAGGAGATCGATGAACATCACTCACAAGATAAAACATTTATTGATAGGTAAAAGACTCATACACATTTCACCAGATATCACAATTCTTCACACGTTCAGTGCACCTGTAGGAAGTGATGAAAGCCTCGAGCTGTGCTGATCCAAGTAAACAGGTCCTGAAAATAAAGAAAGCAAATCAGTATTTTGTATTTTCATTTGAGTGTTATACTTGTCTGATTCAATAAGTAGTGCTAATGGAAAGCTGTTGACTTACCTGTAGTATTCTCCAGCGGTGATGAGGTGAACAATTGATTGTTTATTTTTAGGATTATTTGGGTATAATTCTTATGTAGATTTTATGGGTTGAAAAGATAGATTAGGTATTCCTTCCGCACGTCAGTGTCAACCCTTTCACTTTACACACGGTCAACGCTGTCACTTGCCATGGATGGATATCATCGTAGCACAGTCGTCAGGAGCAGTGTCGAATCGACGAAGAAGATGTCGAACGTTCTTCTTTTATTTTCTGCTAGTTTCCTTACGCCTTGCAGAGATGTGAAGTTGACAAACGCGTTCCGACCAATGAGAGTGGACCATGTTAAGGTTGTTTCAATTTTAAGGATTGGCATCGTAAAAATAGGTGGAGGGGAGATAGCGAAAACCTGCGGACGACTTTTTTGGCATCTTGGCTTTTTCCAAGGTGGCTATTGGAGAGCAGACATGAAAAATTTGTGGTGAACTTTTTTGTTCAAAGATGGTTGACCCTGTAAGGGATTTAATATGGGAATTCACCCAAATTAAGTGGTGTTATTTTGTTCGACCTGTTGGTCGATTTGTGACACCACCTAGGAAAGTGCCACCTGCGATGGGACACCGACAGCATGGCTCCCTGTTAGATTCTCCTAGCCCTTCCTCTGAAGGTAAGTCGATATTCGAGGACGTTGATCGAGTTTCGGTGATGCTGATTTCATAGTGCGGAATGGGAGGTTATACCATGTCTTTTCTTCCAATAGGGTTGTAGGATAGCCCGAGTGTCCCAGGGTCTGTGAGATGGGGGTGAGACGCTTCTGCCAGCCTGTTCAGCTTGCCTTTGGCGGGTTCGACCGTCCCTTTTAGAAACCCTCATTTCTGCCCTCCCCAGTACTCTCCCAGTTAGTATAGCTCACTCTAGGCCATTGGATCCTGGCCAGAGCAGACTGCAGGAGATTTCATTAGGTTGATGGTCACCTTAAGGAAAAGCCGACATACTGGGCTTTTCCCCTTCGTTACACCACCTAGGGACGCCAGGCAGGAGAAACGAAGGGTCTAGCCCCGTGGGCTGGTAGGGGATACTTTCCCCATTATAGGGACTTTGTCATCTCGCCTGCAGTGACCTATGCTGCCCTCCATGCCACCAAGCAGCCTGTGACAGGAGTTCTACAGGATTTCTGGAGAGGACTTTACCATGTCATAATAATAGCCAGGTTTTTGTCAGGGATTTAATTCTTCAAATTATAACCCTGAATTATCATCACCACCTTTTTATTCTTTAAGTGCCCACACTCCCCCATAGTAATATGAGGCAGTAGTTCAGATTGCGCACCTTTATAATGTTTCAGTATACCATTCCATTCAATTGGTGGATTATGATGATTCCATCCATTTCGCATTCATTATATGTTATACCACTGTGACCATTCCATATATGACATAACCTTGATGATACTAGGCTGTCCTCTGCAGCAATCTTGGAGCTTCCTCTGCTTTTTGGCAAAATCAATAGGTTTCAAATTTGAAACTGTTTGATTCATCTTTTCATGTGTTTCAACAATCCAAGAAAATAATTGTAATTTTTATTTCAGAAGGCTCTATCATTTGGACTCCTGAAACTTCAGTGATATTCTCAAATTCTCTATTGAACATAAAATATACATTTTGAGTAAATTGAGTGGCACCCCCTATACTTGAAACGGAAACCCCATTTATATTATTGAATTTTTGTATCCTCTATTTGAAATTAGAATTCTACGGCTTCAAGTTCGAGCGTTCTTTCGAACAATTATTCCTTCAATTCTCAACGAATTCATTCACACTCCACAAAAACACTTGAGTAAACGAACGCATAGGGTGTTTCTTCAAGAAAATTGTCGCGGACGTCGTAACTCGAATGTAAATTATCATGTATATATTCCATTTTTCTTCGGAAATGAAAACCGACCTCTTTCAGGAGATTTCTCAGGAAAAAATAGTTTGGCTAGAAATGAATCTATTCACAAACTGTTCGCCAATTTCATGTATTATACTTTTTGAATCCAGATTTTCATGGATATTCCAAAAATTCAAGTTTTGGTATCTGGACGCTCCCATATTATCTAAATCTATACACACAATGTAGATTTTCCGAGATACATTACTAACATTCAATGGTATTTGATTAATCGTTGATATAATGCATCATTCTGAAGGAAAAGATGAAGGAAAAGATTAACCCTCGACATGAATTTCGAAATTTCTTTTGGAGAGACGACATCAACTTTCACAATTATGGTAAAAAAAAACAATTTCGAATGTTTGCTCAATTTTGAATGTTTGCTTCGGGAACGTAACGTGACGTCCTGTAGACCGTTCATCTGGAATATTTGTAGTGGTATATTGCTCTGACGAGTAACTGGAACATTTGGCTGTCCAAATGTGCAAAACGAATCGAAATTAGTTCTGATATCCATGAGTTATTCGATTTTGAAGTCAACCCATATTTTGGATAACGGCGTTTTTTTTATCACTTGGTGCGTAGGAAAAAAATCCCCATAATGTTCGGAGAACATCGTGCGTACATAGGAAGAAAGAGGAGAGGAGGTAGGTGTTTTGATTGTTTTTTGAACTTTTGGAGATTATCAGTTCTTGGAAATACTTCCTGAGCATATCATCCACTTTTTTTTCAGACGTTTGTAGGAAGAAAAACGTTGTTTGCAACTACTGTCCGTAATACTTTGGGGATTGATATTGTGAACCCCTTCTAAAGATATTCTTCAACTGTTCCTAGTTCAAACAAAATTTTATGATAGTGGGGGGTACCAATTCAATGACATTTATACTTTTCTCAAGATACTGATTCAGACTAGGGCTTTTTTTCTCTAGCAGACGCATCAGACACTGGTTTGATCTTTGGTGTAGCACTTTTAGCGTTGATAACGTGGCAACGTGAAAGATAAATCCGTTTTAGGAACTTTTTCGATGATATTTTCTATCGACCATTCTGTGAAAGCTTCATCATAATCAGCTTTATATCCATCTGAGCAAAATTTCTTCATTACTACATCTAGCCGTCTTGATGCTATAAATAGATTTCCTTTTTTATTTCTTGGAGCGCACGAGAGGAAATTTCTATAATGTTCGTGAAACATCGAGCGTCCTAGGGAGGATAGGGAGAAAGATAGGTGTTGTTATTTTCTCGAATTTCTGGAAGTCACAAGTTCTTGAAAAAACTCCAATTTGCAGAGAATTCCAAAGCTTAGCCGTGTGTACCAAATATTTTCAGTTTATTCTCGAAACCTTCACTCAATATTTCATTTTCACGGTTGCACACGTACCGACAGGACAATTATCCTATTCAGGATGCAATCAATGGTTCGGAGGTTTGGAAAACACGTGTGTTGCTAAAAAAAATCGAAAAGAAATACATAACTGTGATGTCAGATCATTTGTGATGTCATTCTCAGATTTTTAATATTTTTATGGCGTTCGGACATGGATAAGCATTTTTTTTTTAATTTCAAAAATTCAGTGTTTTTGACTTTACTCATCAATGTCTATTCTGATATCTTGAAGAGATACTAGACTATATCAAACAGTCTCTCATATTTATCATCTTAATGTTCAGAGAACGGAATTCTCACATCCAAATGACTTTCTTCACAGCAGTTCAATCAATTCAAAGACTCGATCGATCTAATGTTTCAAAATCACAATTATTATAATTATCCTGCATCCTGCTCGAATGAACTCGATAACAGAAATGACGGACGACCTCGGTCGTCGAACCACCAAAAAGGGCATGTATCATATTATCTCCTTCACCAATTGGTTCATATCCCATTTCATATGAGACCGATCTCATAACGTACGACCTTTGTGAGCCATTATTGAATAATACTCTCACAATTCGTGATCCGTTAATCCCATTTTCTCGAGCAAGTGAAGTTTGGTGAACAATTTGGGTATAAGTATTATTCGAAAACGAGTTTTCCATGGAAATTGGTTTCAGAAAAGAAAGATGCTGCTTCATCTGATTTCGGATATATAAGATCGGTATGTTCACCTGAACATACGATACATGACAATTTGACTCTATCTCATCTATTGACATGACCATGTTTGAGTCATAGATGATAGCTGCTTTTTTATCAATTCCTTCTTTCGTTCCGACATTGGACACTGCTTCAGTGGAAGCTTCAATATCATCGGCAAATGTTCCACAGAAACTACATTGTTTTCGAACAGGATCATGACGATTGGCAGGCTCTGACTTCTTTCTTGATTTGTGCAAATCAGAATCCAAGACGGAATTGAATCTTTATTTTCTACTTCTTTGTTGAGGAATCCCATGATACTATCTGAGATTGTTTTCGAATTAGATTCAGGTTCACATGTACAGGGTGGCTAACTATATGATAAGGCGAGGCACTGTATCTGGCAAACTATTCATCGTAGAGCCTTGCAGCGGAGATAATATTACTCAAACAGCCAAAAGAAAAACCAGGAGGATATTTTCAAGTTTCTGTTCGACAATTTTGCTGTATCTCTGAAAATGAAGTGGGGAGGGGTATTCAAAGGTTTCTGTAAAAAACATCCTATATATTTGAAAGGGCTGGGCGGATCTTAACAAGCTTGGGCTAGTTCGAAAGAGTTATTCTACAAATTCCATGATATTTGAAATTTTGTTAGTTTCATATGTCGCCGCTGGACGGCTATTTTCGACATTCAGAGATGGTTATTACTCACAGAAAAAAACAATGCAATCGAATGATTTTTTTTATGGAAAAGTTGCTCAATGAGCTCGCGGAACCCTCATCTCGATATCTTGTTCCTTACCTAAGTTTAAGGCTAAAGACATTTTTTCACGGAAATCCATTGAATTTTCATAATCTCGAACTCGTTATATTTGTCTCATTTTCTCCATTTCTCAGAAGCTAGTCGCTTGATTTCAATTAAAAAAGCAACAGTTTGGACACGAGCGTATCGTACGTTTCCATTGACTCACGATCCCAACAAACTTGAGGGTGGGTATTAGGTTCAAGGTTAATGCAACGAGCTAAATATTTTTCACGTTAAACTATCCACCTAACAGTCACTATTCACGTGTCTCGACGATTTTCTGAACCACTTTCTAGGAACGATATTACCAAACATTCCCTTCGATATGCCGCAAACTCTTCGTTAGATTCCAAGAATGAAAACACAGGCGTTCAGAGAATTGAGAAGTCTTTTCAATGAGGTGCCACATAACCAACAATCACATTTGATATTTTTCATGGGGTGGCAGGCTGAGGCAGAGGGGATGAAACGAACAGGGCAATTTTAACGTAAGAACATGTGCCTCTTGTAGTTATTCTCCACTTGTCTCGGCGATTTTTCGAGAACCGTCTACTTTACGAGATATTGCGAGATGATTTTTCTGATGAACACCAGTATATACCATAATTGAATTTCAGAAATCCGATTTTTTCATTAGGGTAATTCTCTAGACAATTCAATGTGCATTCATTCAAGGAAGGGACTGGTAAAATTGAGTACTAGCATGAAGGAAATTCATCTCGACGATTCCAAAAAATATACGAATACCTACTTCACTTCGAGTATTGATAACTAACGAAACATTCATTTTCATAGATAACAATATAACATGTTTTTGTTATATGAATCAATGCACTTTGATTCATAGTGTGCTCATAACAAAATTCACTGAACACTTGAACTGATATGTGTATACATGATACAGGGTGGTACTTACAAGATTGCACTCCTACATAATGAACGATAATCAAAGAAGAATCTGTCGTTGAAATAATGAAGAACAACGTGAATAGCACTCATGCATGAAAACGTATGAGTTTCAAGTTCTTCCACTTAGTGCTTTTTCCTTAGTTTTGAAAACAGAGTGAAAAATGAAAAATAATTTCTTCTAGCAGCATATGGAGTTCGAGCCTCATTGAGAATTCTAACCTCATACAAACTAACCGGAAAATTTGTTAGTGTTTATTTTTGATGGCAACACTAATAACCTGTGAGATTTGGAACAAGACAACTATTTATTCCTGAAAAATTGTCGAACAATTTCAGGTTATAACCATCGTGCCTTGATAGCCCCCAAACTGAACTAATTATCAAGAGTGCATATAGTTCACACTTTGTGGCTACCATGCAGTTACTACTCTTCAAGTGATGGACAGATTGCTCAATGTTCCCATCCAAAGAGGGGTGAAGCTGCAAGCTTAAGCAGACTATCTTGTCATTCTGGCAAGGCACATGACTGGATGTGTAGCCTCTAATATCCTCCAAGGTACATTGGATAATGTCTACAGTTGGTGCCAGAGGTAACAGATGTCTGCCGACCCTAGCAAAACTGTCATAGTACCCTTCACCAGAAAAAAAAAGCTGGAATATCTAACTCCACTTCCTACTATGACAAACTCACGCGGAACGTTCACTTGAAAACTGTTCTCCACAAAGCAAGATTATTCTTATAGACATTTCGAAGGATTCGCAGAAAATCTTGAGGTCTACTAAAAAAATCTAATTTATATATGCGATAATTGTCAGGCCAATGATTGCTTGATAGTCGAAAACCTCACAGCGAACAGCACAAAACAAGCTCTCTACCATACAGAGACAGGCTTGTCTGGTGGTCACTAGAGCCATCAGCACCACACCGTCAGCAGCAGTGGTAAACCTCCTAGAACTTCCTCTCCATCACATTTTCCTAGAGAGAGTGGCTAGATAAACAGCAAAACGAATTGCGCTTATTGCAAATTGTACGAGTCGGGCGTACTCGGGCCTCATGAGACTTCTGGTGGACATATGAAGTCACAGCATTCTTGGAATGAACTCTAACATAATGCCTCCAACAGTTACCTATGATCTGTTTCACACCGTCTCTATACCGAGTCAGGATGACTGGTTCCTTCGAATGGAGGAACTTTCAACAGCAGACAACTGTTGTTTCAGAAACACTCTAAGGCTCTAGTACACGTTCATACCGTCGCAGACCTAGGACAGAGACCTATTTCGGGTGGTATTTAATGTTCCCCATTGATGTGTGTGTGGAAAAATTGAAGGGAACCAACCTCACACATGAACAATAAAAGTATTCTCAGATGGCCAAGGGCTCTGAGAGCACTAAGCTCGAACCGACCAATGTCTAGGCTGGTATCACACTGCCAATAAAGACTCCGCGATTGAAAGACTCAACAGAATGTTTCTGGTTAGGGTTCCTAGAGGGTATGAAAGGTAACGAAACAACATTCTTCCAAGTACTTTCATTGGACGAGGAGCTGCCATTGGCATCTCACCTAGTTTGGCCAAACATAATATACTGAACACCCGGACTGCAAGAAGAGTTTCAGACTTCTGGCAAAAGCCACCAGGATTGGATTATTTCAAGGCATTCATACATCCTTCGAAGAATGTTGCCTAACAAAGTTTAGAATACAGCAGAGATGACCCACGCTTCCTAACAGACCTTCTCACAGCCCTTTGTCGTCTCAATCATCGCATGTCAAGACTTGGACTGTCGGAAGATTGGACGTGCCGTCTCTGCCTTGGAGAGGATGAAAAAGCCTGCCTGCCCCGCTGCGGTTCGAATCAGGTTCTCGTTGTTTGGCAGGGTTTCACTCTCGCCCTCGGACCTGGTAGATCAATCACTGAGTGCACTCATCGGCTTTATTAAGAAGCTGTATCTACTTGTTGGAGTATGAATTGGTGTGACACAGTATTAATAGACCTTCTGAATTGCAGTGGAGGAATGAATAGACCCACTCATTTGTAATATAACCTAACCTGACCTACTACTGTTCATCAATATCACAAGGAAAGTCCAAATTGACATGACATTGAAAATATTCAAATGATCGATTATTGTTTATCTTGATAAGATATTGATCAATTCAGTAGGTATAAATTCTATGTGACAATCGAAATGAATATCTTGATTGAACTCATATAATTAGAAACTCAATCGAAATGAATTATCTAGGAATAGTCTGTGCAATATTTTTGATAATACCATCAGTAGTTCTGTCAGGTGAGAAAATGATGTTTGATCTTTCGAAATCTCTAGTTTGAATTTAAATTCCTCGAACAATATATTTATTCTCTTCCTGGTGGCAGAAGAGATATGAGGTCCATTTTTTCCATACTTCAATTTCCAATATTTTTTCAGCACATAGCAAAACCGTATTTTGTTACTTCGCCAGTTGGACAGTATACAGACAAGGAAATGGTAAATTCGACGTAGCAGACATAGACCCATCTCTATGTACCCATATTGCATTCGCTTTCCTTGGTCTGACAGATTCAGGTTCAGTTAAGGTTCTAGATCCTTGGGAATCAAATGACGATGGAGCTTATCGTGAGTAAACTTTGGAAAATAAATCAATTTCAGTGTACAAGAATACTTCACTAAGAATATTTGAACTACATTTGATGAACAATCGAGGGTTCAGAGAAACATTGAAATTACTTCGTGAACATTTTGAAATTTGGAAAGCATACTTTTTCATCAGGACACGAGTGCAGGAAGTAGTTCAACATAAGTGCGAAAAACACTAGTTATATTTTAATGAATTACTCGAAAGACTATCCATTATTATATTCAGTGATATCGTATTCTGAGAGTCAAAGTTGGATTGATTCCGAAGAAGATATAATATAACTAAAATTCTAGAAGAAACCTCTACAACGACATGTATTCTTTTCTATCGACACTGATCTTGTTATTTTTTCATTGTGTTCATACCAAAGTGTCGATATAATTGTGCCATTAACTTTTTGCCTGCTAACACGACCACAACTTAGGGTAATATCATCGTACAGTGAGACTAACCAACCTTGCACCGTTTATATGGCCCTTAATTTCATCAAGCCTCTAGAATAATGAATCTAGATAATTTCCCAGAATTTCTGCGCAATCATCTAGAGTCCATTCCATTGCCCATTAACGCATTTGAGAAGGAACTAAGCAACGTCATCTATGTTGCGTGATTCATATCGATTATTTACTATCATATCAACGATTTTGTATGGGACGGTAACTCAAAGATCATACACACACTAGATGAGCACCGTAAATGTAAGAATGGGCAACGCTAAGTTGGGAACGAACAGAGCGGTGATAATCCGCTGTACGCATTTATTCAGTATAACGCCGCACATTCCACCGACTCGGATAATGATATTTGGTCAACGACTAGCACAGCCGATTAGTTGCCGGTCTGTTAGATCCCTTCGGAGCGTTGCCAATTTTCACATAGGCGTTAACTATCTAGTGTGTGTATATCATCTTTTCCAGACTCTAGTTTTTGGCTATGTAGCTTCTAGCGACATGAGGACGTGATCGACGACACAATAGGAGCAGAAAATTTCTTCGATTTCAGACCAAGAGCCAGGAGTTAAATTTGGCGACACATAAGTTACCACAAATATGACATCGCGGGTTTGTTATTCAATCAGGATGAAAATACTGCCAAAGTGGGGTATTGGAATTATATAGTGAATCTACAACCTGAGCTTCTGCCAGTTGATACGGTCGCATTTTTAAAGCAGGTGGCGTTCAAATGGAGTCAAAAAAACTCTGTCCAGTTCCTCATAAGTTATCACCTGCATTTTTTTGTAAAAAATCAGTTTGCTATACACTTGATTGAAATGTAGAAGGTTGATTTCATAAGAACAGACAATCATAATATATATGTATATATATGAATATATATATCTAGGGTGAGTCAGATTGATACCGACAAACTTTGTTTTCTGATTTTTACTGGGAATATGTATTCATTGTTAATTGCTAATTGTGAAAATTGTTTTCAATCTCAAATAACATTCTGGTATGGGGAGGTTGATTACAAACAGAGACAATAAAATGACATAAGGTGACAACAACGATAATCTGAAAATTCTCGATCGATCAAATCATAAAATAGCAACAGAAACCATTCAGAAGATGGCAAAGTATCAATTATATTTATTTTCTAGTGAGATACAGCGTATCAAGAGTACAGGAAAATCAAGAAAATGCAAGAAATCTGTTGCACACCATAGCAGCTTATAAACATTCAATGAACAATAGACTATTCTGAGTCTCATTTGAAGTCGATCTATGTTTTGGTTCAATCCAAGTTTCAAACCTATTCATATTTTTTTCTATATTTGGATCGCACGAAAGAAAACTCTCTTTAGTGTTCGTAAAACATCGTGTCTTCTCAGGAAGGATAGGAAGAGGAGCTATAGATATTTGACTTTTGTTTCATACTTTTGGAGGTCATAAGTTTTTGAGAATACTTTCCAGGGCAGAGAATTCCAAAATGTTGCGATTGTTCGTTTGGTCAATATCGATATTGATGAAAGCATGAATCTGTCGAAATTTCCTCACTGCTTGATATAATAGGTATAAGGGGTGATATCTATTTCATTATTAGTTTGGGAACGAACTATTTTATACTCTGAACGGGTGTGCCTCTGAAAATTTAAATCATGATTCTTTCCGTACGTTTCACGTCTCTCAAGACAGTATTTATGCAAGATGAATGTTGATAAAAATTTTCCACTTCGAATTGAAGTAACAAATCTGAAAACGAATATTGTCGGTGTCAATCTGGCTCACCTTACACTCATATAAATATATTGTTATCGTCTGTTCCCATGGAATCGACCGCCTACCCAAGTTGGGTTCAAATATTGGAACTGATTTCCTGCAAAAAATCTAGGTGATAACTCTTGAGGAAGTGAACGGCGATTATTTGACTCGAATTGAACGCCGTCTGCGCTGGAAATGCGACCGCATCAACCGGCAGACGCTTAGGTTCTAGATTTACTTTATAAATCCTAGTGATGATAAGGCGCTTCTAGGTCGATTTTGGTACTATTTCGAAATTCGTAGCGTTATAAAGCGATCACACTTGGCCGGCAGACGGTGGGATCCCATTTCAATGCAGAATAAATAATACACCCGCCGTGATGTTATTTTTGTTGTAACTCATGAGGCGCCAAATTCCACTCCCAGCTCTTGGTCCATTTGAGATACATTTATCCGTTCAACTGTTCAATTAATACTTCGAAAAATATATTGTACTGGTCACTGATATGAGTGTGCTAAGCGCCAACTCGATCAGACCAGACCAGACTGACGATTGTTTCATCAGTCAAAAAACAATGTATCATGGCTGAGAAAGCTCATTACTCCAATTACCAAGTAACATGGGTAGAAAAACATTATCTACATAAATATGTATGAATGTTACGAGGATACCACCATCAATATTTTTCACCGGTTCTGAGCATATCAACCGATATCACTAGCGTCAAAAGAGACACTCAAAATCGACGAACATGGTCTAAGTAGTTTTTTGCTACCCTGAAGATCTTGTTATTATCAATTGATTTCTCTAGCTGCCCTGACGCTCTTGTTCTCGTCAATACGTTCCAGTCCGTTCCACATAGTCTGTGGAGGAGACTTCTCTCATTATCTCCTACCGTTGAATTCGAAGTTGATTTCAATATTGTACAGGGTGATTCACCATAAATGTCCCCCCCTCTAGCTCACTTATCTTTGAACCGTTTTAAAAATTGGATCGGATCAAACGATCTACAGAGTACTAATTGATTTTTTTAAATGGAACGCCCTGTATTTTATTGTGGTTCAAGATTCAGAATTCTGGTCACCCTGTATCTGTTCCAATTATTGAATGTCAGTAGATATTGAATCAAAAGTTAAGTAACGAACATGGAAACCGTTTTGACCGATAATGAATAGTTTCGTCACAAAAAAATCCTAAAGTTGAAAAATCTCGATTTTGAACACCCTATATCTCTGTAATCAGTCCCGCTAGACCCCAAGTGTGATGCATTGATCAAATCAGCTCTCCAGGGAGAATCTGAAATGCAATGAAAAATAGGGTGTTCGATTTAAAAAAATCAAATAGTACCCTGTAGATCGTTTGTTCCGAGCACCCTGTAATTTCTGATCTAGCGGAAAAAAACTTTATCGAAAATCATTCAAGATGATATTTCAAATTTCAAAATCGGTTCAAAAATAACTGAGCTAGAGGGGGGGACATTTATGGTGAATCACCGTGTACGTTTCGCTAGGTACCGATAATATATAACGTTTCAAAATATAACATTATGAGGGTCGAAATGGCTTGCCAGCCTTTTTTTTATCGAGGTGGTTGAAATCCTTCATGGACACCATATGGGTCAAATCCCCCATATGATAGTGTGGGAGTCCCTTGACTCCAGGGTATACCCACTAAACACTCCACCCCGTTTGGAGGCTCGTCTGACCGAAGTCTCCGACGACACTTAGGCCTAGTGGCCCATTGTATCTTACCTACATGCCGTTATCAGTTTTACCATATACATGGTGCTTATTAAGGCACACTTCAATATGAAAGACCCATTACGTTCAGGTTCCTGAAGATTACACTTCCGATCCCTGTTCTCATCTACGAAAGAGGCCAGAAGTTCTCCTTCTCCTACGAGTGATGGGGGAAGGGGTTGGTCCACCTCTGTGGTGCCCCCTGCACAGGGCTAAGGCTACTTACTCTGAGATGTCGCCCTGTTTGCCAGAGGCCCCGTTAACACCACATCTCGGTGCCATTCATCCATCATCACGGGTTCCCACAGCTTGGATTAGATTGCCAGAGCCTCGTTGATTAGATTGCCAGAGCCTCGTTGACCAGTCTTCGGCCACCTAGACAGATATCAGCAAATCGCCCCATCCCTGCCACAGATGTCCACAAATTGTCCCATCTGCCCCGGAGATAGCAAAGATGTTCCCAAAGTGCTTCATCCGTCGAGCGGCCGCGGTCTGTACTCCCCACACCACTTGATGGTGAGGTTGGGCTTGGAGGGGAGGAGGAAAAGAGAAGTTGGCCAAAAAAAGCCGATAGATAGATGGAAAAAGGAAGAGAGAAAAGGGTAATACCCAAGACAAGTTGGAGTATGGTGAATATCCGGCTAGGGTACCTCGGGTTCACCATTCCCGTACTCACAAGTTGTGAGCCCCTGAGGGATTGCTAGCCCATATTCAATTCAGTAAGGGCAGCAGCTTCAGAAAGATCTGTATTCCATTATCCTGATGTTACATCCAGATTTATTGTTTTATCGTTCTGTACTTCCAATAACACGCTCGTACATTCTGTCTCAGCTTTTTTGTCAATAAGATTGTATTGGAGTATTCCAAACCAATTCCATTACTCGACAGGATTTGAGATATACCTCATTGTCGAGAACTATTTTAATTGAATTCCACTTGATCGAAACCAGGAAAATCGATAAAGAATAATTCAATAATTCTTGACTCTCGAAACTTCCGCCTGATAGTAGACTCAACCTTAAATCAACAATTTTGAATACTCCGAAATCTGTTATTCCCCTGCTAATGGTTTGATATCACATTGAATAACCCATCCATCAATATGAGAAATGCATTGATCATGTTCTTTATATCAATTTATTCAAAGAGATTGAAGCTTTATTAGTACAGATTCTCGAAAAACAATCTACGTTATAATTCATCATCACATAAAACTATCTAGACCCTTTTTGATCTCAATCATTCATTTAAATCACTGAATCTCTAATACAGTGTGTCCAAGTTCATGTTACATCAATTCAAGCTTCTGAAATAATGATTAATTCAAAACAACTCATTTTATTGACGAGCGATCATTTTCAAATGAAAAAAAAAAATGGAGAACATATATATTCTTCATAAAACGATTATGAGGTTTACCTATACTAGTGAATACTCAATAACTGTCTCAATCTCTCAAACCCTACTATACTCTGAGATTTTGTTAAAGAATCTGCCAACTGGTCTTTAGATGACATAATTGAAACCTCCAATGCCTTTTTTAACCGAGTCACGTGTAGTGTGTCCAGTTTTAGATGCATTCGCGCGATATTTCAGTAATATTTAGAGGTATAGAGTGATGCGGCTTCCACAATACTCTTTTGTGAAACGAATTAGGTCGAATGCAAAATTTCCATAGTCCTTGTACTCGTACATTGCACCAGTATTGCATCTGATGAAGCTACTGTTAGCGAAACATGTTATGTGATTAAGAATTTCGTGGAAATCTCATCGTTCGTGAAGTTCTTACATTTGCTATGGATTTCCATCAAGTAACGGCTGAGTCGATTGAAAAATGTAATGAAATTTCGTTTTGTTCAACAACATATGTTCCCCTGAATGTCAAAGAATGTTTTGATGATAATGAAAGAAAATTCTCAGAAGAAAGTGTTCATTTTATTGAAGAAATATCTATCATTACAAAAGACAGTACTGTACACTTGGAAGAGTGGGTTATGCTATAAGAGTATAAAATTGTTTATTATCATCGGAATGATTATTTCGGTGATTCTAGATAGAATGTTCTACAAAAAAAGTCTTGAATTTTTTCTGCCTATATTCAGTATGATGATGATTCCCCAAGGGGCTGTCTTTCATAAATTTTTTATAAGCAGTATCAACCTGAAACGTAATAAAATGAATTGAAAGCAATATCAAATATTATACCTATTATGACTTGAGTGGCCTACGAATTGAGTCATATTTCTAGACGTCAATTTGACATTCGATGTTAAGGAAATGATCACGTCCCCATTAAGTCGTATGCTTCCATCCAACCAAATGAAGAAATGAGTATTCTTGAATGCAATGTTCAATATAGCAACATGACGAATTCACGACACTGATACCGTATACTCGGAAAATTCTTTCCCATACGGTCATTTAATGTCAGACGTCATAATGCCCTTTTACGGATGACTCCACTCAAAACTGATAATCTTCATTCATCTGGACGTAACCAAACATCATTGTTGGCGTCAATTTTCCAATTATATGACCACATTATTTGTATCCATCTAACGGTGTCGGGGATACTCAATGCAAGCCGTTATTTTCAGTATTCTTGAAGTGCTACCTGTATAGCTCCTCATTTTTCATGTTTGCCTTGAGAATAAGCCCACGAAGAATGTTAGTAGGGTTGATTAACATATTGTTCACGTTAAATGGCTAATGTACCTATAATGAAAATTTTTATCTTATGAATTTTGTCTTTCATCTTTATTTCTTTCTCAATTTCTCAGTTTGCATCATTTGTTCATTTGGTTAGTCTTGTGAAGTACTTCATTGTAACTATGATTTGCATTTTTCACAGATGGTTTCAAGAATCTTGTAGCATTGAAACAGCAGAACCCAAGTTTGAAAGTACTTGTTAGCATGGGAGGATACAATGAGGGATCTCAGAGATTTTCGAGGGTAGCTGCAGATCCATTGAGAAGAACAGCCCTCGCCCAAGATATTCTACGTTTCATCAAGGAATGGAACTTCGATGGGTTTGATATTTATTGGGCCTATCCTGGATTTAGAGAAGGTTCTAATCCTAGAATTGACAAGGTTGGTGAATCAATTTAAGCAAAACATTTTACGGTTATTATTCAAAATAATTTCACTCTTCAGTCACACAGTGTATATTGCACATTTCCCGTATCTTATCCACAAACCTCACCGTTTCCATGCATAGGTACTGATTACTCGAAACACTACATTCTGAAGAAGCGAAGCATATCATCTATCCTAGCAACTATACGGATGATTCAGTATGAGACCGACATAATTCGTATACCGATTCTCATCCTCATTATGAGATGAAATAGTTATTTATGTACCAAATGCGTTATATAGATCCTACTGCCCAGAGGATATTATTCACCCTAGGGCCTTTGATCCTAGGGATGAATGCTGCCAGATGGGCAGTAATAGAAGTAAGTAAAAGAATAAAGTTATCATCAACACATTTTTTTGAATGCATCCTCTCTGAGATATAGGATGTTGGAAGAACTCAAAAAACTCTGGATTTTATCAATTTAATTTGGAAACAATTCAAACTTTCTATACTATTCCAGAATGAACAAGGTAATTTCTTGGAGTTTTTCATTTTCGAATTTCATCAACCTGTATCTTTTGAAATTGCTACAATTAGTTTTCAGTTTATTATCTTCATGATAAGTTTATTTCTAACTAGTGTATATGAATAGTCAGATGAGAAAAGGTACATATTTACAGAAAATACTCAGTCATTGGATGGTCTTTGATGAATCAGATCTTTATCATAAAAGACATTCAGTTGATTCCAGTAAAGAATTCAAGATTTCAGATAATTTTTCCGGAGGCTCAGCATACCTGTAGGTAGTGATGATTCTAGCTTTGGCGTCGTTCTCTGATCCAAATGTGCAGGTCCTTGACATTTGGCAAGATGATTATTAGGAACCTACTTTGTTGACACAGAATGATAACTGACTCACCTGTGGTGTTCCTTATAGTGTTGGTGCCATCAAGGACTCAGAAGATTCTTTCAATTTCAGATGTGGTCAGTCGAGACTATTAGTTTTCTTCAAGTTTCTAGGATTCTTTTGCAATAGGATGCGAGGAAAGTATTTTCTCTCGGATTCTTGTTGTTTCGTAAGCGGTCGGTGTTAAGAGTGGGGGAATAGGAGACGTTTCGAAGAAGCTTTCCGTTCTAGAGGTTGGTTGTATTTACTCTGGATAGGCGAAACCCAGCATGTCTGATATATCAATGTCTGGAGTGAATAAACTAACTCACGACTTGCTCCGAAACAATCGAGCTGCCGTTCCTATAATAATTTTGTTTTTCTTCTCCCAAAACATCGAAAGAATTGAGATTATTGGCACCATTCACGTGGAGCAACTCGACAAGCCCAGTGATCACATTCTTGCGTCTTCAACCTCGACATATGCCGAACAGACTTTTGCCATAACTCGTTTGTCTATGGAACGGCAAAGCTCTTGTATTCATTGACTTAGGAAGTATTCCCAAGAAGTTATGATCTACAAAAGTTCCTCCCTAGGTTCGTACGTTTTTGGAGTGCGCTCCAGGCGATGAAAAAATCAATTCCTTTTTTAGATAAGAATTTTCGAAATAGCAGAATAACTAGGGTTTGCTATTTGCCCTTTTGAGGTTAGTGGCTCTGACGGTGAAGGAGTTGAGTATAATATAACAACAAATGACTCTTCTTTGATATATTCATTGAGGGCTGCTCGTTTACATATCGTCACCTGTTACCTATAGCATGATCAGTATAGGTGGGCAATGATCTTATTTTCAGATCACCTTCACATCACTTCTCCAGGAATTGAAGGATACATTGTCGCCTGAAGGCCTCCTCCTCACAGCTGCTGTTGCAGGTACTCCTGCAACTTTGAAAACGTCATATCACATTCCAGAAATCTCAAAGTAAGTTTACTGGGAATATGTTTTTGGTACCTACGCTTGGTTGATTCATATTAGATACCTTTGGAATTTATATCATTGTTCTTGATATGTCAGTTAGACTATTTCCAAGATATTTTAATTCATTCATTTATTCATTTATTCATTTATTCATTTATTCATTTATTCATTCATTCATTCATTTATTCATTTATTCATTTATTCATTTATTCATTTATTCATTTATTCATTTATTCATTTATTCATTTATTCATTTATTCATTTATTCATTTATTCATTTATTCATTTATTCATTTATTCATTTATTCATTTATTCATTTATTCATTTATTCATTTATTCATTTATTCATTTATTCATTTATTCATTTATTCATTTATTCATTTATTCATTTATTCATTTATTCATTTATTCATTTATTCATTTATTCATTTATTCATTTATTCATTTATTCATTTATTCATTTATTCATTTATTCATTTATTCATTTATTCATTTATTCATTTATTCATTTATTCATTTATTCATTTATTCATTTATTCATTTATTCATTTATTCATTTATTCATTTATTCATTTATTCATTTATTCATTTATTCATTTATTCATTTATTCATTTATTCATTTATTCATTTATTCATTTATTCATTTATTCATTTATTCATTTATTCATTTATTCATTTATTCATTTATTCATTTATTCATTTATTCATTTATTCATTTATTCATTTATTCATTTATTCATTTATTCATTTATTCATTTATTCATTTATTCATTTATTCATTTATTCATTTATTCATTTATTCATTTATTCATTTATTCATTTATTCATTTATTCATTTATTCATTTATTCATTTATTCATTTATTCATTTATTCATTTATTCATTTATTCATTTATTCATTTATTCATTTATTCATTTATTCATTTATTCATTTATTCATTTATTCATTTATTCATTTATTCATTTATTCATTCATTCATTCATTTATTCATTTATTCATTTATTCATTTATTCATTTATTCATTTATTCATTTATTCATTTATTCATTTATTCATTTATTCATTTATTCATTTATTCATTTATTCATTTATTCATTTATTCATTTATTCATTTATTCATTTATTCATTTATTCATTTATTCATTCATTCATTCATTTATTCATTTATTCATTTATTCATTTATTCATTTATTCATTTATTCATTTATTCATTTATTCATTTATTCATTTATTCATTCATTCATTCATTCATTCATTCATTCATTCATTCATTCATTCATTCATTTATTCATTTATTCATTTATTCATTTATTCATTTATTCATTTATTCATTTATTCATTTATTCATTTATTCATTTATTCATTTATTCATTTATTCATTTATTCATTTATTCATTTATTCATTTATTCATTTATTCATTTATTCATTATTCATTTATTCATTTATTCATTTATTCATTTATTCATTTATTCATTTATTCATTTATTCATTTATTCATTTATTCATTTATTCATTTATTCATTTATTCATTTATTCATTTATTCATTTATTCATTTATTCATTTATTCATTTATTCATTTATTCATTTA